>CAJQZJ010000379.1:487449-512950 GCA_907164525.1 Lophiomys imhausi | reverse complement strand
TTTAACATGATTTTTTTCATATTTAAAAACCATCAAGATTTTTTTAAAGAAAATAATTGGGGTTTAAAAAATACAAAACCCTTAGTGAACACCTGTAAACATGTTCCCCCCCCAAAAAAAATCCCAATATAGTAAACCTTTATTTAATAACTAGTTTAGGCAATAGTCATGAAGATGAGCAAAAAAATTCCTAAAAATGCAGAAGGCTACAATTTGTTGACATTTTCTTTTTGCCCACATTTAATTAGCATGTAAAGCTGATGAGTGCTAATCAATTGAACACAATTCAGTGAAGTCTCAATTACTTGTTTTCTTTCTATTCAATTAGTTTTTATTCATCTTTCTATTTCTCTATTTACATCTTCCCAGAAAATTAAACACCCAAGGATTCTTGTGCAAAAAAAAGCAATCCTTGGATCTGTGTTATAACTAACTGTATTGATTTTCAAAATTGCTTTGATAGATAACATTTCCTTCCTAATTGGAATCTAGCCATTACTGAAAGTGTTATTTTAAACTGGTATGTCCATTAAGAACTTAATTTTTTTTTACAGTACTGGAAATCAAACACAGGTCCTCAGGCAAGCTAGGCAAGTGCTTAACCACTGATCTGCCCCTCCAGATCTAAGCACATAATTTTAAAAGTTATATTCCTTGATGGTTAATTGAATAGTTACACTTCATTAAAATATATAGTTTGGTTGGTTTTTTTTTTGGTTTTTCTTTTACTTTTCTTTTTTTTGGTTTTTTGAGACAGGGTTTCTCTGTATAACAGCTCTGGCTGTCCTAGACTCGCTTTGTAGACCAGGCTTGCCTCAAACTCACAGAGATCCGTCGTCTGCCTCTGCCTCCCAAGTGCTGGGATTAAAGGCATGTACCACCACCACCCAGCAAAATATATAGATTTAATGTTTAATAATTTTATTTATTTGTTCCCATAAGTAAATTCAGATCTCATTTCTTAAACAAAATGAAGGAATTAGGAATGGAGCTCATTAGTGGAGTTACTGCTATCATGTGCAAAAACTTAGAATCTGCCTCCAATCACACAAAATCAAAGATAACCAGCAAAATCAAGGGGTAGCATGTGTTGGAACATACCTCTAATCACAGCAACTGAAGATGGAGGCAGGAGGATCATGAAGGCCAGCCAGGGCTATGTGATTCCTTGTCTCAAACAAACAGAGATGTTAAAGTGAAATATTTTCTAGATATTAGTACATTAGAAATGTATGACTGGGTCTTTGACATAGTTTTTATTTGGAAACCATAAAATATTATTGCAATGAATTTAAGGGCACACACAGAAATCAAACATATGAGCTCTATAGATAAACAGAATTTTAGGAAATTGAGAGGAAAATGATAAGTAGGAAATAGTCTAAATTCTACTATACAATCCTTACTGATTTAACTTGCTGTGCCCCCCCACCATACTAGAAATCATGGACTATATGAATCAGTAGAAATCTTCTAGAATAAACTAGACAAGCCAGTATCAGAAAGTGACAAATTTGGTGAATGCTTCTTTTAGCAGGTGAATTAGAAGAAGATCCAACCCTACAGCTATTTCCCCCAAGAGTGTCTGGAAATAGATTAGGAGAAGGAAATACCACTCACTCATTACAACATTCAAGATACACTGTTTTGTCTACACAGGAACACAAAATCCGTTATGCAAACAGCCAGCATTTAGTCACAAGAGCAGTGTCACAAGAACAGTACAGGAAAAGCAACACATCCTTCTTCTAGTCCTCTTTATACAAGTAAAGCTTTGTGACTCATGCTTTTTAATAACACTCTTTACCAACTTTACCTTTTGTTTTAGTTATTTTGAGTCAGAGTTTCATGTATCCCAGACCAGCCTTGAACTTGTTATGTAGTTACTATGTAGTTGAGTATCTTGAAGTACTGGGATCACGTGGGTGCACCACACAGCTGGTTTATGTGCTGCTGGGGATTGACTCCAGGGGCTCATGGCTCCAAGGCAAGCACTCTTCCAACTGAGTTACATTCCCAAGCCAACTTTTTTTGTGTGTGTGGTAGTGGGCATTGAACTGAACATTGGCCTCATGTAAACTCACCATGCTCTCAGCTACTGAACTGATCTAAATGTGCCTACATACTCTGGGACTTGTATCTACTCAGCCATAGTCCCAGATCCAAGTATTCATTCTTATGTGTTTCTCTAAAACTTCTTAATCAAATGACTAAACATTCCTTCTAAAAGTGTATCCATAAAACATTAAAAATACACATGTTGGGCTGGGCGTAGTGGTGCACACATTTGATCCCAGCACTCAGGAGGCAGAGGGAAGTGGATCTCTGTGAGTTCAAGGACAGCCTGGTCTACAAAGTGAGTACAGCATAGCCAAGGATACACAGAGAAACCCTGTCTCAAAAAAAAAAAACAAAAAAAAAACCCACACATGATAAAGAAGTGAACAAATGTTGATAGCACACATTTGGAATATTACTTAGTAACTTTTAAATATAATAATGTAGCATATTTCTGAATATATACAGTAGTCATAGTATACTTTAAAACAAAGTGAAAACTGGCCAAAAAATAGTTTGTTTTTTTTTTTTGGTTTTTCGAGACAGGGTTTCTCTGCATATCTCTGGCTGTCCTGGACTCGCTTTGTAGACCAGGCTGGCCTCGAACTCACAGAGATCTGCCTGCCTCTGCCTCCTCCCGAGTGCTGGGATTAAAGGCGTGCGCCACCACGCCCGGCTTGGGTTTTTTTTTTTTTACAATTGCCATTATTAATACTCACCAAACATTTTGATGACAAATGAGAAGACTAAGAAGACTGTAAGATGATAATCTTTCCAAATTTTATTGGCTGATCTTCAAGCTCCATTTTACCTATAACAAAACAGCAGGTCAGAGTACATATGTATTATTTAACATAATTTTAATTGTGAGAGTAATGTTTGTTCATTGCTATTGATTTTAAAACATGGTACACGTTAATGGAAAGGGAACTTTGAAGCCAAGGATGATGGCTCATATAAGAGGCTGCATCGGGAACACTGCCATGAGTTTCAGGATAGGATGGATGAGCTTCAGAACGAGATATCTAATCTACTTTAAAAAATAGCTACCATTTTAATGGATAATGGAATATGGTACATATTCAGCAATATGTATTATTCAGCTGTGAATAAAAATGAAATAATGGCACCTGCCTGAAAATGGATGGGCTTGGAAAGTATGTTAAGTGAGGTGGCCCAACCCCAAACCCAAACAAATAGACAAAACAACATATGTTTTCCCTTATGTGTGGCTCTTCAACTGTAATGTATAGATATATAAAGTTGAGCGGGTGTAAGTGTGGATGTAGCATTCAATTTACAAAGAAGACCAAGAGAGGATAGTATTGGGTGATGAGGAAGGGCGGAGAAGCTTCAAAATCTGAATACTTGAATGATGAAAGCAGGTATAAAGCTAGTTTTTTTAAAGTTTCAACTCCATCATAGTGGGTTTTTTTTTCTTTTTTCTTTTTTGATAGGTACTGAACAAAAATGTACTTGATAGTGAAAGTGTAAATCCTCAAGCACAACTCACTTGTTTCAGAACAGCCACTTTAACTGTATGTGTAAACTGCGAAAAGTGTTTGAGTGGCTGCCTTAAACTAGCTCTGTGGCTTCTATTTGTGAGTTAATTCGAATAAAGTGATTTATTTTTTAAAAACTACCATTTTTAGTATTAACCAAGTTCTATAACATTGCATTTTATCTATCTATCTATCTATCTATCTATCTATCTATCTATCTATCTATCTATCTGTCTATCTATCTATCTATCATCTATCTATCTATTTGAGACTGGGTTTCACTTTGTAGTCCAATCTAGCCTGAATTCACTCTGTAGGCTAGGCAAACTTCTGCCTCATCCTCCTGAGCACTGGAATTATAAATATATGCCACTATATTTAGCTTTATTTTTAAAAACATACACTATATAACTAGATAAATTCTCTTATAGCACACAATGAACTGTATAAACACATTTTAAAATACTGAGCAGAAACATTTGACTGTGAAAAAATAGCACTGCTAGGCTTGGAATCCATCTCTGTGGTAGAACACTTGCCTAGTATAGCTAAGGCCCTGGGCCATATGTAAAGGTAGAATTGTTACAGTCATTACCTTGATGTAAGTGCTAATGTTTGCGGTTTACATTTCTCTGATAGTCTCTGCCCATGATAAAAAAAAAAACTAATAAGTTTATATCATCTAAAGTACAGTGTATGTGAATAATGAATCATTAAGACAGCCATTTAAAAATGACTCGAGAAGCATTGGAGGTGTTGTTCTGTAAAGAAGAATGTTGGCCTAGCATGTGAAAGGTCCTGGGTTCAATTTTCAGCAACACAAAAACAAATGTGCCCAAGAGATAGCGATTCAATAGCCCTTCTTACTGTAAAACCACACCTCAAATGGGCACCCTGTTCCTTGCCAGACTATGCTTGGACTGCTATAGAAAATTGATTCATGTTCCCCCTACCACTGAAATTTGAAACATGAAAAAACAAAAACGTGACCCTCATCAAAGAAACTTTGACATATGCATTGGTAATCCTAAGTATTAATTTAAAGGTAGTATTTTACAGCTATCTAAAATGTCTTCAAATTTCTTGGACTTGCCAATTGAAGCCCCATCAGCTCTTGATTACCCTAAGGGAATGAATTGCTGCTTATCACAGGCACTTGAGAGACTAATCTTTATCTCACATTCCTGTACTTTCGAGAGTCTTCAATCATTTTAAGAGTTTCCCGCACCAGAGCCTTCTTTTTTACTTTTATATCATCATTCCCTGCATTTCATTTTTGTTAATGGGCTCCAAATAGGACAGAGGTTGTTTCCCGGGTGAATGTTAATATCCCAAAATACTTAAATGAGATTAGATTTCAACTTTCCTGCTATTGAGTTTGATCACTAATGACCAAATGAATTTTTATCAAATTTGTATAGATTATGCCTGGGAGAGTCTGACCACATACAGACTATGTGGTATATACAGAATTCACTTTGGAATTGCGTTAGGGATGCACAAATACACAGTTGTTTTGTAGTGTAGCCAAAACCTGGGCACAAGATATATGTGTGTATGAGAGAGATGACATGTCACTGGGAATAGACCAAGTTTTTTTCTTTTATGCCAAAAACTGAATAATAAAAACAACTTTATGCAATGCCAAGGATTGAACCCAGGTTCTCATACATGCTGGGCCAGGATTCTACAACTCATCCACACTACTAAAATCAAAAAAAAAAATTAGTTAATAAATTCTAAGAAAATATCACCATGTAATAAAATATTTTGTGTGTAACTGTAGCAAAAGGAAAACAATTCCAATGTGATAAATCACCTCTAATTTAAGCTTATTATTGGTTTGTTTGTTTATGTACTGGTGATGGAAACACTCAAATACTGATCCACAACCTAAAATTGATTGGTTGATTGATCGATCTCTATAGTCTAGGATGGCCTTAAAGTTTCTATATAGCCGAAGATGACCTTAAACTTATAATCTTCTTGAGTCTACCTCCACTATGCTGGGACTCCAGGCATGCACTACCATACCTACTTTAAGCAGTGGTGGGGACTGAACTCAGAGCTTTTTGCATGCTGGGCAGGTACTCCACCAAATTATCTATACTCTCAAATCCCATACTTTTAAATATGCAAGGGATTTCAACTTTCTAAGAGCTCTTAAACTGCAGATATATTTGAATAAGTTTTCAAAAATTATCTAGTCCTTTTTTGAAGACAATGTCTCATGTAGTAACCAAAGCTAGCATCAAATTTGCTATCTAGCTTGAAATACAGATCCTCCTGTTTCCACCTCCCAATGGTTGAGATTATAGTTGTGCTGCACCATGCACACTCAGTTTACCTACTCTTGTTCTTAGAATATAAAAAGCACAACTGAGTTAGGCACATTGTCAGGAAGAATGTCACTAATTAATCTAAAATACACAAACCATTGAGATATGTACCAATCTTTACTACCATAATTTAGTTTTCACAAACACAATTTTAAATATTCTTCCTATTTACACTTTCTCCCTTCAATAGTAGTTGAACTTTGTATTACATACATAGTTAGGTAGTTGTATTTACAAAGGAAGAAGAACATAGCTTAGTGACATAACACTGGAAAGTTTGGTGTGTGTTGAACTGAATACTTAATTAAAGTTTGCAATTCATGCTGGGCTGCGGTGGCGTATGCCTTTAATCCCAGCACTTGGGAGGCAGAGGTAGGCAGATCTTTGTGAGTTCAAGGCCAGCCTGGTCTACAAAGTGAGTCCAGGACAGTCAGGATGTTACACAGAGAAACCCTGTCTCGAAAAACCACACATACACACAAAAGTTTCCAATTCATAATTATATAGAATTTTATAGTTGTTAATATGTCTTTAAATATACTTTTATTGGGATAAAATGAAAGATTTGTAGTAGCTTATCAAATATATTTTTAAAAATAAATTCTTTTAAAACAATTTTTAAAAAAGATTGATTTATTTATTTTATGTATGGGTGCTTTTTCTGCATGAACATCTGCAACCAGAAGAGGACATCAGATCAAGTTGTGGATGGTTATGAGCCACCATGTGGTTGCTGGGAATTGAACTCAGGACCTCTGGAAGAAAAGCCAGTGCTCTTAACTGCTGACCCATCTCTCCACCCCTTAAAACAAATTTTTGAAGGATGGAGAGATGCTCATTGTTTGCAAACACATCCTGCTCTTGCAGAGGACCAGCATTCAGTTCCCAAAACCCACACAAGGCAGGTCACAACCACCTGTAACTCCAGCTTCAAGAGATCTGGCATTTTCTTTTTGTCTTTGAGGACAGCTGCAGTCACATGCATACACCCACACACAGATACACACACAGGGAGGGATGGGAAGCATGTAAATATATATCATGTATGAGCTTCCCCCCAAAAAAAACATAGAAAATAAACAAAATTTAAAAAAAAACCCAGGCCATGTATGGTGATACATGCCTTTAATCCCAGCACTCAGGAGGCAAATGCAGGTGGATCTCTGTGAGTTCAAGACCAGCCTGGTCTACAAAGTGAGTCCAGGACAGCCAAAGCTATACAGAGAAACCCTGTCTCAAAAAAAAAAAAAAAAAAACAGCAACAGTTTTTAGTCAGGTGTGGTGGCAAACACTTTTAATTCCAGCATTTGGGAGGCAAAGGCAGGTGGATCTCCATGAGTCTGAAACCAGCCTAGTCTGCATAACAAGTTGCAGACAACCCAGAGCCTAAAAGAAAAAAAAAACAATAACCAAAACAAAACAAAAATAACATTTAATATTAGCTAATTTTTTTCAGCTTACATATGTGTTTATTAAAACAATAGTAATGACAACAACAAAACAAACATAGTATACAAGGGTAGATAGTGTCTGTGGTTTCAGGCATCACCAGAGGTCTTAGAACATGTCTTGGGGACTTCTGTAATTTGGAATAGAACAATAGAAAATGAATACTGCAGATAAGTACACATTTTGCAAAAATCCTCCTAAAACCATTCAGCAGTATTCACTGTCAATGCTGCTGTTTTTGACATATGAACACTAACACTGGTGTCTGCCTTGTTTAATTGAAAAAAAATATTTTTCCATCTTCTAAAGGCCTCTTCCATTTCTTTTTTTTTTTTTTTTTTTGGTTGGTTTATCGAGACAGGGTTTCTCTGAATATCTCTAGCTGTCCTGGACTCACTTTGTAGACCAGGCTGGCCTCGAACTCACAAAGATCCGCCTGCCTCTGCCTCCCAAGTGCTGGGATTAAAGGTGTGCGCCACCACCGCCCGGCTACCTCTTCCATTTCTTTCTTCAAGGGCTTGAAGTTCTTGTTGTACAGGTCCTTTACTTGCTTGGTTAGAGTTACCCCCAGGTATTTTATGTTGTTTGTGGCTATTGTGAAGGGAGTTGTTTCTCTTATTTCTTTCTCAACCCTTTTGTTTGTTGTATAAAGAAGGGCTTCTGATTTTTTTGAATTAATTTTGTATCCAGCCAATTTGCTGAAGGTGTTTATCAGCTGTAAGTGTTCTCTGGTGGAATTTTTGGGGTCACTTATGTATACTATCATATTGTCTGCAAATAGGGATAATTTGACTTCTTCATTTCTGATGTTTATCCCCTTGATGTCCTTTAGTTGTCTTATTGCTCTAGCAAGAACTTCAAGTACTATATTGAAGAGATATGGTGAAAGTGAACATCCTTGTCTTGTCCCTGAGTTTAGAGGAAATGCTTCAAGTTTCTCACCATTTATTTTGATGTTGGCCACTAGCCTGCTGTATATTGCCTTTATTATTTCTAGGTACGGCCCTTGTATGCCCGTTCTCTCCAGAACTTTTACCATGAAGGGGTGTTGAATTTTGTCAAATGCTTTTTCTGCATCTAGCAAGATTATCATGTGGTTTTTTTTCTTTCATCTTGTTTATATGGTGAATGACGTTGATAGATGGAAAGATCTCCCATGCTCATGGATAGGTAGGATCAACATAATAATAATGGCCATCCTACCAAAAGCAATATATAGATTCAATGCAATTCCTATCAAAATACCAACACAATTTTTTATAGACTTGGAAAGAGCTAGTCTCAATCTCATATGGAACAACAAAAAGCCCAGAATAGCTAAATCAATCCTGTACAATAAAAAAATATCTGGAGGTATTACCATCCCAGATTTCAAGCTGTACTACAGAGCAATAGTTGTAAAAACAGCATGGTATTGGTATAGAAACAGACCAGTACATCAATGGAATCGAATTGAACATCCAGAAATAGAACCACACACTTATGGCCACCTAATTTTTGACAAAGAAGCCAAAATGGCACAATGGAAGAAGGGCAGCATCTTCAACAAATGATGCTGGTCCAACTGGATGTCCATTTGTAAAAGAATGAAGTTAGACCCATACTTATCACCTTATACAAAACTTAAGTCCAAGTGGATCGAAGACCTTAACATAAGGCCGTTCACACTAAATCTACTAGAAGATAAAGTGGGAGAAACCCTCGAACTAATTGGCACAGGCGACAACTTCCTGAACAGAACACCAACAGCTCAGGACTTGAGATCAACAATCAATAAATGGGACCTCATGAAACTAAAAAGCTTCTGTAAGGCAAAGGACACTGTCATTCGAACAAAACGGCAGCCTACAGACTGGGAGAAAATCTTCACCAACCCCACATCTGACAGAGGGCTAATATCCAAAATCTACAAAGAGCTCAAGAGATTAAATGCCAAGAAACCAAATAATCCAATCAAAAAATGGGGGACAGAGCTAAATAGAGAATTCACAAAGGAGGAATCCCTAATGGCTGAGAGACACTTGAAGAAATGCTCAACATCCTTAATCATCAGAGAAATGCAACTCAAGACGACTCTGAGATTCCATCTCACACCTGTCAGAATGGCTAGGATCAAAAACTCAAATGACAGCACATGCTGGCGAGGGTGTGGAGAAAGGGCTACCTTACTCCATTGCTGGTGGGAATGCAGGCTTGTGCAACCACTATGGAGGTCAGTCTGGCGATATCTTAGAAAACTTGGAATAGCTCTGCCTCAGGACCCAGCCATACCACTTCTGGGTATACACCCAAATGCCTCTTCACGGAATCATAAGGAAGTTTCCTCATCTATGCTTATAGCAGCCTTGTTTGTAATAGCTAGAAACTGGAAACAACCCAGATGTCCCTCAACCGAAGAATAGGCTAAAAAACTGTGGTACATCTACACAATGGAATATTATTCAGCTATCAGAAACAATGAAATTATGCAATTTGCAGCCAAATGGATGGAACTAGAAAAGCTCATCCTGAGTGAACTAACCCAGACTCAGAAGGACACATATGGCATCTATTCACTTATAGGATTTTAGCTATATAGTAGAAGATATCAATACTACAACTAACACACCAAAGGGAACTTGGACATAGACTTCTTATTTTTAATTTTTAATTTTTTTTTATATATTAGTTATATTTTTTCTATTTTTTAGTCCTTTTTATCTATTGTATGCTTATTGATTTGTTTGTTTAGTAGTTCTCTCTCACAGGCAACGAGACACTTTTCACTGATGGTACTGCTTCATAGATCCCCAATGAATGAAGAGGCTCTTGGCCCTCATATGACCTCTCAACTGAGATGAGGGACTGTTATATAAGGACACCCCACCCCAGAGAAATGGGATGGAAGGGTTAGGAGGTAAAGAAAAAAATGAAATGTGATGTTTCGGCCTTTTACTACTAACTGTCATGAACTGTTTAGGATAATTAAGAAATGCAAACTAATGGTTATGCAAGCCAGTCATTCTGTTAGGTACTATGACAGCCTATTATAGTTACTTGCTAAGCTAATCAGAAATAAACCTGCTAAGAGACAAGCAACATCTGCTTACCCTAATAGAAGAGATAGATAGGGCCTCTTCAAAAACCTCAAGAGATCTGCAGAATATGGCATTCAAAGATGTTTTCGTAACTTTAGATTTTTTTTTTTATATCAAGACATATCAACTCCTGACAGCACCACCTATTCTCCTCCAAGTAGAAGATGAGCATCGAAGAATCTCCAGTGGGAGATGATTGAATTAGTCGCAAGCCTATCTCTTGGTAGGAAAAGCCCCTTGCTCCAACTGTAGACAGAATGCTGTCCAAAAAGGACAAAACCTGGAAGCAGGTAAGTCGACAGCCTAGCTCTGCCAAGACAGGGTAGGTAAGTCCTTCATAACCCCTGCTCTACAATCAATGTCTGTCAGAGAAGTGGGGCCAAACGACTGAAGAGTGATGCTGTAATGTATGGAGAGAAAATGGGAACTGTCCAGGCAGCCACTGGTATGTCATTTCTTAGTTTGGGAAGCTGCAGACCCTGTACTTCCTATAAAATCAGATATATTTATCCCTCTCAGGTCTCTGAGGTGATTGAAGAACAGATAGATAAAGTCTCATAATTAAATTTTGAGTTGTTTAGGAGTCAAGAGAGTGTTATACATCTAAGAAGATACTTTTAAAATTGTGTTGCAATTAGTATGAATGTTGAGTCAGATATAGCACTTTAAACTCATGGAGATGTTTAGATAGTAGAATGTTAAAGTCAGGTACCAAATACATATGGACTGGTCATTGGGAAAGTACGTTCAGCCATATAACCCTCATAACTGTGGCCTAATTACCTCTGTTGTACTGTATTGTATTTATTATTATAAGAGAAAGAGCCATTTGTTGGACTGAAAGGAGAAACTGTCAGGGGAAATAAGATATACCTTAAACTTAAAAGAAAAAAAAAGTGAAGAGGATGGGGGGTTGAGGGTGGGAGGGTGGGACTGGAGGGGGAATAGGGAGGGGACTGCGATTGAGATGTAACTTGAAGAAATAAAAAATAATGGAAAAAAAAAGAAAAAAATATTTTGTGAATTTCACATCCTGTACCCTGTTCCCTCCCATCTCCCACCTCCCTCCAGACCCATCCTTCACCTTTGCAATCTGTCCCAGCATAAAAAATAACAGCTCATTATAGAAGCTTCAGTGTATCTCTGTTTGTCCCATAATATTCCCCTTTGTCCACATATTCTGCTTGCAAATTTTCATTATAATGACTCCTTGGTCTAGTAGGAGGCCCCTGGTCTGCTACTCTGTCAGTACTGAAACCTCACTAGAACTCTCAGATATGCCATAACTCTCCTGTGTCCTGGAGATCCTGCAGTCCTGGGTTGTAGAACTGGACTCTTTTTGCCCTCTAGCAGTTCATCCATGGAGTAGATGTTGGGGTAGGCAAACTCAAAGCCCTGGTTCTGGACCTACAACCCCCACTTGCACGGCCAGTTCTACTATGGAAAGGTACAGGGCCAGTTCTCCCCACATGCTGCAGCAAGAACGACGCAGCACACACACAGGATCCTTCTGCAGCAAAGCTTTAATGCATCTTGAGAGGGAGAGCATAAGCTTAAAATGAGTAAAATGGAGACCCCAAATGGCAGAAACCCATCCCTTATATAGGAAACTGTCCTCTGCTTAGGATGTGTCAGTCCCTGATTGACTGTTGCTCATCAGGCAAGATGACGCCACGGGAGAGGCAGAGCACATCGAGTGGAAATTCCCTTCGCACATGCGCAGATTGGTTGTTTATCAGCATGGGACACAGGATGTCAGCGCCATCTTGTAATGGCGACTGTGAGTGCGGCCTCTCACATTGTCTAAAAGTTCTGGTGATAGTCCTGTGAATTGTAAAATAAGACCATTGTGATTATTACAAGAAAACTTCTAAACAAAATCAATCAATTCATAATAAACCATTAAATCTGTTTACTAATAAAAACTATGTATACTATATAATACCATGTCATTTTGTTGCCTCTTTCTAAACATTAATATAAAATAAGATTTTTAAAAATGACCAGAAAAGTTCTTATAGTGCTGGGGATTGAACCCATGACCTCATGAATGCTAGGCAAGCACTGCCGAGTGCTACCACTAAGGTACAGATCCCCAGATATTTTTTTTCTTTCAAGTGCTTTAGAAATCAGGGTGTGTAGGTCAGTTGGTAGAATGTTTAGATAGCATCTTAGATGCTGTGGATTTGATTCCCAGCATTGAATAAACTAGATATTGTGGAGCATGCCTGTAATATCAGTATTTAGGAGGTGGAGACTGGAGGATCAGAATTAAAGATTGTCCCCTGGTACATATTGAACTTGAAGGTAGCTTGGACTGCAAGAGATCTTGTTTAAAAAGTAAAAATTGCCGGGCGGTGGTGGCGCACGCCTTTAATCCCAGCACTTGGGAGGCAGAGGCAGGAGGATCTTTGCGAGTTCGAGGCCAGCCTGGTCTACAAAGCGAGTCCAGGACAGCCAGGGCTACACAGAGAAACCCTGTCTCGAAAAACCAAAAAAAAAAAAGTAAAAATTAAAAAAAGTAAAATGTTATCCATAGCTGATGCTTATGAACAAGTTCAAACTTGGTCAGAAAAAAATTATGGTTAAACCAGAGTTAATGAATTATTGAATTTATCCCTTGTTGGTGACTTGATGTTGCTTTTCAGTATATAAAATAATAAATTGAAACAAATATCATTTTAATTTCACTGAAGCAAAATAACTTCTTTGTTTTTACAGAACTTCTTCCAGTTCTATTTTCTTTTAAGATACTGAAATACTTACTTGGGACCAGAGATCAGTGAGGTGATAAGAGTGCTTGCCCTGCATGCAGGAGACCCTGAGTTTTATCTCCAGCATTTAAAAGAAACTTATTTTTACAAACAATTTAGTATTTTCAGACAATATAAACTTAAATTGACAATTTTCACTTAGCATGATAAACCCACAATCCTAGCTATGTAGGAGGCCAAGCAAGGGATGACAAATTCAAAGCCAGTCTGACACACACAGTGAGTTCAAGGCCACCCTGGGTAACTTGCTGTTTCATAATAAAAAGGAAAATGAGAGCCAAGGAGACAGCTTACTGGTGGACTAGTATGCACAAGGCCCTGAGTTCCATCTCTAGGAAAGAAAGGAAGAATGAATAATAAAAAAGAAGGAAGAGCTGGGCATGGTGGCGCACACGCCTTTATTCCCAGCGCTTGTGAGGCAGAGGTAGGTGGATCTCTGTGAGTTCGAGGCCAGCCTGATCTACAAAGTGAGTCCAGGACATCCAGGGCTACACAGAGAAACTTTGTCTCGAAAAACCAAAAAAAAAAAAAAAAGGGAAGGAAGGAAGGAAGAAAAGAAGACAGAAAGGAGTCAGGCAAGATGGCGCACACCTTTAATCCCACACTTGGGAGGCAGAGGCAGGAGGATCTCTGTGAGTACGAGATCAGCCTGGTCTACAAAGTGAGTTCCAGGACATCTTGTACAGTTACACAGAAAAATTCTGTGGACTAGTATGTTTTTCTGTCTTGAAAAACAAAACAACAACAACAAAAAAAACAAAACACATTGAAAAAAATGTCACATATGAATCAGCCATGGTAGTTCACACCTATAATGCCATCACTTGGAAACTTGGAAGGCTGAGACAGGAGGATCACCACAGATTCAAGTCCTGTCTGAGCTAGAGAGAAAGGCTTTATCTGAACAAACAAAACAAAACAAACAAACAACAAACAGTAACAAAAAAGCCGAAACTGTTACATGGGCCTGTGAATAGGGCTTTAAGGCAAACCACTGCATTTCCCACACATTTGTAAGGATGGAGAAAAATCACATTTCAAGAGACAGACTTTTAGGCACTCCTTCCTTACCTTTTCAGATTTCTTGGGGAGAGAAGGCACTGGAGAGATTGAAATTGGTTTGGTGTTGACAGTGTTGTTGTCTTTCTGTGTAAAGAGAAAGAAGCCTATACATTTGCAGCCCTGGCTTGGCTGATCCACGGGAGAAATAGCTGTTGATGAGTGGTGGGGGAACTTAGTACAGGATCACAGTACTACAGTGAGGATGTCTCTCAATGAAGCAAGTGGGGAACCCAATATTCATGTCGACAAAGCAGTGGCACTTTCCATCTTTTGGAGGACAGAACTACATGCTGCTTATCTAGTGCACCAGAAAGGCATAGGAAACATTCAATATTGATTAATATATCAATATACTCAGGTCCTAAAATTAATATTTCCTATTGGACCTAGTACTATAGTATTGAAAACTATAAGCTAACAGACATATTTATGCCTGATATTTCATTTGTATCTTAGTTCTAGTTGTATCGCCTTTGGCCCTTTCCTGTATAGTATTGCTCCCATAACTCAGGACTTTACAATGCGTTCTTTTCTAAAATTAGAGCCAAAGTATACTTTTATAATATGTGTTCTCTTCCAACCCCTCCCCCAACGTTCAGGTTGTCTTATTCATTCATGCTAACACCTAAAATAATTAGAACCAGGGTTGGAGAGATGGCTCAGCAGTTAAAAGCACTGCTGTTCTTCCAAAGGACCCGGGTTCAAATCCCAGCACCCACATGGCAGTTCACAGCTGTCTAATGGCCGGGCATGGTGGTGGCACAGACCTTTATTCCCAGCACTTGGGAGGCAGAGGAAGGTGGATCTCTGTGAGTTCAAGGCCAGCCTTGTCTACAAAGTGAAGCTATGACAGCCAGGGCTACACAGAGAAACCCTGTCTTGAAAAAACAAAAACAAAAAATAATTTAAAAAGAAATTAGAACCTTCTCAGTTAAGGAACTCCAACAGAATCTACAAACTGAATTACTGTGAAGCCTGAAAAGGGACAAGACTCCACTTTTGGGATTTTTTTTTTGAGGGGAGGGGTTGTTTGCTTGTTTGCTTTTGACTTTCGATTCCCATGAGAGCTCAGTTAGATAAAGTCAAGGTACATAAGGACAGTCTGTCTTCTCCGGTTAGAAGTACTCCCTGAGGTGACAGGGATGGTCAGGGTACACAGTGGTCCACATTATTATTTATTGTCTTTGACTCATCCAACCAGTTACATGTCGGTCTTCTTTTTAGCTTAAAGAAAACCTTTTTAAAATTTTCTCTTATCATTCTTCCCATACAGTAGCTACTCACCCCCCCCACAAAGAGCCTAATTAAACTACATGACCTAGCTCTAAACAGCACACAACTCACTGTCTTCAAAAGCTACTCTCAAATGAGGGCCAGGTGCCCATTTGAGGCATCTTTGAAAGGGAAAGATGTCTTCCAACAACAATACATTTCTGCATCTGTTGACTCCTAAGTGTGGCTAAGACATTAGCCAGAATCTCTCCTATTAAAATTGCAGCTTAACTCTTGTTTTGTCATAGATGTTCACAGAAAAGAATAAAAGCAATTTAACAATCACAACTAAGTAACCATAATGTTTACAGATATTTAAAAACACAAAGTAGGGTATGTTAAACAACTGTAGCCTAAATGTTTAAATTAAAGATTGTATGTCAAAATATCAGTGGAAATATTTGTAAGTGTTAAAATAAAGCCATATTAGCCTAGTAAATCTACCCCCTAAGACTCTAACCTACAGTTACTAAATTACATAGAAGGGAATAAAATTGTTTTGTTACCTAAGCATTTTAGTACAAATGAACTGTGTGTGTGTATGTGTGTGTGTGTGTGTGTGTACATGTACATACATGAGGCAGAGGTCAAGTAAGAGGTTTTCTTCAACCACTTTCCACATTATTTTTTGAGGCCAGGGGTCTGTCATGAATCTGGAGTTCATGAGTTCATTTAGACTATCTGGCTAGCAGGAGCTAAGGAATTTCCTGTCTCCATTCTCAAGCCCTGCCAGTGCTGAACTTATAGGCACACACTACCTTGCCTGAGTTTTTTTTTTTTTTAACATGGGGATCAAACACTGGCTCTCAAGCTTGTATGACAAGCACCTTACCAATTAAGCCATCTCCTTAGCACTCAACCTTTTGTTCTTTAAGAAAATAGGGTGTCATGTAGCCACGCTGCCTTCAAACTTATAGTCAAGGATGACTTTGAATTCCTGGTCCTCCTGTAGCTACCTACCAGGTGGTGGAAAGTACCTAACTTTTCTTAGGTATATCAGAACAGAAAGTAAGTCAGTCCACTGGTCCACAGCAGAATCAACCTCAATTAATATCTCTCTGTCTCTGTGTCTCTCTGTTTCTCAATGTCTCTCTCCTCTCTCCATCTCTGTCTTTCTGTGTGTCTCTGGAACTCTCTGTCTCGGTCTATCTGTCTGTCTGTCTCTGTGTTCTCTCCTCCTTCCTCTCCCTCTCTTTTTCCTACTATATTGTCCAGGTTGGTCTGGTATTTCTAGACTCAAAGCATTCTCCTGTCTCTGCTTTTCCAGTATGAACCATTAGAGGCACTTCACAAGACCCAGCTATACCTATAGTTTAGGGTCATAAAACAATGTTATTTCAACCCTTCTTTCAAATAATGACATTTTGTTGTATGAGTAAAACCATAAACGGTTTCTTTTTAAAGATCTTTTAAAAACTGTTGTGTATATGTGTGAGCCAGATTGAGTTTCTGTGCACCACATGTGTGCAGGAACCCCATAGAGATCAGAAATATGAGGCAGATCCATTGAAACTAGAGTTATGGGAGGCTGTGTGCTGCCATGTGGGTGCTGGGAACAGAGCACTATATTAGTGAAAATGGAAATTTTCTACAAAATTAAAAAGTGAATACCGTACCAGATTAAAACTTTGTTCCCAACGCTGAATTAGCTGCAGTGCAGCATGCATTTCCCTGAAAAAGAAAAAGAAATAAAACTATAGTTCAGCCCATCTGAAGGAAAAGCTGTAACTGAATATACAAATGATCAAACTAGTAACTCAAAGTCGAACACTCACCGCTCATGCATTGCTTCACTTCTTGCTATATCCATTCCTTCTTCCTAGAAGGTAGGGAAATAAGGATAAACCCAGTGCTCAGTTCCTGCTGTTCTACTAAATTTCACTTGGGTTGGGAGTTTCAAATTTTCACTAAGATGAACTTTATTGGTATTCACCAGGCAATGGAAGAGCTATCTTGTTTCATTCTAAATAAATCTCTACACAAGTGCCTGGCTCTCTACTCTTTATTATCCCACAAATTACCACAGCAGTAGTCTATTACTTATGCATTACAGCATTTTGACTATCCAGAAACTGAATGGATGAGAAACTCTGTACCTTTCAGCAGTCAAGGCAGAGAACTCCATGATCCACAATTACATGCTTTTCTCTACTAGAGGTGCTATGGTATCACTTGCCTTCAAGCCTGGTGACCTGGTTTTATCCCTAGGACCAATATGATGGAAGGGGAGAAACAGCTCCCCAAAGTTGTCCTCTGATCTCCACACTTGTACCCCAGGATGCCCCCATCACATAACTACACACCAAGCAAACAAACAAGCAAATAAATAAATGTAATATAATTTAAACATGCATGACCTAAGTGAGAAAAATGGATTGTTTATATAAAATTTGTGAAGATCTGGAGAAACTATAACCTCTGAATAGTGTTGGCAGTAATGAAAATGGTACAGATTCGGTAGGAAAGTTTCAAAAGATATGGAAATAAGGACTAAAATAAATATTTTTATACCAACATCCATAGCAGCACCATTCACAAGAGGTAAACAACCAAGTGTCCTTCCAGTGGGTGAGAAGTAAGATGTGCTATGCCCATACCAAAAAATATTATTCAGCTATATATAAAAATTAAGAGATTAGTTAGGTATGTAGCTCAGTAGTAGAGTGCTTGATTAGTATGTACAAGGGCCTGGCATTCGACTACCAGTACTCTAAAAGAATTCAAGTTCTGATATGTAGTGCAATGAGGACGAGTCTTAAAAACATCATGCTTAAGTAGAAAAAGTCAGGACAAATACTATATGATTCTATTTATATACAGTACCTAGTATAGTCAAAATTCATAAAGCCAGAAAATAGAATGGAGCTTACAGGCTTGAACTGGGGTGCTTGTGAGACTATAAGGCTATTGTTTAAATGGATACATAGTTTCTTTGGGGCATGCTCTTGGCCCTCATATGACTGCTGAACTGGGGTGGGGGATTGTTCTGTGGGGACATTCCACACCAGAGGAGTGGGATGGAAGGGATAGGGAGTAGAGGGTGGGAGGGCAGGGCTGGGAAGGGGCAGAAAGAGACACTGCAATGGAGATGTAACCTGAAGTAATAAATAAATATTAAAAAAAAACAGAGAAATCCTGTCTCAGAAAAAAAGAAGAAAAAAAAATAGGTGGATTTCTTAGTTCGAGGCCATTCTGGTCTACAAAGTGAGTCCAGGACAGCCAGGCCTGTTAAACTGATAAACCCTGTCTTGGGGAAAAAAGCAAAAAGCAGGTGGATCACAGTGAGTTCGAGGACAGCCTCGGCTTCACAGTGATGGCCCATATCAAAACAAACAAACAAAATTCTTCAAAGAAACCTTGGGCAGACGATAATGCTAGTAATGCAAAGTTTGAAGCAAACATTGGGGAAATGATAGACTATTATAATAGAAATTCATGTTCACTATCAGTACCGAAATATTATTAAAAAACATTTAAAAATTTATAAAAATACCATTTCTTTTTTTTTGTGGGGGAGAGCATATTGAGACAAAGTCTCCTATAGATCAGTCTGGCTTTGAAGTCAGTATGTATCTTAGGCTGGCCTTCAACTCCTGCTGTTCCTGCCTGTAGCTTCTGAGCATTGAGATTACAGGAATGCATGACCATGGCCATTCTATTTTTGTATTTCTACTTTGTATATAGTTGATGACTCATACAATGTACTAGAACAGTGGTGTATATTCAAAATGCATAAATAAACATGGTTTATATGTACTTTGTGGGCATGTATACTTATAGTTTTTATTGATATTGTGTAAGATTAAAAGAATTAAAAGGAGCCAGGCATGTTGGCACATGCCTTTAATCCCAGAGGGAGGCAGAGGTAGATCTCTGTGAGTTCGAGGCCAGCCTGATCTACAGTGTCCAGGACAGCCAGGGCTCTGTTACACAGAGAAACTCTGTCTTGAAAAACCAAAACAACAACTACAACAAAAAGAATTAAAAGGGCCCAGGTATACAGCTCTATGGTAGACTGTATGCTTAGCATCCACTAAACCCTGGGTTCAAATACAAACAGCAAATAAAGAAATTTAAAGATTATGGTCTATAATGTGGACACTAAATGTCTCAAGGTGGCTCAGACTCATTTTGTAGCTGACAGTGACCTTGAACTCCTGATCTTCCTTCTTCCATCTTACAAGTGCTGAGATTCCTGGCATGTGTCACTACACTTGGCAGTTTATGTTTTGTTTCAGGAAACCACTCCTTGAATTAAAATTGTAATTTCCTGTGACCATTTTTAGAATTATAAAAACAGCTATTGAAATAGTAATAATATAGGGGCTGGTGAGATGCCCCTCCTGATGATGATCTGTTTGTTTGGAGGTACATAGCGGAAGAGAAGAATAAGATTCCACATGTTATCCTCTGACAGTCACACATATGACATGGCACACACACACAAATAAATACATAAATACATTCAAGAATAATTTAATTTAATATAAGCAACTGTAAATTTTAAAAATTCTCTAACCTGTTTGATTTGGAAAATCCGGTTGGCTGATGTACGAGTGCGGGAAGGTAGAAACAGCTGGAAATAAAAATATAAGAGTTAAATTTGTTCTATTGTTTTTGATTAATAATTTAAAATATGAGGTTAATGTTATATTATCTAAAATATTTGTTGAGTGTACAACAGCAATGGCATCTGTTAACTCCAAACCATAAAAAAATAAAATTGGGTCCTGGCAGTGGTGGCACACGCCTTTAGTCCCAGAACTTAGGTGACAGTGGCAGACAGATCTCTGTGAGTTTGAAGCCAGCCTTGTCTACACAGATAAACCTTGTCTTCAAAAACCAAAACCCTAAATAAATAAATAGGATCTTGAGTAAAGTATTGTGTTATTCAGGAGTCTATATATGTTGAAAATTATAATTTCTAACAGAAGAAACATGAGACAAAACATCAAATTTTTTATTTACCTCTAAAGTTGATTTTCTTTTTTGTTTTTTGGTTTTTTTTTGAGACAGGGTTTTTCTGTGTATCCTTGGCTGTCCTGGACTCACTTTGTAGACCAGGCTGGCCTTGAACTCACAGAGGTCTGCCTGCCTCTGCCTCCCAAGTGCTGGGATGAAAGGCATGCGCCACCACGCCTGGCTGCAGTTGATCTATTTTTGAGACAGAGTCTCATGTAGGCCAGCTTGGCCTCATACTCCTCATATAGCTGAACCCTTCTACTTCTGAGTGCTGGGATTTCACGTACCACATCCAGCCCTATTGCTAACTTTCCTTACTTAGGTCACTAGATATCAATGTTACCTCAGTTTTCTTGCTGGTTTTAGCCAAGCACTAGGCTTAGTGAGAGGTGTTACAAGAATAAAAAGCACAAACAGTTATTAAATTGGCAGCTAAGCTGCCACACATACAAAAGAAACATGAACAGAATAATTTCATCACATGTCTTAGAATCTTGCTGGTGAAAACAAATTTTCATAATATGGGTTGACTTAAGGCAAACAATTTCAAGTAGTTTACAACATTTTACTCTTTGTTGCTAAGATACTTGTTGCCTAGGTCCTTTCTCTTTTTCAGAACTATTTTCTGCTTCTTTTGTCTTGTCTCGAAGCTTATGAAAACCCGTGTAAAAGGAGAATGAAACAATGAGGAGATTTAAAGCTAATATGGACACAAAGCTTAAATTATCCTCAGATTTGATCTATTCTGCCTGTACCCTGGTTGTTTCCTGAAATGCTTGACAGTGAATTTATCATGTCTGGCTCTCACATTCTGACTTTATTTGTGGTGCTGGGGAATCAAGCCTAAGGTCTCCTGTATGATAGACACGTGTCCTATCACTGAGCTACACCCTCAGTCTCATTATGTAGTAAGAACACAAAAAGTGGACCATTTGTAAATTACCTAATGACTACCTTTTATGTGCTACAGCACTTTTCTAGGACCTGAGGATGCAGACGTAAATATGCTATCTTCTTGGCCTTGAGAAAATCAGTGTCTAATTAGGAAATAACAACAATAAGCCCAGAGAGGCATCAGACAGAGTTCTGACTGTGGGAGTTCCAAGGAGAAGAACGAAATAATGCCTGGGGTCTTACAGAGGCCTCACAGAACAGACAGAACTTTTTATAGATTTATTTCATTATTTTATGTATATGAATGTTTTGCCTGCATGTATATATGTGTCCACACGTGTGTCTGGTGCCCTCAAAGATCAGAAGAGAGCTTTGGATCCCCTGGGACTGGGGCTGTAAGCCCCCATGTGAGTTCCGGGAATCAAATCCAAGTCCTCTGCAAGAGAAACAAGTGTTCTTAACCAGTGAGACAACTCTCCAGTCTGAGGTAGGAATTCTTGGTGTGTATAGATGGTATTTCAATGAATGGGAAAAACAGCTCAGGTAGAGGGGCATGTTCCAGGCATAGAGAATCTTAAGGTATTGAAAACTTACCAGGAGGAAGTGGCAGAAAATAAATTTGATGAAAAGTGACTGAAACTGAATTGTAATTTTTGGAATTTAGCCTCTGTTCTCAATAGGAAGCAAAGTAAAGGTTTCTCTGCATTCCTAAATCTTAGAGGTCTTTTAAACAAGGAAGTTTTGTCTGCTTTTGATAGGCTAAAAAATAGTAGCAACAATATGTGGAATAAATTTCAAGTGAAGGAAGGGGAATCTAAAAAATAGTCCATGGTCTAAATGAAAAGAGGGTTTGGAATGAAGGAAGTGAGTTGGAATGATTAGAAAGTGGAAAAAAGAGACCAGTCTAAGGTTCAAAGTTGAAAATAAAAGGCATATAGTGGCCAAGAGTGAAGATGAAAATGTGTCAAAAAAACACGTTTTTTATGGAAGAGATGAGCTTATGTTTACTAGGTTTTATAATATTATCATGAGGCTGGAGAGATGGCTCAGCAGTTAAGAGCATTGGCTGCTCTTCCAAAGGACCGGGGTTCAAATCCCACACCCACATGGCAGTTCACAGCTGTCTGTAATTGCTGGGCGGTGGTGGTGCACACCTTTAATCCCAGCACTTGGGAGGCACAGACAGGCAGATCTCTTTGAGTTCGAGGCCAGCTTGGTCTACAGAGTGAGTCTAGGACAGCCCTTACTGCTACACAGAGAAACCTTGTCTCAAAAAAACAAAACAAAACAAAACAAAACAAAACAAAACAAAAACAAAAAAAGAAGAAGAAACCAAAGGCTAAGTGGACATGTGGACATGCAAAGGAGAAGAAGACAGAGAAGAAAGGCTTACAGCAGTGTTTGATTTGAGTTGCACCTTCTAGAGTGAGGAGTTTGGTTGCATACGCCACAGAAAAGTCAAAATGTTTTAGATATTTTAGGCAAGGATACTAACCTGGTGTGCAGCCAGGAAGGGAGAGAAAGAATAGATGACTTTGGTGCCAAAAGAGATAAAAAGATGGAGAGTTGTATAAGCTATGTTCAAATTTTTAATTGCAGAAAAATGATTGGCTTCAGTAAAGACAGGAGACAAGGAAGTAACAGGTTATACACAGCAATACTATATATTAGATTTGGAATGAACATATGCAGATATTCAGCTCTGAGTATGATTTAGTTCCTAGCCATAGGAGGTATATGACCACTGGGAGCTTCTAACTCAAACCATATTTTTTCTAGCCATGTTCTTGGCCTGATTTTTCAATAACACTGTGTGAGGGATGTGTGTGTGTAGTAGAGAGAGAGATATGACAAATAGTTTCAAACTCATTATACAAGATTTTTTGAAAAATATTTTTAATTGATACATAATAGATGATGAAGAGCTAGTTTAGTTTGAGGCAAAGATCTAAAATTTCCTATTGGAAACCTTTGTCCAGGAAATCTTGAGAGGACAGTGTACCTGAAATGAATCCTATTGTGTTGAGTATTTCTGAAGAGGACTTATAGAACCATAAGCCCCTTGGAAGACTTTTTAATTGGATACACACACATAGCTGAAATGTTTGATTGGCTGTTTCTTTTAGCAGTATTAGTGTGGAAAACCAACCAGAGAGGGCAAGAACTCTGGACACAAGTTTCCCCCAAAATGAAGTACTGCAGCAAGGAAATTGCTTTGTAGTTTTTTTTTCTCATGTGAAACAAGATATTGACGTTGAAATAGAAGAGGCTTGTAAAGCTAGCATGCACAAGGCCCCATGTTCTATCCTCAGTACCAAAGTCATTTTCTGATATATTGATAAACTTCATGAGTGCCTTTTTCTCTTAGTCTAGGAAGATGAAATTCCTTGGCAAGAAGAGTAGCAGTGCCAAGAAATGATGCCATAAGGGTGAAGTGTGTGCATGTTTCTAGATATTTAAGGGATGTAGGGGTGGAAGGGCTAGGGTGTGTACTAGATAAAATTCATTCCCAAGAAGTACATTTCACTGAAGAAATTAAGGAATTCTGGATTTTTCCCCCCAAAAAACACAACTGGGTAGCATGGGCTATGAATCACAGCATTCTAGAGGTTGAAACAGGATAATGGTGAGTTTGAGTACAACCTACATGGCATAGAGATGAGAGAAAGAAAACAAAAACTAGTGTGTATAGATAGTAAACTTTTTTTAAAAAATTAACTTTAAAATGTCATAGTTTTACTATTTTTAACCCATTTCTGATTGCAGTTGCTACAGATAAAATGCTTAGAGAATTCTATAGGAAGGGTTGTAGGTTGTGTTTAGAGATTGCTCTGCCTGGTTCCAGAAATGACTCAAGGCAGCTCATATTAATTAATGTGAGCTGGATAGACAGAATGGTGCTAGAAATGACATGATGCACTTGCTACTAGGGGAACATAAACTGATTTGGAGCTTGTGGCAGCCAATGTGCAAAGCTAATGTCCTATCAGATAGACATTGGGGATCATTTAGCTAAAGTGTTTGGGCTCTCTGTGATGGCACATGCCTGAAACTCCAGTACTTGGCAGAAGTCAGAGTAATTTTCAAAGATTTGTATTTTTAGTTATGTGTGTATGTATGGTTTGCATATAAGTGCAGTTCCCCCTTGGAGGCCAGAAGATGTTAGACCACCAGGAACATGGGCTGTATTGGGAACCAAGCATGGGTGCTGGGAACTTCAATCCTCTGAAAGAACAGCAAGTGCTCTTAAATTCTGAGCTATCTATACTCTGCAGCCCACAGGATAATTTTTTGTTTGTTTGTTTGTTTGTTTATTTATTTATTTAGGTTTTTGAGACAGGGTTTCTCTGTGCATCCATGACTGTCCTGGACTCACTTTGTAGATCAGGCTGGCCTTGAACTCACAGAGATCCGCCTGCCTCTGCCTCCCAAGTGCTGGGATTAAAGGCGTGCACCACCACGACCTGCCTTCGGTAGTCGTTTATAGCCCAGATAAGGGGATTATGAAAGTAGATTGAAACCTTTTAAATTTATCTTATATTTAATATATTAAATTATATATATATATATATATTGTTTTTGGTTTTTCGAGACAGGGTTTCTCTGTTTAACAGCTCTGGCTGTCCTGGACTCGCTTTGTAGACCAGGCTGGCCTTGAACTTGCAAAGATCCGCCTGCCTCTGCCTCCCACGTGCTGGGATTAAAGGCGTGCGCCACCACCGCCCGGCATTAAATTATATTTTTGAAATTAAAATATGAATATATAATTTCCTTCTTCCCTTTCCTCACTCCCGGCTTGTTTATTTGTTTTAAGACAGAATTTTGTCTTTATAGCCCTAGTCATCCTAGAACTTGCTCTGTAGACCAGGCTGGTCTTAAACTCAGAGATCTGCGTGCCTCTGCCTCTTGAGTGCGGGGATTAAAGGTGTGTGCCACCACCACCCAGCCCCCAGGGTGATTTTTTTAACTGCAAATTTGTTCATAGCAACCACTGCCTTAGTACTTTTCTATGACTTCTCATTGAGCATTAAATAAGATACAGATTGTTGTTTGGTTAGTTCGGTGTGTGTGTGTGTGTGTGTGTGTGTGTGTGTGTGTGTGTGTGTGTGTGT
>CAJQZJ010000379.1:443917-487439 GCA_907164525.1 Lophiomys imhausi | reverse complement strand
TGTGTGTGTGTGTGTGTGTGTGTGTGTGTGTGTGTGTGTGTGTGTGTTTAGACAAACTCTTACAGTGTAGCTCAGCCTTACTATAGAGCCCAGTCTGCCCTTAAACTCCCAATCTTCCTACTTTAGCTTCAAGAACTGTAATTATAGGCATGTGCTGCCACGCCTTAATCTGTAATATTTTATACTAATCTAAGAAGTCTAGTGGAACCACATGTCTTCTCACCTTTATACTTCCATCCATCCTAGCTACTATGTACTCCTTTCATATCTGTACATATTCTTTTCTCCACATTCCATTTTTTTCTTCTAGCTCATCAAATATGCTATTTTCTTTTTTATCTAGATTTTTAAATATCATTTTACTTTTTGAAATGAAAATATAATTTCATTGTTTTTCTTTGCCCCTTCCTCCCTCCAGCCCTTCCCATGCACTCCCGTGTTCTCTTTCAGATTCATAGCCTCTCTTTTCCAATAGCTGCTTATGTATTCATTTATTATTTGTGTATGTGTGTTAAAGTCAAAGGAAACCTTTCAGGAGTCAGGTCCGCCCTTCCCCCCATACAGATTCTGGGGACTGAACTCAGGATGTCAAGCTTTGGAGCCAAGGAGAATAAAAGAGTAGATAGGGAGGGAGCAGGAAAGGAGGGAAAGGAAGAGGGTGAAGGAAGGTAGGAAAGAAAAGGGAGTTGGAGAATGTAGAAAGGGCAGGAGAGAAGAACTGGGGAGAAGGAAGGAGGGGAAGTGGAGGAGAGAGGGAGGAGGAGAGGAGGATGGAGAAGAGAGGAGTGGAAGTGAAAGGAGAGAGAGCAAAAGGGATACGTAGGAGAAGTGGAGGAGGGGATGGGAAGGAAGGAAAGGGTAGAAGTGGGGAGAGGAAAGGAAGAAGAGGAACAGGAAGGAAGAGAACATGGAACAGGAGAAGAGAAAAAGGGGTGGGTGGTGGCGTGGTAAAGCAGAGGAAGGAGAAGACAGGAGGTGGGAGAACAGGCAAGGAAGGATTGAGATGGGATGGAGGGGATGGTGGGGAATGGGAGGAGAAGGGGAAGTGAGGAGGGGAATAGGAGGGTGTAGGAAATGAGAGAGGAGGAGGAAAGGAGTGGTGAAAAGGGAAGAAGAGGGGTGGGAGAGAAGGGGGAAGATCAGAAAGAGCAAGGGAGAGGAGGGAAGGGGGAAGGGGTATGTGGAGGGGAGGGAAGGGGAGGTGAGAGGAAGGGTTGGTTAAGGGTCTAAGAAAAGGAAATAAAGATCAATAGCTTCCCAATGTTTTGTGAGGCTAGCATTACCCAGATACCCAAGCAGTAAAACTATCACAAGAAAACTGTAGACTAATGCCAAAAGATGTATCCCAGGAATCTAAAGGTGATTCAACATTTAAAAAATCTGCATAATATACCCTATTAATAGGACAAAGGGGGAAAACATACAGTTATTTCAAATGATACAGAAAAAGTACAACAATTCAAACAGGTGGGAGTAGATGTGAACTAGCTTAGCATGACAAAAGATTAGTTAATGGTGAAATACTAAAAGGCTGTCCACCATTCCAACAGTAAGACAAAGATAAGCACTTGTTGAAACTACAGAGAGGTGATTCAAACACAGGGTGAATTCACTGAATGCTGCTCATTGCATCCCTAAAATAGCTCATTGAATGTTGTGTGAACAATTTACATCATCTAAAAAGTGTTATATGCTGAATCATTTATTCTTTTGACTTACTCACCTATGAGACTTTTCTATTCTAGCTTTAATGAGCAGAAAAGGAGTTATAATTTAGAGATTGCATGGTAATAGCATGAATTGGGATTTTTAACTACAGTTCCAGATGAATGTGAGATAAAAGTTCAACTAAAAAGGACTGAAAACTACTTTTAAAAAAAGTCTACGATGGGTCAGGCATGATAGCACATACCTTTAATCTCAGCACTTGGGAGGCAGAGGCAGGCCGATCTCTGTGAGTTTGAGGTCAACCTGGTCTATAAAGTGAGTAAAGGACAGTCACAGCTGTTATACAGTGAAAACTTGTGTTGAAAAACCAAAAAAAAGAAAAAAGAAAAAAAGAAAGCTTATGAATGGAAACTAGATTGCTTTACATATGAAAACATATCTCAGTGTTAAATCCATAAGGGATTTGAAAACATATGTCAGTGTTAAATTCTTAAGGGGTTTAAAAGCTAATTCAGTTGCAGCCTCAGCAAAATAATTGTAACTGTATTGGATGTGTTTCTTTTCCCTTAGGAATGATTAGATAAGCTGTTTCTCAAAGCCAAAAGTTTCTAGAAATGTACATTCATTCTCAGGCTTCATCGCAGACCTTGTGGGTCAGAAACATTGAAATGTGAGACCTAGCTGTGTTTTAACAAGCCCTCCATATTCCACACTCAAGTCTGAGAAAACCGCTGAAGACCAAGAAGTGTGTCTTACAAAGGGAGGCCATAGGAAGCATTTTCTTACCAAACCACGGCGACTCAGAAATGGTGAGTTGTTCCTTCTCATTCTTATGGAGTTCATTTGGAATCCCTGTGAATTATCACTAAGACAAAAGAAAAATTTGACATATAAAATCCATTACCAAATATTTAAACAAATATAACTTATAGTTAATAGGAACACTATGTATGTAAATGATTTCTTAGCGGAGGTAGTTGTGCACATGTTTTCACACACACACACACACACACACACACACACACACACACACACACACAGGTGGGGTGGAGGGTTACTCAGCTAATCTTAAAACAAGTTTCCTTTTAAGGGAAAAAATTTCAGATATGCCATTTTACCTCTAATTGTTCAAGTGAGAATAAGCATAATTTACTGTAACCTTGAAAATATGCCATTTTTGTATAAACCTGCAACTAATTTAATCTTATGATCAGAGCTACAATTGTACAAACACAAATTCTCTCTGAGTATCTAAATTGTTACAGAAAGAACCATAACCAATAGCAAGGCTCATAGGATCTGAGATTGTCTGCAGGTAAGCTTTGCCTTACAGCATTAAAATGGTTTTGAATTCACTGTGTACTCTAAGAGATTTCATATTTTGGAAAAATCCAGACTCAATATTTCTGGCTTCAATTGAAAATTTGTAAGTGTATGCAACACTGGGCCACATTCCTACACTGCAAACAAGAGCAGACAAGCTGAAAACGGAGTCTATGTACCAACTTGACTGTTGCCTGCACTGGTAGCCTCAATGCTATTTGGCCTTGTCACCCAGGAGAAGTCATCGTTTACCTTTTATGTTTCTTTTTATCATAGATTCTCGATTAAACTCCAAAGAGAACACAAAAGAATATATGTACTTCCCAAATACTGTTTATTCAGGTGTCTTCACTGACTATAAGAAATCATGTAGCCTGGCATGGTGCCACACGCCTTTAATCCCAGCACTTCAGAGGCAGAGGCAGGCGGGCCTCTGTGAGTTCAAGGCCAACCTGGTCTACAAAGTGAGTCCAGGACAACCAGGGCTGTTACACAAAGAAACCCTGTCTCAAAAAAAAAAAAGAAAAGAAAAAGTAAGAGAAATTATCTATAAACTGGGTATAGTAGTGCACGCCTTTAATCACAGACCTCAGCAGGTGGATCTCTTTGAGTTCAAGGCCAGCCTGGTCTACACAGAGAGTTCAACAGCCAAAATTCTGTTATATAGAGAAACCCTGTCTGAAAAACCAAAAAGAAATAATCTTTAGTCAGGAGTCATAGTACATTTCTATAATCCAAGCACTTAAGCAGTAAAGGCAAGAGAATCAGGAATTCAATGACAGTCTCACCTATATAGCAAGTTTCAGGCTAACCTGGCCTATATGAAAACTGGTCTCTCTCTCTCATCTCTCTCTGTCTCTCTCCCCTATCTCTGTCTCCCTCTCCTCTCTCTCCTATCTCTCTGTGTCTCTCTCTCCTCTCTCTGTCTCTGTCTCTCCCTGTCTCTAGCTCTCTCTGTCTCTTTGTCTCTCCTCTCTCTGTCTCTCTGTCTCTCTCCTCTCTCTCTCTCGTCTCTCTCTGTCTATCTCCTCTCTCCCCTCTCTCTGTCTCTCTCTGTCTCTGTCTCTGTCCTCTCTCTGTCCATCTCTTCTCTCTCTCTCTCTCCTCTCTCTGTCTCTGTCTCTCTGTGTCTCTGTCTCTCTCCTCTCTCTGTCTCTCTCTCCTCTTTCTCTCTCTTTCTCTCTCCTCTCTCTGTCTCTCTGTCTCTCCTCTCTGTCTCTCTCTCTCCTCTCTCCTCTCTCTGTCTCTCTGTCTCTGTCTCTCTCTCTCTCAAAAAACAAAACAAAACAAAACAAAACTCTAACACTTTCTTCTTGCTGCTTATATCCAATCAAGTGCTAGTCTTTTAGGCTGTACCCCTTAACTCTGACACCATCTGCCTGGCTGGCCAGACTCTCATGGGCCCCAGGTTCCTGCCTGCTCACCACTTAGCTCAGTCTCGTACTGCTGGCAGCCTGGGCTCCTCTCTGAGAACCAGCTCCTTGCCTGGCTGCCACTGTCTGTCTGACTGGACCTGTTCTGGGTGCGTGCTCCTGCTGAAAGGCTGAGTTTCTCCCCAGCTGCCTGTCCCAACTCTGGGAGCCCCAGGCTCCTTGAAATTGCCCTGCCCAGCACTGGCGGTTCAGCTAAGGGAGCTGTAACACTTGGGCATGGGAGAAAGCTTTTTCTCCTGCCCCTCTGGCCTTACTCCAGCAGCCACCTTACACCTTTTTTTTTTTTTGGCCCGGCCTTTTAGTCTGGTGTTCTGGCAGAAGAGCCTGCAATTCTTGCTTGATATGGGATCAGGCTGGGACCCACAGTTGGGGAGGATTAAGAGGTGCAGGTTGAAGGGAGATGTGTTAGTGGAGGGAAGATTTGAGGTTTCAAGACTGAAACCATTCCCAGGGTGTCTCTTCCATTCTGTCTTGTAGTTGTGTCTCAAGATGTGAGCTCTCAGCTCTGCTCCAGTGCCATGCAGGCCTGCCTGCTGCTATGATCCCTTATGGGATGATCATGGTCTCTAACCCTCTGAAACCACAGCCCCAAATTAAATGTTTCTTTTTTAAGTTGCTGTCATCATGGTGCTTTATCACAACAATAGGAAATAACTAAGACAGCCATCTATGCATTACTTACCTGATCATATATATTGTATATACCTGTGCTTTCCACAAAAAATGTAAAATATACTTCTGTGCTAATTATTTCTTCTTTTGTGGCTGGGAGATATTACCCAGTGAGAGTACATAATTCAAGATATCAACTTTCTGCATTACCTAAATTTTTGTTTTAAAAAACTAGGTATTAGCCGGGCGTGGTGGTGCACGCCTTTAATCCCAGCACTCGGGAGGCAGAGGCAGGCAGATCTCTGTGAGTTCAAGGCTAGTCTGGTCTACAAAGTGAGTCCAGGATGGCCAGGGGTACACAGAGAAACCCTGTCTCGAAAAACCTAAAAAAAAAAAAAATCTAGGTATTAAAAAAAGGTTCAAGTTTATTTGCTTAACAACAATTTCCATCTTCAGTGTGTAGGAGATGAAAGTCAAACAAAGGGGACTACTCAGCTGAGAAAATCAAAAAAACAATCAATAGTCATAACAAATCTTGAGGCATGGGTGGAGGGATGCTCAGCTTCTTCAAAGGAGTGGCTAAAAAATAAAGTGAAATTACAAAAGTGTCATGTTCCGTACCAACTGGTGGGTATAATTCGATCCATGTAGACCCATCAGAGGAGAATGTTTGGGCTCATATATATGCTGTCCTAAGGCTGGGGTAGGGTAGGGTTAATGTTGTCCCTCAGTTTGGCCCATCCACTCCCTCTCCTCTACTAGGCTGAGGTGGAATCTTTAGACACCAGAAATATGGAAGATGTTTCTAAGATCTTGATAAATAGAAACAAGGAAATTCTAAAAGTTGTCATTTTGCCCAACATCCTCATTTTGCCCTCAGATATGTCCACCCTACTCACCCAAATCCATTGATCAAAGGAATACTGTTAGCTCTTGTACAGAAGCTGGCATTTATACTGGCAGAAGGTGAAGACAGGCCTAATTCCAGTTCCATTCTATTGTGGGCCATTTCGGTGTTAAGGATAAAACCACTGTTTAGTTGGAAATTTTGAAGGGTAGCTGGCACTTGTTCACTTAAGGACATGTTGATATCTTGATGGGTAGATGCTGTGAGAGGAAATACAAATGGGGGAGGGGGAAAAAAGAGTTGCAGAAGCCCTTAGATGAGTAAGGGCGCTCACCTTTGCAGCCCTAGTGTCCCTAATACCTGTGGACTTAAAGCTGGGCAGAACTGCCTTAAAATCTTCTAGTTCTCATCTGGCCCTCTAATTTCCAAAAAGGTCTAAATCACTAATACAAATGACTCCCTTTTCTAATCCATGGCAACAAGTAACTGTCAAAACAAAAACTACAGATTAACTGTCCTGAGGAAACAAGGGCAGTTACGCCTCTGCCATAATCTTTTGTCCAGTCAGACACAGTAACTACGTAAGCAATTAGCATCCTTTATGGCTCCAGGCAGACTGAGGGACAGCAGAATAGCACACGTACAGTCTGGGAACAGCCTTTCCAGGGCTCTTTTCCCTTGTATTCTTCCTAGTGCTGTGCTAAAGGTCATTTATCTGCTCCTGCGCTGACAATGGCGACCAGGAAAGAGTTGAGAGGAGTCTGTTATGTAAGAGTACTTTACTTTCTGCCCTATATTTCAGTTTTCCAAGGACTGGTCTCTTATCTTTCATGACCAGAACCAACAAGTGTGCATAATGGTATGTATGTTTCCTATAATTAAAAAACACAACTGAAGTCCAAAAAGAAAAAAAAGAGCAAAATGCTAAGTGTTTGTGGCTGTGATAAATCGCTTTCCCAACTGAACCAAATGTGCCGATAAATCATCAATTTTAAGTATTTTTTATGATAATCTGATATGAATATTTACATTCTATTAAATTTAGCTGTTAGCCCGAGTCCTCAACTGATTTACAGGTGTAACATATTTTTTTTAAACAAATACGTTTTAAGAGGCAGGTGGATCTCTGTGAGTTCAAGGCCAGCCTGGTCTACAGATCTAGAGACTAAGTTCCAGGACACAGAGAAACCCTGTCTTGAAAAACCAAACCAGAACAAACAAACAAACAAAATATGTTTTAAATACATTCAAATCATTGTTTTCCTTTTAGATAATATTGGTGCTGTACTCATTTCAGCCTTGCTTCCACAGCTCAACACAACTTTAACACTGTATCCACAGCTCAAAACACTTAACTTCTCATTTAGAAAACTTCAGCACCTTTTAATGAGCCCTACGCAGTGCTAAAATCTTAACTTCATGCTAATAATATTGGAAAGTTTGTTTGGTTGCTTAGTGGTGGCTTTTTGAGACAAGGTCTCACAATGTAGCCAAAGCTTACCTAGAACTTACCCCTTAGCACAGGCTGGCCCTGAACTTTAGCCTCTTGAGTGTTTAGCAGCATGAACCATCGTGCCCAGATTCTACTTTGTGTTTGAGTGGTTGTGTGGATGGGGAGGAAGTACTGGGGATTGAACCTAGAGCATGATGCTAGGGAAATGCTGAGCTGCTGAGCTGCAACTTCAGCATGTTAGCAATATCGTAAAGCTACACATTTTAGGAGACATACACAATTGGCAGAAAAAATAAATGAACCTAGTGAAATGGGATTTTTTGAAAAATTGAAATGGCCATAAAATTTGAATATCACTTTAGAGTTTACAAAATGTTTTCACATGTCTCAATTGGTTCAGTCATCAACCTTGTTCAGCTAATCAGTGAGCTTAAACTAATGGAATTGTCTTCAGAGAGTTTGTGAAAAGTTATGACATGTAAGATCATAATCACTTTTTTCATTCATTCTGGGAATAGAAGAAAAACTTGATTATGTTAGGCAGAATTAAATTATATAAATCCCAGACATGTGGATGATTTGGAGTCTCCATTCCTGATGTAAGGCAAGTTAATAATAGCTACCATTTATTGGGCACTTTATGTGTCTGGTACTATCCTAATCACTTTAAACATGTGATCACATTTAAATCTTACAATAATTCTGTGAGGTAGGCACCATCATAATGCCCATATTTCAAAGGAGGAAGCAAAAACCCAGAGAGATTATTCAAATCTACTACGCAGTGGCAAAGACAAAATTCCTCTGCCTTTCTGGTTAGGTATAAACATAGATGAGGCACTTCTGAATGGTATGTGAACATTATTTCTGTACATATATAAATTTTGTTTATTAAATTGCTATATAAATATATATTAATTTAAATAATCTATACTTTATAATTATTTTATAAAATATATACATCACTACTATTATAAATTTATATAAATCTCAAAAAATTAATAATATATAACTGGTACCAATGAAATCTAGTTTATCACCCATGATCTGAAAGGCATTGTTAAATTCCCTGGGTATTTGGAAAGTTTGTAAAAGATTGCTATTAAAGCTGAGTAATGAAAGTGTGCATAAAAGGTGTAATGCTTAAAGACAGAAGAAATGGTCAAGATAAACTTTGTTAACAAAATAATAACCATAAAGTGTTATATTAGGCCAGCCAGCAGAGCAGCTGGCAGGACCAGGCAGGGTCAGGCCTGTAGGCCTCAAGGCCTAGCTCACCTTAGCTGGAGACCTGACCTGTCCTGGTGATAAGGCCTAAGACGAAGGGCGGCCTTTTACCACCTGAAACCAAAACTCTGTTAACATATGTATTTATTAATAACTATAAACAAGCTGGGGCGGTGGTGGCATACGCCTTTAATCCCAGCAGTTGGGAGGCAGAGGCAGGTGGATCTCTGTGAGTTCGAGGCCAGCCTGGTCTACAAAGTGAGTCCAGGACAGCCAGGGGTACACAGAGAAACTCTATCTCGGAAAAAAACAAAAAAAAAATAACTATAAGTTGTTATATTAGGCTGGCAGGGCCTGGTAGAATGCTTGCAGGCCTGGTGGGAGGCCTGTAGGCCTGACAGGTCTGGCAGGCCTGGCTTGCATTAGCTGGAGGTCTGACACCAGGGGTGGCCCTTTTCCAATAATTAAGTACACCAAGATCTTTTAATGTTTCAATGCTTAGGCCTTAGCTGACTCTGAACTAGCTCGTCTAAGTTAAACTGACCAACGATTGTCAATACACCATGTGGCTTGCTACACCTTCAGAGCTCTCACTAAGACATCCTACTGTTTCAGAGTCTCCTGGTGGGTTGAAATTATCTTCTATCTCTTCACACACATTAGTATACTCACCATCAATGTTTTCTCTTTCACAGTAGGACATGGTCTCACATAAATGGTTTGCTTGGACCGTTAGCTTAAAACTTATAGTATCTTTAGCTCTGTATGCCCCAGTCTGCTAACCACTTGCCAGTGGCCTCATCTGATAAAGGTGGCCCACAGACATGTCACAATCAGCTCTTTATTTGGTAGGTAGTTACAGCTACCTTGAAGTTACAGTTATATTTTAACCTTTAGTTGCCCACAAGGGTAAGTAAAAGAGAAATTATTTCCCTGTCCATAAACCACAAATAACCCATAACTCTTAAAAGATTTACATCAAGCCGGGCATGGTCGCGCACACCTTTAATCCCAGCACTCGGGAGGCAGAGGCAGGCAGATCACTGTGAGTTCGAGGCCAGCCTGATCTACAAAGTGATCCCAGGACAGCCAGGGCTGTTACACAGAGAAACCCTGTCTCGACAAGAAAAAAAAAAAAAAGGTTTGCATCAAAGGCAAGAAAAACAAAGTAGATAACAATGATATGACTAAAACTGGACATAGGGGCTAGACAGAACGGTCAGTAGTTAAATGTGTGTACTGTTCCAAGTTGAGTTCCCAACACACACATCAGGCAGCACACAACTATCTGTAACTCTAGCCCTGAGGGAACAGGTATCTCAGGCAGGCCTGATCAGGCACATGAAAACACACACGCACACACTCACACTACACACACAAAATAAAATAAAATAAATCTCAAAAATTACAAGTTATTTGTTATTCCCCAGAACTTGATGGTAAGATCCTATTGCTGAAAATACCATATACTAGAATGATAGAACATGGGACAATCAAGCTAGTACTGACTTCATATTTACTAGCTAGCTTTCATAGTGCTGGAAGGTACTATGCATATTACCAGGAAAGAAATGTAATCATCATTCCTACACAGCTGTGGACCCTGTAAACTACAGATGCCTACTGATATAATAGAAGCAAAAATGGTGCAGGAGCAACTGGTGGTTTGAATGAGAATGGCCTCCATAGGCTCATATGTTGAATACTTGGCCAAGTTGATGGAAATGTTTGAGGACTACAAGTTGTAGCCTTGTTGAAAGACATGTATCACTGAAGGAAGGCTTTGACATTTCAAAAGACTTGCACTGTCTTAGTTACTTTACTATTGTTGGGACAAAACAACATGATCAAGGTCTACAATGAAAAAGAGAGCACATCAGTAAAGGAGGGTACAAACCGTATAGCTTGATGAAAAAAGAGTACTAGGGAGTTTGATGTTGGAGCCAAAGTTTGTGCTGAAAGAGATAAGGAGATCAAGGTGAGGCCTGATGTGTATTGGGATAAAGTAGGAAGTGACCTCAGGGCAAGACTCTGCCCAGGTGATCCCAAAACTTACTGAAAGAAAAGGCCTAAGAAACTTTCTATTTCTAAAAAGCAACAACAAATCAAAGCTGTCTCAAATATAATCCAAGAGATTCAGGGTTCACTTTGACAGTGTTGGCCACATGGTTCTGACCTTAAAGTCGTGGAAGATACATGAGTAAAAAGGTTATGGAATCATCCTCTAAAGTTAAGGAGAACTTATGAGGCCAGGCGTGTGGCAAGGAAGTCTTTGCATGAAAGTCTTTAAAGGCCATGGCATAAGTTGGGTGATGGTGGCACACGCCTTTAATCCCAGTACTCAGGAGGCAGAGGCAGGCGGATCTCTGTGAGTTCAAGGCCAGCCTGGTCTACAGAGTGAGTTCCAGGAGAGCCATGGATATACAGAGAAATCCTGTCTCAAAAACCTAAAAGAAAAAGAAAAAAAAAAAAGAAATCTAAGACAGTAAATTCTGATTCTATTTTTTGTTTCGTTTTTTGTTTTTTTAAGATTTATTTATTATGTATACAGTGTTCTGTCTGCAGGTATATCTGCAGGCCAGAAGAGGGCACCAGATTTCATTATGGATGGTTGTGAGCCACCATGTGGTTGCTGGGAATTGAACTCATGACCTCTGGAAGAGCAGCCAGTGCTCTTTTTTTTTTTTTTTTTTTTTTTGGTTTTTCGAGACAGGGTTTCTCTGTGTAGCCCTGGCTGTCCTGGACTCACTTTGTAGACCAGGCTGGCCTCGAACTCGCAAAGATCCGCCTGCCTCTGCCTCCCAAGTGCTGGGATTAAAGGCGTGCGCCACCACCGCCCGGCTCAGCCAGTGCTCTTAACCGCTGAGCTATCTCTCCAGCCCTTGTTTTGTTTTTTTTGAGACACGGTTTCTCTGTGTAACAGCTTTGGCTGTCCTGGACTCACTCTGTAAATTAGGTTGGACTTGAACTCACAGAGATCCACCTACCTCTGCCTCCTGAGGGCTGAGATTAAGGGCATGTGCCACCACGCCCTGCTAACGTTGTTGTTTGTTGTTTGATTCTTTTTGGGGGGGTGGGGGTTCAAGACAGGGTTTCTCTGTGTACCCCTGGCGGTCCTGGACTCACTTTGTAGACCAGGCTGGCCTCGAACTCACAGAGATCCACCTGCCTCTGCCTCCCGAGTGCTGGGATTAAAGGCGTGCATCAACATGCCCGGTCAGTGGGTGTACTATTAAATCAACTTCTTAAGACTTTATATCCATAGATACAAGTGCATCTCTTAACCCTCATCAGAGAAGCTTTTTCTTGGAGATGGTGGTGTCTAGAGACCTACAACTGGACAGTGTACAGAAAGTTAGAGATTGTAGAATGTTCAGCCCTACATGGGACATTTATATCACATTTCTGTCTCCCAAAGCTCAAGGATCACCTTAGAAGAGGAAGTGGAAATATAAGAGAGAAGATTGTGGATGACTACAGCAAAAATGTTTGCTGGACGCAACATTTGCCCATGTGAATTTACATTGGCAGTGACTTCATGAGCAACACCTGCACAAGATCAAGGCATACAAAATCTTAGGGGGAAAAGTGAGAAAGTCTCACCCTTAACTGAGTCGCTTGATGTCTGTTGGGAGAATGAGACTCAGTTTTCTTCAGGGGTGTGGGCCCTGAGAGGTTACCCATGCATGTATGATATTCTCAATCAATAGTATGTATATAAAACCTGAAAATGTACTGGCCAGATGGCTCCCTGGGTAAAGGCACTGCCAAACTTGACAACCCGAGATCAATCCATGGAACACACATGGTGAAAGGAGAGTGCCAACTCCTACACGTTCTTCTTTGACCTGTACGTGTGCTCTATAACATGTGCACGATCACATAAAGACAATACAAAGTAAACAATTGTAAATCATAGCTGGGCGTGGTGGCACACGCCTTAATCCCAGCACTTGGGAGGCAGAGGCACTCTGATCTCTGAGTTCAAGGCCAGCCTGGTCTATGAACTGAGTCCAGGACAACCAGGACTAACTAGAGAAACCCTGTGTCGAACAAAAAAAAAATTTAAAACACAAAACTTTAAAAAACAAAAGTAAGCCTGGAAATGATGTCCAAAACAGTACCCCTTTTTTCACAAATACTTAACTTTTTCTTTAATTGTTAAGCTCTTAAAAGTTAGAGATTCAACTAAATTAAGACTACACTTTCAGAGACCATTTTAATAGTTCAAAAATCAACTGAATTTTTTTACTTGTGACAACTAGAGATAGTAAATGCGTGCAACAAAGGATGTCTTGATAGGAATTGGGGGAAAACTAGTGAGAGGTATGGGCACTGTTGAGACATTGAGATAATAATAGAAAGACACAAAATTTGCTCTATGTTCTATGACTCTAGTACCTGGCATCTTCAGCAGTAGAATCTAACCATCAAGTTTTAGAGAGTAACGAGGAGCACTGTCAATAACATGTAATGCTAGAGATCTTTTTTTGGGGGGAGGGGGCTCTTTGAGGCAGGGTTTCTCTGTGTATTCCTGGCTGTCCTGGAACTCCCTCTGTAGACCAAGCTGGCCTTGAACTCACAGAGATCCTCCTGCCTCAGCCTCCCAAGTGCTGGGATTAAAGATGTGTGCCACCACGCCTGCCTAGAGGTCTTATTTACCTTTGTTTGTTTCTGTTGCTTTATTTAAGCAAGTGTAAGATTTTTTTCTATGTTACACAAGCAGGCCTGAATTCACAATCCTCATCGTTGGCCTCCACTGCTGAGGTCATGGTTTTAATGCAGCTGGCAGATTAAAGGAAATGGTTGGTGTATGGAGCTTTCTGAACCTTCTTCACCAGTTCATGGGTTTTACACAACTCATGAGTCATTTCTTTGGTTACATAAACTCCACTAAATTTAATTTGCCTAATGTCTTTACATCTTCAATAAGCTTAACCAAAGAGTAAACACTATTAAATGTTTTTTACCAAAAAATAATAAAGAAATAATTCAAAAGTTCTTCGTAAGTCTTCATAATAAGGCCAGCAAGAAGGATCATGAGGGTAAGGGAGCTTGCTGCGAAGTCTGACAACTTGAGTTTAACCCTTGGGATCCACAAGGTGAGAATAGTACATTGACTTCCTCCAGTTGTCTTCTTTGCTTCAAATGTGGGCCATAGCACACATATACACAAAACAAACAAACAAACACATAAACTCTCATTTTATAATCGGAAAGCATAAATGCTGAAGTGTGAAATGACAATTGTGTGTGGTAACTTTAATATAGAACAGCTTAATTGAGGAGATAAGGAAATTATTTTTGCTAAGTAGAAAATTATTTAATTTACTTATCATGTGTGTGTGTGTGTGTGTGTGTGTGTGTGTGTGTGTGTGCCAGACAGAAGAGAACTAATGGACCCCTTGGAGCTGAAATTACAGGTGGTTGTGAGTCACCAGACTTGGGTGGTGGAAAATGAACCCCTGTTCTTTCTGAGAGCAGCAAATGCTCTTAACCACTGAGCCATTTCTTCAGCCTTTATTTTTCCTAAAATAAAAATATTTTATATATAGTATATATATATATACTATATATTATATATACCATATATGAGATAGAGAGTGTGTATGTGTGTGTGTGTGTTTCTGTGTGCATGTGTCTATGCACAGCCTGGTGAGACCAGAGGAAGGTGTGGAGTGCTCTAGAGCTGGAATTATAGGAGGTTGTTAAACTGCTTGTTGTGGGGGTTGATAACTCAACTCAGATCTTCTGGAAGTGCAGCAAATGCTCTCAACCACACAGCCATCTCTCTAGCTCCATTTTTGCTATATTTTCAATCCAATTTGATAACTATTATATTTCCCATACTTTGTAGCTTTGGATGATTGAAATGATATAGTGTCTCCTAAGGGATATTCAGGTGAAGATGAGATAATTTAATATTTTGCAGTTGTTATAATACTGCCTCGAATGTAGTAAGCGGCATGTGTGTGTGTGTATGTGTGTGTGTTTTAGGTTTTTCTTTTTTTTTTTTAAACATTTATTTATTTATTATGTATACAGTATTTGCTCTACATATATGCCCGGGCAGATCTCAATGTAGATGGCTGTGAGCCACCATGTGGTTGCTGGGAATTGAACTCAGAACCTTGGGAAGAACAGCCAGTGCTCTTAACCTCTGAGCCACCTCTCCAGCCCTGTTTTAGGTTTTTCTAGACAGGGTTTCTCTGTGTATCCTTGGCTGTCCTGGACTCACTTTGTAGACCAGGCTGGCCTTGAACTCACAGAGATCCACCTGAGTGCTGGGATTAAAGGTGTGTGCCACCACGCCGGCTGTTTTTTTTTTTTTAAACAAATCCAGCTCTTACATGCATCACATTATGATTGCTAGAACCTCCATAAGCCGTGGGAAAAAAATGAATCTTTTATTTTTGCCTAGTACAGCTAAAATGGATGATCTGAAAAAGAAACCAGATCTTGGTAGACAGAAAACCAACATAACCAAGGAATTTAATAAATGAGTAAGGGAGACTGAAAAGATGGCTCCGAGGTTAAGGATGCTAGCTGCTGTTGCGGGGAACCCAAGTTCCCAATCCCAGTACCCACGCTGAGCAGCTCACAACGGCCTTCAACAGTGGCTCTAAGGGATTCAACAACCTCTCTGGCTTCCACAGGAGTGCAGGCACGCATTCATGTTCATATACGTCCCACCAAACACAAATACACATAAATTCTTTTTAAGAAATGACTGAGGAACACAAAGTTCAGAGTACAAATTTGTATTGAAACAACGTGAAAATTCCATTCACCTGAATATTAGTCCAAACTATGAAAAACTGATGCTTCCATTTCCAAACTATTGGCTCTTTTCGAAATAGGGCGCCAGGTTCTGGGACCAATGCCACACAGGAAGATTTTGGGCCTCCCTGGAAACGCCCCTCCCCTTTGAAGGCGGGCTGTGGAGACAGGCTCTTACGCCTGCGCCGTGCCCGCAGGACCATTGGAGCAGCTGCTAGGCGCATGCGCAGTGCCCAATGGGCTACAAGATGCGGAAGAAATGGCCCTGTGGAGGCTCCCATTTCGGAAGCGTGGGAGGCAAAATAGGCTGCATGTTATAGAATTCATTTTGAGCTCCAGCGTGTCTCGCAGGTCATTAGAGCCAATAAGAGAAAGAAGCAGCGCGGCGGTAGTGCAGAGGGTCGACCCCTTTTCTGATTCCTGTAGGCGGGCGGGGACCAGGGAGCGAGAAGTGCCATCCCTGCGCCTAGCGGCCCTGGGGGCAGGGTCCCGGAGCATGGCGGACTGGACTGAGACCCTGACTGAGCATGTGGAGATGGAGCTTCCGAGGCCGCCTGGCCAGCTGTCAAGTCCTCATTGCTAGCACTGCAAAGGCAGCCACAGTAACTATAGCTGAGCAGCCCTTGGGGTCCTACGCGGGAAAAATGACAGCATGAGTTTTGCCGCTGCCTAGTTTCCTTCCTTTCTTTCTCCTTCTTTGCTTTCCTCTTTCTTGTACTCCCTCCTCCTCCTTTCCCGCGCCTGTCCTCTTCCATTTATCCTATGCCGTGCATTTCTATCTATCCTTTATCAATCCCTGTACCTCTTTTTTCTTCTCCCGCCTTTGTCTTTCCTCCACCCTCTTCATCCTGTCACCCTCCCAACAAGCGCTCCATATTCCTCCGCCCCCAAACCCCCTCCCACATCTTTCCTCATCTACATCCTCCTCTCCTGCTTTTCTCCGCCCTCGCGCTCAATCCTCCGCCCATTAGCCCCCGCCCCCAGCTGCCAGTCCCCACCAGTTCAGTCCTGCAGTGAGTCCGTAGAAAAGCACCAGGAGCTGAGCACTGTCGGTTGCGCGGGTTAGCAAGTCTCCCAATGGCTCAGGAGAAAATGGAGCTGGATTTTGATGCTGACACATCTGATGGGGGCACGCTGAGACGGTCTAACAGTGCCCCCCTGATCCATGTGCTCAGGTGAGCTGGATTGGGGAAGACGGAGTGTGGGGTTTAGAGGTTTGTCCCTGGGCAAGAAGTCTTCCTTCCTGAAAGTGTCAGTTCGAGTTCATTTGGACTCCAAACTGAAGGGTTGTGGTCTTATTTTCTTAACAGTGACTTGCTTCCCTCGATGGAGGGAAAGTTGAACCTCATACTCTCCCTTTACCTGGGGGCCGTGTTTTCCAGTTGTGAAAAAGAATGTAAAAAACTGGCTCTGTTGACAGGTTGCTTGCCCTGGCTAATTTCCATCAGGGCAAGTCAAGCTGAACCCCCTGAATTAGGCTTGTAACTTGACACCTGTCTCTAAGAGCTGCTATTTCTAAGCTGAGTTTAGGAACCCTGACATTAACAGAGGTTTGCTTTAAGAGCTCACCATTTATCTAATAACTTGGGATTACATGGTGTGGTCATATCCTATTAAGCGATTTGGGTTTGTTATAGTGTTTTCAGTTTTTAAAGCTATCTGAAATGCGTTTCAGTAAATAAAAAGGAAAAAAGAGAGAGATGGTTTGTATGTAGCTTAGGTCAGTAAAACACGTTTTAGAAAATAATGGGAAAAAAAATCACTCCTTTAATTTTAGTGACAGGATGTTGTCTTTTCATGTGAGCAAGACACCAAGGAGTTTAAAGTAAAAGCTTGTGATAGTGAAGACTGTTTAGCTCACCTAATGAAGGTATTGCATTTCACTTCTGTGTAAGTAGACAATTCATCTGAGGTAGATTTTTGAGACCCCACAGAGAGGGCATTCTGAGGATGGGGGTAATATTAACCCCAAACATTTTTTCAAGCACAGTTAAAGGCTTGATTACTGAACTGATTTTAACATCTGTATTTTACAGAAGGGCAAGTACTTTTTTTTTCTAGATTTAAATATGATTTTAAAACTGACGGAATGATGAAGTGACGGTTGCATTTCTAATATTGTCCATGGCATCACCAAGTAATTTTTGGATATTTAAGAGGAAACTGCCTCTTTTGTCTCGTCACCATCCCACCTTCTCCTTGTCTTGTGAAAGTCTGGTAAGCAAGCAGTTGCTAAGGCCTTGGGCTGTCCCACTGACCTGCATTTAGAGAATTAAGGAAAAAACCCCACTGTTTTGTGAACCACAATTTAAATAATTACTTGGAAGATAGCATGATGTGACAGACAGGGGGGGAAGAGACTACGCTTGGTCTCAATTGTCATCAATTAGCTATATTCATGAGTGAGTTATTTAACCTTTTCCAGTCTGTTTTCTCTTTTAAAAATGAGGATAGCTGAAATAGGTATTGTTGGTGGTCTCTTGGAGCCCAGTACAGTTCAATTTTGAAAATCCTTGAATTCTTTTCATAAGCAGAACAGACTGCTAGGCACTTCTTGGATATTTTACAAAGATGAATAAAACACCCCTCTTGATAGGTTTAACACACATTTAAATTTATTTTGTATTTCTTTCCTTTTTTCCCTTTTCTACCTTTGTTGTGATGCTGAGGAGCCCTTTTCTTTAATAGAAGGTGAGCTCGGTATATAGCTGTTTGGTAGTGCCTGTCTGCCTAGCATGTGTAAGGCCATGGCTTCATCCACAGGAACATACAGAAATTTGTTACCATTCCAGTATGGCCCTGTAGCTCAAGGTAGAGCTTTTGATAGGGATATGCAAGGTTTTTGATTCTATCTCCCTCCCTGCAAGCAAAAATACAAATGATGTTTACTCAACTGTGGTGGTGTATGCTTGAGCTCAGGAGTTCAAAATCAGCCTGGACAACATAGCAAAATCATGTCTTTAAAAAGCAAGGAGCTGTCTCAAGAAGCTTGTCATCTCCCGGTTTCTTTGAGGTCGAAGTAAGGAATTGTTGCATTACATTTGTAGAATGAGGAGAGGTTTGTGCTATGCCTTCTTGGAGGCAAGGAGGGAGGTCAAAGGTGAAACATGAAGAAAAAGAAAAAATGCAAACCTCTTCAGTAATATCTATTAACTTGGACATTGGGATTCAGTGGTAAAACAGTATTTCTGGTGCTTAAGGCAGACTTGCTGGTAAGACTTCAGTGTTAAGAATGAGGCTCCCCAGGTCTTCTCAGGTGGTAGGTAGCACATGCAGAGCAGTAGATAATCCTCATGGTGCTCTGGGGTAAAGATATGAGCTACTCATATCTGACAGGAACTGGTTTAGGGGTGTAGTTCTGACCTGAAGCAGCTGGAATGAACCGGTCTTGAGTTCCTCCCTATACCTCTCAGAGCTGTCCCCCAACCACTGAGGGGATAAGTGTCTGGCAAAAGCAGAATCTGCCAAGCTGCAGCCTGGCTCTGCCAAGAGGATGGTAAGGAGTTCCTTGTCTGTAGGAAATGAGGAGCCATTGAGGATTCCATTGTTAGCGCCAGATTGGAGGATATTGAGTTCAGTTGAAAGATAGCTTCCTTTAGAAGATGCTAATCTTTTTTTTATTTTTTATTTTTATTTTTTACTTTTCAGTGACCTTTCACAGGTTTTTGAGCCATATCCACTTAGAACTCGGAGGAACAGTATGATAATTATGAGCCATCATAGCTTGGTAAGTATCAAAGTAAGTATCTGTAGTGATTTAGATTGGAGAAAATACTTTCAAATATAGCTCTTTCTGGGAAATTATGTGCTGTGCACAATTGTTTTTTGAAAAAGATTTAGTTCACCCATCTTGCATATTAGTTTTGCCAGGACCATTCAGCATTCAGCTTTTAGGGGAGAGAGAGAGAGAGACAGAGAGAGGATTTAAAATTGCTTTCATTTCTGTAGGACTTCGTATTGGTAAAAAAATTCATTGATATTATTTATTTGTACTTGCATCATAGTTGTGAGGTAAACCAGGAGTAACCTACAAATATAGCTGAGAACAGTTGTCTTTATTTGGCCAAGAATTTAAAAAAAATCCAAATGGTGGCCGAGTGTTTCTGACACTCATTTGTCGGATAACACTGGTTGTTGAAAATAAATACCCCTGTAAAATGTGTGTTTATATTCCCAGAAGAGTGGATGAGTGTGTATTTTCTCTGTAGCCAGAGCTGTTGGGAATCACCAGATTAGATAGCTGCACTGGGGGAATGATGAAGAGGTTTTTATATAGTAGCACTTCACATGCAGAGCTCACTCGCCTGGCAGCTTTAGACATCTGAGATATAAGCACACAGACCTCTAAATGGATGAACTAGATTTCCATAGTCTGTGCACAAAGGTTCATCCATTTATTTATAGGACAGCCTCTCTGACCTCTGAATCATCTAAAATTTATACACAATTATAATAAGCTTCCAACTCAGTGGTGTGTTAGAGGCAGCAAATCAGAAGGGGTACATTTGGGTTAAAGGTCTGCTAATACTTGCTAGCAAGAGAGGAGAAGCAGAAAAGCAGACAGGTTTTTCCCCCCTCCTAATAAGCTTGTGGTTTGGCGCAAGGGCTAAGAGCCTGTTGATAGTCCCGAGAGTGTCACTATATAGAAGCATATGGTGATGTTCTTAAGGATCCCTGGTCATTAACCTTTTCTTAATTTCCAGTAACATCTACACTTTGATAGTAATTTACATGTTACAAACTACTTTCACTCATTTAGTTCATGTAACAGTCTCCATGAAGCAGAAAAGAAACAAGACAAAAGGTATTTTTTAAATCCCAATTAGAAGCAGCAGCCACTGACTCAGATGACGTAAGTGACGACTTGCTTAGGGTCACACAATAGTAAGTGGCAGGGCTGGCACTAGAATAGAGATCTTCCAGGGCCATTCTGCTTGGTATAAACTGTTTGAGAAAGGAGACACTGTAACGCATTTTAGAACGATTTCCACTGAACTGGCTATAATACTTAAAGAGGGTATGCTAGCTATCTAGAGGTTTGATTCGCTTCACCTACTTCTCTGACGATACTTGAAAATATAACTACTTATTTTGTTGGGTATATGAAAAATGTTCTTACGTGTTATACAGCTGTGCTTCTGATAAGGGCAGCATAGCAAAGATGGGAAAAACGAATTTGCCACTCTACACTTCACTTAGCTCTTTTAGAAGAGGTGATGATTCTTATCTGCTCTGGTCTAGGCTCATCTGTCATTACTCCCCTTTGCTCTGGCTGCCTCATTTTCTAAAAGGCCATGGTAATTGACTGATCCTTATGCTACCCATCAACTCCCTCCTCCTCCTTTCTAGTTTTTTTTTTTTTTTTGCTTCTTTGAAACCTAGTTTAATCCTTATATCTCCTTTGTACATGTTCCCACACCATCGTGATATTAATGACACTCTGTACTAATATTGGAGCATACTGTATAAATCTTAATGTATGCATCTGTGTCCCATAGTAACCAGCAAAGGGTACAATGTTGGCAAATGAAATGGAAAGGACGAGATGGTAAAAAGACAAGCAGAGGTAGGACCTCCATAATTTGCCAACTGATTAGATATATGTGAATCATCTAAAATTTATACACAATTTTGGTAAGCTTCCAACTCAGTGGTGTGTTAGAGGCAGCGAATCAGAAGGGGTACATTTGGGTTATAGGTCTGCTAATACTTGCTAGCAGTTGATTTGGAAGCCAAATTACATTCCTTCAAAATAATCATAGTCCTGTCACAAAGTGTAAGATATAATTCAAACCGATGGATTTTACAGGATTGTAACAGTCGTAATGTAAATAATTACTATTTTTCCATAAGAAACACAAATGAATGTGTAATGGCATAAGACCAAACAAGACAATTATTCTGCTTAAGCAGCCTTTACACTGTTACAACTTTTTAAAATAACAATTCTGGGAGAAGGAGGACTCCAACTGACTGAAATTGTGTTTCATTGTGGACAGGGGAGTGTTGTTACCTTCAGTACAAGGAAAGAAATTTAAAAAATGGGTAGTTTGAAAGGGGAGATGAATTTTCCCGGGGGGGTGGTGAGGGGCACAGGGGGTTGCTAAGGTACTGCTGATTCCATTATTCTAAATCTTTGGTGGTGTTGTTGTTCAGTCTCTGCCAGCTTCCTGTTTTACAGCTGTTAACTTCCACCCAAAGATACTTCTCATTTCACAAATAAAGCAGAGACCTATCCTTTAGTTTTTAAACTTAGTTTTAATGTGTGTCTGAGCCTGAATGAATATATGTGCACCATGTGCATTCAGGAGCTCATAGGGGCCAGAAGAGGGGGTCGGATCTCCTGGCACATGAGTTACAGGCAGTCACGAGCTGTCATGTGAGTTCTGGGAATTGAACCCAGGTCCTCTGCAAGAGCAGTAGCTCTTCACTGCTGAGCTATCTCTCCAGCACTCACACCTGTCTTTTATAGTACCAGTTGTACTATAAAACGCCTTTGTCTTCACATATTCTCTCTGGTGGTTAATAAGACTTTTTTCTGATGCCCCTATCACTTCATGTAGCTCTTGTCTCCTATCTTGACAGTCTGTTCCTCTCTAAAGCTTTGGCTCCCATCTTCTCACACATATTGTATGGGACAATGACCTTTTTTTCATGTAGAATATCCTTTCTTTCCCTTCCCTGAACTTTTTCAAAGAATAATCTAGTCTTGACTGTATCTAGCTCCTTGTCTCCTGATTTCCAGCTAGTTGATAATCTTGCTGCTTCTACCATAACTCCATTAAAGGCTGTCCTTAAAAATGTCACTAATGCCCACTTAATTGTCAGTGTCAGGGGGCTCATTTCTTCTCCCACTTGAGCTCTTCTCTTTCCTTAACACCATTAGCCAGCATCTCCCTAAAGCTCTTAAAAGATTCTTTTTCCAGCTGATAAATTATTCTTGTTTCTGGTTCCAGACATAGTTCTGTTCCTTTCTCTCCCTGTTTCTGAGACACTATGTAGTCTTGTCTAAGACTGAGAAGTTATATATTCTATTAATGTTGCTTTTAAATTTCTGACTTCCATACTTTGGCTCTGCTGATGATTTCACTACCTTTCGGCATTCTTTAGTTATCTAGCTGACACACATACGTGTGCTTTCCCACCTCAGCCTGCCATCAGGCTGTTAGAGGAACCCTGTCCTATTTCCTTACCTGGTAGTTTATAATTTTTCAATGAACTCATTAAAAGTTCAGTGGTAAGTATGTGTTGTTTTCATAATGCAAAAAAATGACTTTACAAAAGATTTTTTTTTTTGGTTTTTCGAGACAGGGTTTCTCTGTGTAGCCCTGGCTGTCCTGGACTCACTTTGTAGACCAGGCTGGCCTCGAACTCAAAAAGATCTGCCTGCCTCTGCCTCCCAAGTGCTGGGATTAAAGGCATGCGCCACCACTGCCCGGCTTACAAAAGATTTTATTTATAAAGTTTCTCTTGTTTCAAAACCTAGGAGAGAAAAATACAAAAGGAGTGGGTTAAGGGGGTACATCTTCTAAGGTAAAATCATGTCTCAGTGGATAATTTTACTTGAATTAGCTTTTGCCTAAGAAGCCCATGGTTGCACAGCTCACTACATTATAATTGTTTTTTTTTTAGTTGTAATAGCATAAGGCTTCTTAAGCAGAATAATTATCTTGTTTGATTTTATACTCTTACAAGTTAATTTGTATTTCTTAGGAGAAAATAGTAATTATTTACATTACAACAGTTACAATCTTGTAAGATCCACTGGTTTGAATTATATCTTACGTTCTGTGACAAGATTGTGGTTGTTTTGAAGGAACATAATTTGGCCTCCAAATCATCTCAGTTTTGTGATGTTAAAAATGAGGGCTTCACAATGCATACAGGATAACTATGCTACAATCCACAGGCCCAAAGAAACTAAGTAACAAGGAAAGATAATGGACGCCTTATCCAGCAGATAATGGAAACAGACCACAGAGACCTACAGCCAGGCAAAAATCAGGGAGTCTTGAGGAAGAGCTAGGGGAAGGTTTGAGGAAGCTAGAGGGGTCAAGAACACCACAAGAAGGCCCATAGAGCCAATTAACTCAGACACAGGGGGACTAATAGAGACTGAACCACCAAGGAAGGAACTTGTAAGGACTGGTCCTAGGCCCATTACATATATGAAGCTGATGGGTTGCTTGGTCCTCAAGTGGATCCCTTAACAATTGGAATGGGGTCTGTCTCTGACTTAGATACTATTGCTTCCCTCTGGAACTCATTTCCCTAGAAGAGCTTCCTTATCTTGCCTCAGTGGAAGAAGGCACACTTAGTCCTGATGCGGTTTGATATGCCAGAGTGGGTTGGTACTGGGTTGGGGGTGGGGAGAATATGGGGGAAAAGGGAGGGGGATGGAATTGGGAGGAGGGGAGGGAAGGGGATGGGGATTGGAAGATAAATAAACAAAAAAAATTTTAAATGAGAGCTTGAGACCATTGTTGGAGTCCTTGACTGGCACGTATGAAGCCCTGGGTTCAACCCCAGCACTCTGTATACCAGAGGTTCAAGATGTGGACACTGCAAAATCAGAAATGCAAGGTCAGCCTCAGCTAAACAGTGAATTAAAAGCCAGCCTGGGCTACATGAAATCCTGTCTGAAAGAGAAGAAAAGGTGATGATGTAAGGGAAAAGAGCAATTATTTTGAAGGTTAACCTTGCCTTCTTTCATTGACCCTAGGACAGTGTGCAAGCACTCTTCCCCTAAAGCTGATCTTCTTTTAACTATTATGGTTTGTGGTGATAGCATTAGAAATCAAAGCTTAGAGGTGATTTACAGCATGGGAGCAAAATGTCCTTCTTGCCATTTTAAAGTATTTTGAGAACATTAATCATATACAAAATATTACATTGGGTTTGTTAGCCTATCTTTACTCATTAGTGCATCAGTAATAAAAATTGATGGCATTGGCATTTTTTCTTTCCAATTTCACATAGCTTCTTATTTTAGATTAGTGGAATAATGAATGCTTCCAAGGTCCAGTCTTTTTTTTTCCTTCTTAAATTTATACAGTTTACCATTCATTTTGGAAAAGTGCTAAAGTCAGTGCCTGTCTAGTGACAGATGGTACCTTGAGGTTGGACACCTGGTGTACTTTCTAAAAGCTACTGCATTGCCTTTAGTGCATTAATGTTTAGGAGTTTGAAGAGCTAAGTTTCTAAGAATGTAAAGAATCATGTAGGAAGAGATCATACTCTAATACTGACAGCGAGTGGTGCTTTGTGGTGCATAAAGTAGTAAATGTTTACATTTCCTTTTCAGTTGCTGCTACCTTCACCTAATCCCATTCCTAGTAGCAGACTTCATCAAATCTAAAGGGTCATTTTAACTTACTTGCTCAGGTCAGAAATTTAAGACTAAAATCTTACGAATTATCAAGGGTGCAGCTCCGGTTAGCTGCAAGTATTACAATTCTGAGTGTGCTGTAAATCACTGGCATGACTGATGGTCAAAGGATGGTAGTTCTGATCACTTGGGATTATTTCAGTTTTATTTGAAATAGACACATGGATGAAAATTATGATTTAGAATATATGCTTATCCTTGTAGGAAGAAGGCCTGGATATGATGAACAGAGAAACTTCAAATGAAAGGTTAGTGGTTAGCAAGGGCAGGGCCTAGCCCCTAAAGTTCCTTGTTTATAAACCCTGATGATCTTTTTTTTTTCAGGGAAGCACAAGCAGGGATGCAGATAAGCCAATCATGGGATGAAAGCTTGAGCCTGGTAAAGTATTCTGTATTCTGATGTGGGCTTTGTTTTGTAACTTTCCAGAAATCTTCAGTGTTGTTCAACTGACTTGGTTGATTCTTTCATAGACCAATGTCCTTGCCGCTTCCAGACTGATTCTTAGTTTTGATCTCTGCTTTGTCAGCAAAACGTTTGAATGTGTCCATTTGTACTCATCACAATATGGGTATGTTATTTTGCTCATACCTAAGATCTGTGATATGCTGAATGAGGATAATACTTTATGTTTACAGAGTGATAGTGATTTTGACAAACCAGAGAAATTATATTCTCCAAAGAGAATTGACTTCACTCCAGTTTCTCCAGCACCTTCCCCAACCAGAGGATTTGGACAGGTAGGATTGTCAAAAAGATATTAACTGTCTTTTTCACAGCAAGCTGTTTATTCTAATATATATACACAATTCAACTCACTTGCAAAGTCTCCATAGACTTGAAGAAGCAATGAAAACTTATGATAGTAAATTGGGAAAATGTCATATGTATGAGGTACTTGCATAGCTATGCTCTTTTTGTCTTATTTCAAAAGAACCTTTTGTAAAACAACAGAACAAAAGAAAAGCTCCTTTGGAAAATGCGAGTGCTGTAACTGTTTTAATAGTACATGTACTTTCTCTAGCAGTCCTTTTCGCCATCCTTGCAAACGTTTGTGAGTAGCAGTGGTATACCACCAAGTCCTGTTCCAAATCCAAGACATTTTTCAAGGTAAGTGTTAAATGTGGGGACTGAAAAGATGGTTCAGTGGGTAAAAAACACTTACTTTGCAAGCATGGGGATCTGAAATTAGATCCCAGAGCCCACATGAAAAAATCATTGTGGCCGGGTATAGTGGTGCATGCCTTTAATCCCAGAACTCAGGAGGCAAAGGTGGGCAGATCTCTGTGAGTTCAAGGCTAGCCTGGTCTACAAAGTGAGTCCAGGACAGCCAAGGATACCCAGAGAAACCCTGCCCTCCCCACCCTCAAATAAAAGCTCATTGTGGCCACTCACACCTGTAGCCCCAGCATTTGGCAGAGTGGAGACAGGAGGATAGCTCAGGCCTGCTAACTGCTTAGCGTAGCTCCAGATTTAGTGAGAGACCTTATCTCACAGGAATAAAGTAGAGAGTGACAGACCATCCTTGTCTGGGCCTCCAAGAGCTTTACCACACAAGCACATGAACTTGCACATGCACACAGACAGACAGACAGAAAAAGACAGGGTTAAATGTGGCTGGAGTATCACTCATTACTTTTTTCCTGTAATTTTATTATGGAATTTTTCAGACATACATCAAAATTGTTAGAACTTCATAATGAACAACCATATGTTCATTTATATTTATTTTACAAGATTCTGTATTTGAGACTTAATGCTGATTGATGGATTGATTGTGATACTAAGGCTTGAACCAAGAGCCTCGTGAGTGCTAGGCAAACACTCTACCACTAAGCTACATCCCCAGTACTTAGTACTGATTAATAGTCACAGAGAATAGACACACACATGCACTCATGGACACACTAACATACTAACTCATTTAAAGATAAAAGATTATAGATCAAAATGCAGATAACTCTTTTAGTAAGACACTTTTCTTTGAGTAATTGTGGGTATTCTGTCTTATAGATTTTTTTCGGGGGTGGGGTTCGAGACAGGGTTTCTCTGTAATAGCTCTGACTGCACTGGAGTTGCTTTGTAGAGTAGGCTGACCTCGAACTCACAAAGTTCTGCCTGCCTCTGCCTTCCAAGTGCTGGGACAAAGATGTGAACCACCACACTCTGTAAATATTTTTAAATGGTTTAAAATGCCATGTTTTTTTTTTTCATATCACCATACGCTGACTCAAATTACCCTACAATAAAGTCACTTTGTATTTCTGTCTATATAATTGTCCATGTTAGTTATTTGGTGGGCTGTAATGCTGTTAGATGTTCATCTTGGCAGCACTTCATATCATCCTGTTTGTTTATTTGTCAAAGCAGGAGGAGTCAGAGTCCAGTCAAGTGCATTAGGCCCAGTGTTCTTGGCCCTCTTAAAAGAAAAGGTATGTGGCAACTATGGTTAACGGTATTGTGTTACATACTTTAAACCTGCTACAAGAACAGATCTTAAGGGCTGGAGAGATGGTTCAGAGGTTAAGAGCACTGACTGCTCTTCCAGAGGTCCTGAGTTCCAATTCCCAGCAACCACGTGGTGGCTCCCAACCATCCATAGTGAAATCTGGTGCCCTCCTCTGTCCTACAGGCAAAACTGCAGACAGAACATTGTATACATAATAAATAAATAAATAGATAGATAGATAAATAGATAGATCTGTCCTACAGGCAAAACTGCAGACAGAACATTGTATACATAATAAATAAATAAATAGATAGATAGATAAATAAATAAATTGTATACATAATAAATAAATAAATATCACATACCAGGAAAAAGGGTAAGTAGGTGTAGTAATAGATGTATTTGTATATATACCAGATTATGACAGTGTACACCTTACTAAGTATGTATACATTCATTTTAGTAATATTGGGGAGAAAGGATTCCTCACACTTCTGATATTGAATTTAGTCAAGCTGGAATTAGAAACTAGAATTCTTGTGTGAAATGAATTCACAGAATTATTTTTTATAAAGAAATATTAAATATTTTCAACATACTCTATGGATTCTGTTATATAAATTAACCATTTTATATTGTCTATATTTTATAGTTCATATATAAATCATATTCTTATGTTCATATTATGAATGTGTATTCCAAAAAATTATTCTCTTCTTACAAAAAAGAGATGCACATTTTGACCTTGTGCAGAAATCTATACTGGCATAGAAAATAGATCTGTAAACATGGAATTTGCTCAGGTGGGATTCACATCCCCATCTGCAAATTATGCCACAGCAAAGTTGTCAGTATCAAAGTCTGTAAAGTTTTTGGTGTATATTGGTACTCTCTCAGTACATTATTTTGAACCACAAAGCACTAAAGTATTCTCAATCAGCAGTAGTTTTAGATGTTTATGTAAGGCCCTTGATAGCATCTATTTCTTTCAACATGGCCAAGATCTTTGATACTGGTTTAGTCATTGTTCCTGGCGATTTAACTGTATGATTAGAAGTGTCAAGTGCTGGCCGGGCGTTGGTGGCGCATGCCTTTAATCCCAGCACTAGGGAGGCAGAGGCAGGCGGATCACTGTGAGTTCGAGGCCAGCCTGGTCTACAAAGTGAGTTCAGGACAGCCAGGGTTACACAGAGAAACAAACCCTGTCTTGAAAAACCAAAAAAAAAAAAAAAAGAAGTGCCAAGTGCTGTTTTATTCTGCTTTTTATTATTAGCGTTTTGTTTTGTTTTTGATACAGAGTCTTATGTCGCCCAGGCTGGCAAAGACCTCACTATGTAGCAAAGACTGGCCTAGAACTCTTGGTCATTTTGCTTCTACTGCCCAATTGTTTTTATAGGTAGGTGCTACCACATCCATCTAGTTTTCTTTTTCTTTTTTAGATTAGCATAAAAAGTAATGTTTTTGTTTGTTTGTTTGTTTTTTGAGATAGGATTTCTCTGTGTAGTCCTGGCTGGCATGGAACTCACTCTGTAGACCAGGCTGGCCCTGAACTCACAGAGATCCACCAGTCTCTGCCTCCCAAGTGCTAGGATTAAAGGCGTGTGCCACTATGCCCAGCTTTTTTTTGTTGTTGTTGTTTTGTTGTTTTGTTTTGAGATAGGGTTTTTCTGTGTAGCCCTGGCTGTCCTGGAACTCACTTTGTAGACCAGGCTGGCCTTGAACTCATAGAGAGCCATCTGACTGCCACCTAATTGCTTGGATTAAAGGCATATACCTCTGCACCCAGCAATAGTAATGGATTTCTTGAAAGGCATTTTATACATACTTAATTTATGTGATCCTCCCCTACTGTCCTGCCTCATCCCTTTCTTCTCCTATTGCTCTCCTCAATGCTTTTGTTATTTTTATTTTTACCTCCCTTTTTTCTCTCCACTTAAGATCTCTTCCCCCCCCCACTTTTTTTTGTTTTTTTGTTTTTTTGTTTTTTTTTGAGACAGGGTTTCTCTGTGTAGCCCTGGCTGTCCTGGACTCACTTTGTAGACCATGCTGGCCTCTAACTCACAGAGATCCTCCTCCCTCTGTAGGAGTGCATAGGCTTGAGAAAAATGAGACATAGACATAGCACAGGAAGGTCCAAGACGAAGGGGCATATTATTGAATATGCCCTTATACCTTTGTATATTGATACAAAATTAGTAGTATATTTGGCTAAAGTGGTATTGACCATTGTTTATTGTGCAAAAATAAGATTGTATTGGATTACATCGGTATTGATCTTTGTATATTGATACAAAATTAAGATTATAGTTGGCCACAATGGTTTTGACCCTTGTATATGGACGTAATATTAAGATTGTATTGGACTACATAGGCATTGATCTTTGTATATTGATACATAATTAAGAGTATATTTAACCACAATTGAATAGATCTTTGTATATTGATACAAAATTAAAGGTAACGCTTCCTAATGGTATCATACCTAGAGATACTTAAAAATAAAATGTGAAACTCTGGCCTCTTGATACCAACCGTCTAAAATGGTCTAGGATAGTTAAGTAAAACAAACTCCTAGTCATGCAAACATGTCACTTTGTTAGCTACTATGACAGTCTATCACAGATATTCTCTAGACTACCCAGTAATCAAGTTGCTAAGAGACAAGCAACATTTGCTTATCTAAATACAAGAGATAGATAGGGCATCTTCAAAAACCCCAAGAGATCTGCAGAATATGGCATTCAAAGATGTTATCTTAAATTAAGATTTTCTTTTTTTTTTGATATCGAGACATATCAGCTCCTGACAGCACCCCCTATTCTACTCCAAGTAGAAGATAAGCATCGAAGAATCTCCAGTGTGAGATGGTTGAATTAGTGGCAAGCCTATCTCTTGGCATGAAAAAACCCCTTGCTCCAACTGCAGACAGACTGCTGTCCAAAAAGGACAAAACTTGGTAGCAGGGAAGTCGACAGCCTAGCTCTGCCAAGACAGGGTAGGTAAGTCCTTCATAATCCCTGCTCTACAACAAATGTCTGTCAGAGAAACAGGACCCAAAGGCTGAAGACTGATGCAGGAATGTATGGAGAGAAAATGGGAACTGTCCAGGCAATCACTAGTATGTCTTTTCTTAGTTTTGGAAGCTGCAGGCCCTGCACTTCCTATATAAGCAGATATATTTGTCCCTCTCAGGTCTCTGAGGTGGTTGAAGAATAGACAGCTAGAGTCTCATAGTTAAATTTTGAGCTGTTTAGGAATCAAGAGGGTGTTATAGATCTAAGAAGATACTCTTAAAAGTGTGTTGCAAGTTAGTATGAATGTTGAATCAGATATAAACTTTTAAACTCATGGAGATGGTTAGATAGTAGAATGTTAAAGTCATGGGTCAAATATGTATAAACTGGACATTGGGAAGGTATACTGGGCCATTTAACTCTCATAAATGTGGCATATTTATATCTGTTGTTTTGTATAGTATTCACTGTTATAAGAGAAGGAACCATCTGTTGGACTGAAAGGGGAAACTTCTGGGGGGAAGAGGGTGGAAGGGCAGGATAGGAAGGGGGAATAGGGAGGGGTTTGTGACTGAGATGTAACTTGAAGAAAAAAAAATAAAGTATTTAAAAAAAATATATATATACATTGTGGGAAAAACACCAGGCTCTCTAGGAAGTGGTTCTGGGAAAACTGGGTGTCTACATGCAGAAGAATGAAACTAGATCCATATATTTCATCCTCCACAAAAACACAATTCAAAATTAATCAAAGACCTTAATTTAAAACCTGAAATACTAGAATTGCTAGAGGAAAACACTTTAAGCTACAGGCCTAAGCAAATGCCATTTTAATTTTGTTTTTGTTTTTCAAGACAGGGTTTCTCTGTGTATCCCTGACTGCCCTGGCCTCCTTTTGAAGACCAGGCTACCCTTGAACTCACAGAGATCCGCCTGCCTCTGCCTCCCGAGTGCTGGGATTAAAGGCATGCCCAGTGCAAATGCCATTTTAAAGGAGAGTTTTAGCAATTGCCTTAAGAAAAAACAATTCAGGGTCTGGACAGGTGGTTCAGTGGTTAAGGTAACATACTGCTCTTGGAAGGACCTGAGTTCTGTTCCCAGCACCCACATTAGGTGACTTATGCCAACTTGAATGCAGACACATATGCATAATAAAAAACAATAAAAATAAGTCTTTAAACATTTAAAAAAAAGTAGCCCAGCTTAGTGTGGTGGCTCATGCCTGTAATCCTAGCACTTGGAAGGCTAAGAAAATAGAATTAGCAGGGTTTGGGGCTATTCTGGGCATAGTGAGTTCCAGGCCAGCCTGGACTACAGAATGAAACTTTCTCAAGAAACCAAAGTGGGGTGGGGCTAAAGAGATGGCTCAGTGGTTGGGACAACATACTCTTTTTGTAAGACCTGGATTCAGTTCCAAACACCACAGAGTGCCTAATAATTTCAGTTCTATGGGATATATTACCTTCCCTCTTCTGGTCTCTGTAGGCACCAGGCATGCATGTGGTGCACATATGTATATGGAGGTAAAACACTCATATATATAAAAATAAACAAATGTCTCTTGTTTCTTTTTTGTTTGTTTGTTTTTTGAGACAAGGTTTCTCTGTGTAGCATCCCTGGCTGTCCTGAACTCTGTAGACCAGGCTGGCCTCAAACTCACAGATATCTGCCTGCCTCTGCCTTCCGAGTGCTGGAATTAAAGGCATGCGCAGCCATACCTGGCAACAAATCTCTCTCTTTTTTTTTCGAGACAGGGTTTCTCTGTGTAATAACCCTGGCTGTCCTAGAACTCACTCTGTAGACCACGCTGGCCTTGAACTCACAGAGATCCACCTACCTCTGCCTCCCAAGTTGTGGAATTAAAGGCGTGTGCCACCACACCCAGCAATGACAGACAGCTGTGAACTGCCATGTGGGTGCTGGGATTTGGAAGAGCAGCCAGTGCTCTTAACTGCTGAGCCATCTCTCCAGCCCCAACAAATCTCTTTTTTAAACCTTCAAAAATAAGCAATTCAGATCACCTTTAGGACCAATAAATTAATACTAGGAAAATGGCTTTGGTGAAATCTTTGTAGTCCTAGACTCACACAAAAATTCAGAAGTATATTTGAGACAGTTGGAATTAAGGATTGCTAGATATGGTGGCACACAACACTATAATCACAGCAATTGGGTAGTGAAGATAGGAGGACTGAGAGTCCATCATTCCTTTTCCACATAGTGATTTCAACATCAGCTCGGTGTCAATGAGGATCAGTCTCAAATAAAATCAAATAGGGCTGAGGGTGTAGCACAGTACGTCAAGTACTTGCCTAGCATGTATGAAACCTGGTGTTAGCTCTCTACAGTGGCATACGCGGCTTGGTAGAACATGCCTGTAATTACAGCACTTGGCAGGTGGAGGCAGGGGAATCAGGAGGTCAAGGTCAAAAACCAACCTAGGACGGATACATGAAACCTTGTTTATGAAAGAAAGAGGATGGGGGAGGCACAGAGGTGGTGGTGGTGGAAATATACCCAACATGTTGTTGCTCATATTTTTAAGTCAGAGGCAGGAGGATCACTGTAAGTTTGAAGCCAGCCTGGGTTACATTGTGAGTTTTAGACTACCTGGGACTATACAGAGTTGTGGCCACTGGTAGGTTGCCCATACTCCACTGGATGGCCTCAAACTCATGCATATATGAACAACACTAATTGGACTTAGTAGGTTATTTTAAAAAATAAGGAAGATATGAAATTGGAATGAGTACATGGGGAGGGGACCCAGGAAGAGTAGGAGAGGGGAACTTGGTGTGAATATGATCATATTTAATTTTATAATATATGAAATTCTCAAAAATATAAAAGATTATAAACTTTGAAAGTAGATCCTGATGGTAACAATATTTGTATTTAGTGAATAAAGTCCATTTGTTTAATCTTGCAATGAATTATTTATAACATTAAGAATAATCTCAGGAATTTTAGGTGAAAGTACATTTTAAACTAAAGCTATTATTGTTATTAAAATAAAATCTCTCCAGAAAGTTAATGGAATTTGTTTGTTTAGTAGCTATTCCAATATCTACCAGTAGGTGGAGGGATTCTTTGCTGGAATTAAAACCCCTGCAGTTTTAAAGCTGTATATTAAAGTGCTGATCAAAGCAAATAAGAAACAGCTTTTATGAATTTCAATAATTTTCACAATATCTCCAGAAGAAAAATAATATGTTTTAATTATTTTCCCTATAATAATAGGGGGAAATGAAGGTTACACGTGTTCTTGTCTGATCTTTTTCTGTCATAAGTAGTTCATATACTTTTAGTTCAGTTCCATGGTCCTGTTGAGGTATAGACAAGCTCCTGAGTTCAATAGGTTTAGTTTTTGCTTGCTTCCTTGCTTGTTTTGACACAGGGTTTTACTCTGTAGTACAGGCCAGAGTGGCATTCTGGGTATCCCAGTTGCTCTCAAACTTGGTGGTTATGTTCCTGCCTCTGTGCCACAAATGCTGGGCTTACACATTCACCACATTTATCTTAAATTGTCTTTTCCATTCTGTTTTTAATCTCAGATAAAGACCATCAAATCCCAAGACTATGCACATTTGAAATAAAAAGCAGAGCTGTACTTGGGGCAGGGAGAAGAGGCAGACAACCCTGGTTAGTTAGGAGGAAAATGCTGAGTACTATTTCCATTGATGCCATGTCTTATGATTACAACTCCTGTGAAAATCTATAGGGTTGAGTAAATGTATAGCGTAGGTTCCAAATGTGTTCATTGAACTACTGTTATTTCACACAGATGTACTTTTAACTATATTTTTAGTTTTAGTATATCATCTACTTCAACCTTCTATTTCCACACTATCAGAAAATACATTTTGTTGCTGTCTCAAGAAATGTTAAGATATTAAAAGATATAAAATAAGTACTCTTTGCTAGCCATAAAATATTTACTGTGAACTTTGACTGTTTGGGAATACCTACTTTATTTCTACCATTGGTTAACTTTGATTCAAGTTAGAGAGAAAGACAGACAGAGACAGAGAGAGTAATGTTTTATGTACAATGCATTAAAAAATTAAGGGTATGAGTTTTTGGCCAAAGTATATAGAAACACATTTCTTTTATGTTAAAGCACACGAGAAAGCCACTGTTTTGAGGCAGACGTGTTTTGAGAGAAGATCTTATATAGTGAAGGCTGACCTGGAAGTAGCTTTGTAGCCCAGGCTTGACCTCTTGATCTTCCTGCCTCAGTCTTGGAACTCTGGACTCCTGGCACAGGCAGAGGCTTTTACATTATAGCTGAAAGTATTCTGAGCCTTGGCTAAACAAATATCACCATCATTTTAGCGTGAGTCCTGCATTTGTGACATTGTCTCATGGTACCTACATTTCTTTTGTTGTAGGAGAAATGGAGTCAGAAAGCCAGCCTAAGCGACTCTTCCAAGGCACCACCAACTTGCTGTCTGCACAGACTACACAATTGTCTGATTTCAGTTCATGGTAAAAATGAATAAAAAACCTGCTAGCATATGACTCACATTAAAAAAGAACCACATTGAGAGAATGTTGAGATAATGAAAATATAATCCATGCTCACACAGGGGAGTCCCCAAGAGGTGTAAGTGATTTTGAATGACCAGGTCCTCTAAAAGTCCCTAGTGCTACTATTTGGAAGTATGTGTATCTTTTTTGCACCTTTACTTTTGTTCCTAACCTCTGATAGGTCAGGCTTTCTCAATGGATGGGATGTTGTGGTGTAGTGTCATCAGCTGACTGGTGTGAGAAAGAGCCTCGAGGTTGCTGTGTAGAAAATATGTATTGATTACCATTGCTTTGCTTGCATTTCATGTTCCATGCTTTTGACTTATAAAACATGGCTTCATGCTCTTAGCTATGTGTATCAGTTGAACTTTTGATCACTGTGACAAAATCCTTGGCATAAACAAGGGAAAAGGGATTTATTTCAGTTCATGGTTTCATATGTTTTAGTCTGTAGTTCTCAGGCTCTCTGATTCTGGGCCTGTGGTGATACAGGTCATCATGGCAGTAGGAACATCTGGCAGGACTAGGAAGCTAGGAAGAAGAGAGAAAAGAAGGGACTAGGGACAAAGTATGACTTTCATGCTCATGATCTCAATAGCTTCCTTGCTCCAGATAGATTCCTGCTCCTATAGTTTCTGCCACTCACAATAGTGCCACTACCCGGGCCAACAAACATTCAGTATATAAGCTGGTGGGGGACATTTCATATTTAAAACATTATGCCCATGGCATTTGCTGTGTAATGTGATCTGTTGTGATAGATATGTTTTTAGAAAATTTATAGTAGTCAGTCACAGTGCTAATTAAGATGGCAGTTTCTCTTTGCATTTTGAAACATAGTCTTACTGTATAGTCCAGGCTCACCTCAAGCTCACTATATAATCAAGTCTGGCTCCTGCTCTAGCCTCCTGAGTACTGGGACCATGGGCATGTACCATCAACCCCAACTTAAATGTGAACTTTTATATTAACAATTACTAATTCTTGTGGTCCAGGTCACATGACTGATAGTCTTTCCTATTCTAGTCCAGGTCTTTCATGGAAGGGTTTTCGGTGTTTTATGAGAGAATTGACTTTTTTTCCTATTCTTGAAGTTGAGCAATTTGAATGCTGACAGACATCTGGGAGGAATGCATAGTAGCAGTTCCTAGGTAATATTTTGAAATGTTTCAGGATATCCCAGTCAACTTGCTGAGTACCCATATTCTATATACAATTGTGTAACACCTTTTAGAACTTTTTGTTCCCTGGGTTTTATAGCTGAGAGTCTTTTTTTTTAACTCATAGGGTACTTACTTTAAAAATAGAATGGTAACCTCTAAATGAAAGAAGTATAAAAACCACTCGCTGGTGTAAGGGTTAACAATTTCTTCTTCCCTAATTGCATGTGCATTATTTTATTGAAGATAAGTTGCACTTCTAGGTGAGCAAAAGTCCTAGCTTGTTGTCATTCATGAGGCTTACTGACTGGTATGGTTGGAATGTCTTTTAGATAGTTCCTATTTGTAGCTTCCACTGTCTCTATGTGTCCTTGATAGCTCAATGTGCGAATTTTGGTACAGCGTGTGTTCCCAGATATGTAGACATGGGTAAGAGTGATTTCTGAAGCTTGTCAAAAAGACTAGTGGCTGAAACCATATACCTGGTGCAAACTGCAGGTGGCTTTTATGGTAGAGTATAGGCACATGAATATAAATAGATTTGCTTATCCAGTTATTTATCAAGTGATCCAATGAGGAAGAAGTTCACAACATTTGCCAAGCAGAAAACAAGGATAATGAGGTATAACTCATTACCCTGGCGTGTAGCTCAGTACTGGAGTGCACATTTAGCTTGTATAAGGCTCTGTGTTCCATCTCCAGCATGGCAAAAAAAGACTCATGGTAAGATTCATACATATTTATATTTTATATCTTTTTTTTACTTTGCCACAAAATAGCAAAAGAAGTACATGGAAATTAGAAAGGAAGGATAGAGAACTGGTTGTGGCAGCACATGCCTGTAATCATAGCACAATGCAGGCTGAAGCACATTGCCATGTTAGAGGCCAGCCTAAGCTCCATAGTGAAATAGAGTAGCCTGAACTATATACTAAGACTGTATCAAACAGCAAAAGCACAGCTCAGTCATAGATCTCTATTCTAGCATGCTTGCAGCCCTGGGTTTTATCTATAGCAATACCAAAATACAAACCAAAATGAAACAAGAGAGAAATGGAAAAGTCACAGTATTTATTTGTGATCCTCACTCCTTGTGTGAGCATTTATTTTTCTTAATGTACCCGGCATTTGTGTTTTAAGCAACACAATTGCACAACCTTAGCTGACTATGGCAATGCTGTTGTGGAACTTCAGTTGCTGTTGTAAACCATGAATAAACCTGTAGTAGTTGTGAGACCTCTGAAGACATGGCCATTAATGCTAAATGAAACTTCAACTGAATGAGCGTCGCCTACATTGTGAGTTAAGAGACAAGCCATGGTTACGTGAGAACTTGTTTCGGAAACAAAACAAAAACTCATGCAAAAAAATATTTGCCTAATTCATGATCATTTATAGACTAAAAGTATGGCTCAAGTAGTGGCTGATAGAGAAACTTATTCCTCAGAATTCACAAAAACCAAATTGCCAAGGCATAAGTGCTAGCCATGTCTAGTGACACATAGCCACAGCCCCGGGTACTCAGGAAGCTGAGTAGAAAGGTTTCAGGTAAGCCTGGGTTACATAGTGACCTTCCCTTCCCAAACAAAGCAAAACCAATGACTAAAAAGATAACTCATTGGGTCAGAACACTTGCTCCGCAAGCATGACACTCAGCATCCTCTGACCTCCTCTGCTCTCTACATGAGCAACAATGATGGACATAAATATTGATGTTCACACACAGGCATGTACTGCACATACACATATACACATACAATTATATACACACACAAATATATACAAGCCTAGAAAACGGCAGTTAACTTTCAAGTATTTTTTGTTGTTGTTGTGTTTTGTTTTTCGAGACAGGGTTTCTCTGTGTAGCCCTTGCGGTCCTGGAACTCACTCTGTAGACCAGGCTGGCCTTGAACTCACAGAGATGCACCTGTCTCTACCTCCCAGTACTGGGATTAAAGGTGTGCACCACCATACCTGGCCAAGTAATGTTTTTAGTTGAATTTGTGGCATCTCAAAGGATCTAAAAGCTTAAAATTGTGTTAAGACCTGTGGGGCACCTTGTATACTAAGGGTGCTGACATGTCTACAGTGAAGACATTTTTGTTTGTTTTTTTTTTAAGTTTCTCTGTGTATCCCTGGCTGTCCTGGACTCACTTTGTAGACCAGGCGGGCCTCGAAATCAGAGATTCACTTGCTTCTGCCTCCTGAGTGCTGGGATTAAAGGCGTGCACCACCACAACTGATTTATGGTGAAGACATTTTGTGTGAGTTGCTCTTACTATTGAATCTGGATTCTGCTCTTACAGAAACTTCTGACTCTTGATGCAGTTCCACTGGTCAAAATCAGACATCCATATTCTTAGAAATGGGGCCAGAGATAGGACCCACCTGTGTCGTTATTTCTGTTGCTAATTGTGGCAGTCTACTTGATAATGAAATAAGGACTCTTTCTTTTGTTGTCTTTTAGAGAGTATCTCAGAGATCTGATAACTCACAGATATGATCTCATCTTTTTCAGTTTTTCTTTATTCCCTGTCCCATACCACAGAGAAGAAAAAGATAGATTTTATAAGTCTTTAAAGTTTATGTGCTACTTAATCTTTAAAATCTGACATCTTTGAAGTATAAATTAAATTAAAACTTTGAATGTGAACCCATTTAGGCTTATGTGCATTTGGGCATACTTTTTATTTCCTTTTTTTCTCTTAAAAAATCCTGAAGTCACTGTCAACATAATGTAGGGAACATCGCCAACTACAAAGCTGGAATTAAGTCATTTTACATTTAGTATTTGTGAACATCAAGAGTTTGAGCATAATTCAGAAGTATGCTTTGTATGGTATTTTGTTTTTTTCTTTCATATTACAAACTTCTCTCAAGTTCCTCATTGAGCTGGGAAGAAGACAGTATGTACCTGTAGCACTGCAGAGCCAACAGGTATTTTCAGGTCCCTAACCCTGTGGTGAAGATTAAGTGGTACCCTGTTTTGCTATAAGAGGGACAATTCTGGAGTTTTCATGCCCAGTGGATCAATCTTTAGTGTGATGGTTAATTTTAACATCCTGAGTTAGATTTATGGTTTGAATCTTATTATATAATCCAGACTGGCCTGAAACTCAGTATGCAGCCTGGTCTAGTCTTAAACTTCAGATCCCCCTGCCTCAGTTTCATGAGTTCCGGGTTTACGGGCATGTGCTATCACACTCTAGCTATCAGTATTATTTTTAATGTTTTTGGTTTTTTTTGAGATAGAATTCTTCCTCTTTATCCAAAGCTAGCCTTAAGCTCACTGTCTAGCCAAGGATGACAACCTTGGACTCCTGATGCTCCTACTTCTGCCTCTGAAATGCTGGGATTACAGGCATGTGTTACCATGCCTAGATGATTTTTCTACAAGTGTTTGTTTATTTGGTTGGGGGCATGCACATATGGAGATCAGAGGACAACCTTGACGATTTGGTTCTGTCCTTTGAATTAGGGTCATCAGGCTTGGCAGCAAGTGCCCATATCACCATAGCAGTTCACATAGTCCTATGTCTAGTCTGAATTCTCTTTATCATTAGCATTCTCATCAGACATTATGTGAGTCTGAATTCTCTTTATCATTAGCACTCTCATCAGACATTATGTGAGAAGAGAAGAAATTCAAATTGGACCAGACTGCATTGCTTTTCGAAGCCCTGGCATAAGATGTAATGGTGAGCAGTAAAAGTTCCCTTCATGCAGTGATCTGTGGATTACATGGTTTCACAAATCCTGCTCTACATGGTTCTAATTAATGATGGAATGGCATGTCCTGTGGTCTCTGCTTGCAGATTAACTAGACCAGAAACTGGATCTTAGTTTGGTTGTAATATCTACTTTAAGCTTTACTAAGTTTCGAAGCTAAATTGCAGCAGAAGCAAAATGTAGCTATGTCATTCTTGTAATTGTGAGAAAAATTAGAGACTTTTATGTGTAATGATGGAGAAGGCATTTTGAAATGTCCAGTTTTCTTTTTTTTTTTTCCTAATTGGTAATGTCTATGTCAGCAGTTTTCTAGTAAGTAATCAACAATGATAAGAAAAACATTTCACTGCACAGTCTTATTTTGTGTTTTGAAATGAATACAGGAGTCCCCTAAGCGAGCAGGTCTTATTAGAAATAAAATCTTCTAATCCTGGGCTTACTGTCATTCTGCTGTTTGCAATAAGGAATTCTTTCTTTATCTTCAGATTATCTGCATGGTGGCCAAATTATAATCTAAGTCTTTTTCTTCCTGCCAAATGGAATAGAGCATGCCCTTGTGCTGCTCAGCCAATATGTGCTTTAGGAAAGTCAATTCATTTAATATTAGTCTAGGCAAAAAGCTGCAGGGGAAAATTCACTTATGTTCCAAAGGCAAACAGAAAGGTCCTTTTGATTTTCCAGTGTCTTGGATTATCTGTGCAACTTTTTTTTCAGTTGTTAAATAATTCATATTTTTGGATAATTTTGCCATGTGGTTGAACAAATATTAGTGCCAAATAAGTTTTCCAGACTTCTTCCTTAAAAGTGGTATTATTAATGACATATTTGACAGCAGTGTGCATGGTGTAGAAGCAACGTAGAATATACTATTTCCATTTTTTATTTTTACTCTTCCAAAACCTATTTGTAATCTGTCTCCACCTAAAAACAACGCACAGGAAATAGAAAGAGGTGGCAGAGGGGACTGTGGTGTAGCTCCAAATGGTAATGTGCTTGTCCAGCATGTATAAGTCCCGAATCCCATCTCTAAAACTCCAGGTAAAACCACAAAAGAAAGAAATGACATTTCAGCCTGGCATGGTGGCGCACGCCTTTAATCCAAGCACTAGGGAGGGAGAGGCAGGCGGATCTCTGTGAGCTTGAGGCCAGCCTGGTCTACAAAGTGAGTCCTGGACAGTCAAGAATACACAGAGAAACACTGTCTCGAAAAAACAAACAAAGAAAGAAATGATATTGAAAACAATGAGTAGAAAGGCGGGAGAGGACAGTGTAGGCCCGAGACTTAAAAAATGAACTATAGCCAGTGGTGGTGGCGCACGCCTTTCATCCCAGCACCTGGGAGGCAGAGGCAGGTGGATCTCTGTGAGTTCGAGGCCAGCCTGGTCTACAAAGCGAGTCCAGGACAGTCAGGGCTACATAGAGAAACCCTGTCTCGAAAAACCAAAAAAAAAAAAAATGAACTATAAGCGTCTTTACGATGGAAATACATCATCTTGGAAACTTACAAAAATAATACTAAATGTGTAACATTTCAATTCCACCTATTAGAAGAAAATGGCCTTTGCCAAGGAGCTAGTGACAGGCTAGAACCCATATTTCCTGAGTCATAATTCCTTCTCTGATTCTATGTTTTTCTTCCGTTTCAAAAAATAAAAAAGTATCTGTGTAGATTTAAACTGCCGGACTACCCCCTCCAGTTTGGCTCTCACTGTGTTGTTCCCTTGCCTCTATACTGCCTCTATGCCAGCCTGCTTTTAATTCCCACAATTACCCTTGCTCCTTCTTACACCTTCCCGAGTTAATGTCCGCTCATCTTTTCCATCAGAATACAAATCTCACCTCTGAGAATCTTTTCACATTTCTTCCAGATTACATCAGGTTACCCATGTCAAACTCGCAGAGCCCTCTGTACCTTCTTCCCTTCATTGCTCATGTCCTACATTGTAATTATTTTGTTTATGAGCCTGTATATTTAAATCTCTGTCTCCACTATCCTGTAAATTCTGTGAGACTGGGGACCTTGTCTGTCTTTCACACCATTGTCCTTTAAGTATCTATATACCTTCTACACTTGGCAGGCACTTAGTAAATATTAGAATAAGTGTATGAGTAAATTCAAGGCAAATACAGAGCGTGGATTTATGATCCCTGGGAATTGAAGCAAGAAGTGTGGCTTGATGTCAAGCAGAGTTCCTCGGTTCTGTGAAAAGTATGAAGAAGCCAGGTTTTCAAGGCAGGCCAAGGTTGATTTCTTGGAACCCTGAGCATCTGGACTAGATGGAAAGCATATTCCCGGGATGGGTTATGGAGGCACTTAGTGTCCAAATCAGTTTTAGAGGGAAGATGAGAACAGAGGCCAGTTGTTTGGCTTAAAGAGACGTGATGGGGACCATGAGGAGAGAGCATTTTAGAAAATTAACTGGACGCTAACTGAGAGGTATAAGAAGAGGAGTCTTTCACAGATAGCAGGGGAATCTTTGGGTCTGAAAGGAAACAGTATAACGAATTTATAAAATGAGAATAAAAAAGGCATGTGATTAGGGGAGGAAATCATTAAAAAATATTTGAACTGAAGCCTCTTGGGAGTGGGCAAACAAAATGGCCAATATTACGGCAGTTGAAAGAGTTCCTTGAGAATAGAAGTAATATGTCTGAAGTCACACTTCAGCTAGCTAGAGAATAGGTACCTTAGTAAACATCAGTTATTCTTGCTCTAAGGCTCTGGAAAGGCAAGATAAATATGAAGATGGAAGGTCAGGCATGCCTCCTCACAATAAACATGGCATATCAAGAGATCACTTACCATATGTTAGATAGTCAAGCACCTCCAGGGGGGATAATCAAATTATACAGGGTATTGAGAGTCTTACTCTGGGTTTCTGTGATTTGATGAATTTCACAGGTCTCTCAGCATAGTACATTATGCATTTCATTGCTGTGGCCTTTATGCTTCTTATTATTTACCAATGCCATACTGATGTGTGCATCCTTGAATTCATGTCATTGCATGTTATGTTGACCCTAATACATGCATTTGCTTATAATTCTTTTTGCTTTGTTCTCAGTTTTGGATGGAAGTAGTGTCAGCAGTGGCTTGTCCTCAGACTCACTGGCTACAGGCAGCGCTTCTGCAGAGTCTCCAGTAGCATGCTTCAATTCATGCTCTTCGTTCATCTTGATGGATGATCTCTCACCCAAGTGACTTAACCGTTTCTGATTTAGTGTTTTCACTATTTCCCACATAAAACATTCAGTGAGGAATGCAGAGAACTTTGATCCACAATGGGGATTAAAGTTTGGCAGATTGCAACCATTCCGATGCTCCTATTTCTGGGCATCTCTCCTCTGAAGTTCAATTTTGCAAGCAGAGTCACCTTACTAACATCTGTTTGGGATGACCTCATTTTGCATTTGATGACTAAATCTGAAATGCACATTTTCGATTGCTTGGAGGATTTTTTTTCCTAGTGCCTCAAAGAACACCTACTTTCACACATTTAAGGGGAGCACTAAAGCATATTTTCCTGATTGTTCTTTTCCCTAGCAGAGTTGATCAAAAATTGTCTTGCTTGAGAGATTTATAAAAATTCTCTGTTGACTACATACATACTTTTCCATCTCTTTATTTCACAGTAATGTTCAAATTGCTTTTGATTATATCAAATTCTCATTTTTTTCCTGCATCAGCTTTAGAGACATTGTTTTGTTTCCCTTGCTGTTTGAGCTGCTTCCTTGCCATTTCTCACAGAGGGGAAGAACCCCATAGTTGCTTCCATCACCACCCTTATTGCTTCTTTCCTGTTGGAATGTATGGAGAATGTAAATGGATGTACAGGATTGCCTGCATTAGTCACCTCAGGTTCTTTTCTTTCTTTCTTTCTTTCTTTCTTTCTTTCTTTCTTTCTTTCTTT
>CAJQZJ010000379.1:417664-443907 GCA_907164525.1 Lophiomys imhausi | reverse complement strand
TTTCTTTCTTTCTTTCTTTCTTTCTTTCTTTCTTTCTTTCTTTCTTTTTTTTGTTTTTGTTTGTTTTTCGAGACAGGACTACTCTGTGTAGCTTTGATTGTCCTGCATCTCTCTATGTAGACCAGGCTGGCCTCAAACTCACAGAGATCCACCTGTCTCTGCCTCCCAAGTGCTGGGATTAAAGGCGTGCACCACCACCACCTGGCCTTCACCCTCAGGTTCCTAAGGACTTTGATATCACAGTTGCTATTTCCCTCCCAGTCTTGGGGCCCTAAGGAATATATAAAATATTGTTGATATTTCTAGGTGGTGTTATCAAGGAGAAGAAATTCCGGCCTTGACCAGATGTGTGGAGCATCTTCAAATGAACGAATAGTTATTTACACAAACCACTGTACAAAAGCCAGCATCCCTGAAGCTGTCAGTGTCTTGCGTAGTGTTATGAGGCCTTAGGTTGCCTTGGGGTACATTGCTATCCTGTAAGGGATGTATATCATAGGGTCTCATGGAAATGGAAGCTTTCTGTATGTGAATGCTACTTTGATGTTTTCTTTCTGATTCCTTTTTGTCATTGAGTTTGTTTTGTCATGTGGTGACCTGGTGTTTTTGGTTATTGTGTTGTGCTAGAGTCAGAACCAAGTTCTTGTTCTTACTGCCTTATAGCAGGCAGTTTAATATCTGAAAGGAAGCTTTGAGGAGCTGAAAAGGTCAGTGCTACTGTGCCCTCTACTTCCACAAGTTTTTGAGCTCTAAGCAGTGTATATGCAGTGTGATGTAACATATGCTCTGTCAGTTTTACAACAGGAAACTACTGAGTAAAATATTTAAGAAATCCAAGTGTGATCTATTGTGAAGTTATTTATTATTTATTACAGTATGTAGAATGTCTATGTTGTTAGATTTCTTTTAATGTTCAACTTTGTGGGTGGACTATTTGTTTAATATTCACATTTACCCACCAGAATCGTGATATTAAGTGAATGTAAGAAACAAACAGAAAATGGTTAAACTTAAAATCATTGGAGGTGATGTGAAGGCATTTCCAGACTAGAAGTTAATGTGCTTGAAGTGAAATCTCTCTTCTAGTCATTAGAGAACATCACTTAGCTTGCAGTGGTTCCATTATAGAATCAGGTCTGTTCTTAAGTTTATATTCTAATCACTGTGATAATAGCTATTACTGGCTTTAGCTCCCATGTTGCTTTAGCTTGTGAGAAGCTCATAATCCTTTAAACCTAACATAAGAATCACCCACTTGTGTGCTGTTTTAAAGAAACATATCTTTGATGGCACTTGGTTGTATCCACTCTGTTATTGAACCATGTTCAAAGGCTTTTTACCTTCATAAAGATAAGAGATGAGTTTGTTTTTCAGGAGAATTGTCTGCCTTCACTCTTCTATCTTGTTTTCCTTGAAGAGACACTTTTCAGTTCAAATTCAGAGTGCAAATGTAGGATGGTTAAGCAATAACCTTTGAAATGTGATGACATTTAAATTTATGTTAAAAATTTAGTGACAAAGTAAAACTGGAGCAGCAAATTGAAAAATTGTCCCAGTGGTATAACGAGATCAAAGGGTCAAGAGGATTCACTTTACTGTTTTAGGCCAACTCTTTTATTAATGAATTTACTTAAATGTTTTAAATTTGTTCATTCTGATTACTCTCACTTCCCACCCTCTCTCATCTCTTTCCCGTCCCTGCCAATCCCCCCTTCTCCCTACAAATTCCTTTGCCACATTCTTGTCTTTTCTTTTGTAAACTAACCTTTTTTATCATCCTCCTCTATATTGTTTAAATGAACTAGAAAGCTAAATTTGTGCAGGGATTGTCTTGAAAATATAAATGATAGGTAATCTGCTAATCCACAGAGCAACTTTGTTGACAGTACCCCTTTATTTTTATATAAAGTCTAATATTTGAAATGTAGTTATTGTTATAAAGTAAAGTTCTTTCTTCCTATTCTCATATTATATCATATATTTTAAGCTTCTATTTGAAAACTCATACAAGAAATGAAACCATAATAAAATCGTATAGATACTGGTTTTGCTTGAGTGACTTATAAATCACTGTTTTATGATAACTGCTTTTGGAATAATAGAAAGTTTTGTGAAATGTTGACCTAGTGTATATCTTAAGAATGTGAATTTAATAAAGTATAAATACATGTAAAAAAGACAGAATTTTAAAAGTCTGCCTCTCTTATTTCCGTTCATAATTATTTTGTCACCATACCCAATAGCTTATTCTGTTTCTAGGAGTAGGTCAAGTTCTCAGTAAAAGGTTATCCTGCATGCAGAATTAATAGATAGCAATATTCAAGTTCATGCTGTATATCCCAGCAGAGAAGAAACATCTCCACATGATCCATCAATTTTTCAAGAGTATTTTGTCACATTTAACAGTTTAAGTGGCTTTTGTCATGGTCATGTATTTCTTCCTTGCTTTCAGTTTATTTTGTTTTTTAAAAAAACCTTTATAGGCTGGGCATAGTGGTGCACTCCTTTAATCCAGGCACTCAGGGGGCAGAGGCAGGTGGATCTCTGTGAGTTCAAGGTCAACCTGGTCTACAGAGTGAGTTCCAGGACAGCCAGGGGTGTTCCACAGAGAAACCCTGTCTTGAAAAACCAAAACAAAAAAAAACCCTTTATAAACTTCTATAAACAGGTAAAAATAAAGACTTTAATGCATGGTCCACATTATAAACATTTGATTTTATTTTCAATATTTTTTTAAAGAAATAGACAATTTCAATTTACTTTTAAGAGACTTTACATTTTGAAATAATTTCATAAGTTCAGGAAAACTGCAAGAACACCCGAAGACTTTCCTATACTCCTCACCTCAGTTCCCTATTTTTAGTATTAATCCACATTTGTTTTTATCACTTTTTTTAAATGTACGCCCCCCAATCCTCTGTGGTATGTGTGTGTGTATAACTTCTGGGCCATTCAGGAATAAGTTGTAGACATGATAGTCCATGACAATTAATTGCTTCAGAGTAACTTTCCTAAAGATAAAAACATTCTAGCACCCAATCCCATGTTATAGCTATCAATAAGAATGTTAAATTTGAGGGTGTTCATGTTCTTTCTGGCCTGATGGCAGAGTGACTACCTATGGGTGACTCTAATTCCATCATTCTTCCAACATTTGTTAGCTGGTATTCTGCTATGAAAGAGAATTTTTTCCCATCCACAATTTATTACATCTGTGTCAATTCACTGGCTTGGTGTGTTTTAATCCATCACCATTACTTTGGCAATTGATGTGGACAGTGTGAACCCTCTAAGAATGCTTCTGTATATCCTTAAAAAAAATGTCTATGTGTGTGTACAACAAATGTGTGTGGGTGCCTGCAGAGGCCAAAGAACATTGGAACATTGGATCCCCTGAAGTTACAGGTGGTTGTGAGCTGCCTGATGTATATGCTAGCTACATAACTTGGGTCCATTGGAAGAATAGAAAATACTCCTTTTTTTTTTTAGGTTTTTCGAGACAGGGTTCTCTGTTTTATCCTTGACTGTCCTGGACTCACTTTGTAGACCAGGCTGGCCTTGAACTCACAGAGATACACCTGCTTCTGCCTCCTGAGTACTGAGATTAAAGGCATGTGCCCGGCCTGAACTCTGATTGTTCTACCTGTAAAATAATTTATTCCTTTCTACGATATGTAACCAGTTTCCTGCCAGCATCCACTTGGGCTTCCTCTTCAGCAAGAAGAGCTCTCTCCTAGGACTGACCCTCATGGCTTCCTGCATTGTTGTCCCTACAGAAGGAAGAAAAAGGGGAAAGGATTTAAAAGACAAACAAAAAATTCATTTTAAACACCAATGATTAACCCATACACCTCCAAGTTCCTTTTAATTTATGTTTGACTGTTTACAGTTCAAATTTTCTTTCTGTTGTTTGCCTCTTCTGAGACAGATTTTTTTCTGGCCATGGAACTCAAGCTGGCCTAGAATTGAATCCTCCTGTCTCAATCTCCCAAGTGCTTGGATTACAAATTTGTGTCACCAAACATAGATAAGGCCCAAACATAGACCTTATTTAATAACAACAACAACAATAATAATAATAATAATAATAATAATAATAATAATAATCAAAGGGACTGAGTAGAGTGTCCCTTTAGGCATCTGATTAAAGTCAATGTGTTTGGGGCATTAAAAGCAAGGGCTATGGTTCCAGAAGGTTTCTCAATAAGTGCACTGAAACCTGGAGCTGGATCTTCAGTCTAATGCTCCCCCACCAGATGTATCTCAATGACCTGAGACTGAATCCTGACAAAACTTGGGATAGAAACAGGCATCAGGTAAATGGAGCTAGGACACAGGCTGAACAAAGCTCCATTACAGAAATATAATAATGTTATAAAGCTGAAAATGAGACTGGAGAGGGAAATAGGCTTTGTCTCTTCTTTTAGAATCTGGGGGTCTAGCTTACCATTTAGGTGGAAGCTCCGTGTGCAGACTCCGACATGAGAAGGCAAAGGGAAAAATCCTGGCAAGCACCAACATGTAAGCATCTGGATAAAGAAGAGAGAGAGGGATGGCAGGGAGATAAGAGAAAACCCTGCAGACAACTGCTTTAGTGAAACAAAGAAGGGGTTGATTAAAAAAGTCAATTAACATTTGGACTGATAATTTCCCACAGTGTCTGATAATTTGGAAGATAATTCTGCCAGTGTGCTGGAAATGGAGACTATTGGTGTGCTTAGTCTGAGTCACTGTCTTCTAATCACACGCTCTCACCTTTCTCCATCTGTTCTCAATTACAATTTATCTCCCCTTTTCTCCTGTATCTCAAGCAGTTAGCACTGTATCTGAAAAAGAATAGTCACTCAATAAAATTGTACTGGCTAATGATCCCACACTCTAACCTATAGGGGGAGCTGAAAGAATGTCACTCTCACTTATAGGCGGAGCTAAGAGAAAATCACAGGGGACTGTTAACCTATAGGAGAAGCTTAAACATAATCTCCAGGAAAAAAGTTCCCAGCCATTATAAACTCTAGGAGAAGCGTTGGGGGCCCGCATTTCAGACATCCCTGAGGAGAACTTGCACGAGGAGGAGTCTTTGTCAAGGAGTTCCATCCTAGGTAATATCTATTAATATTCTCTTTATTTTGATCTCTGCATTGTGATACTGATTTTCCATTTATGCGAATGGTATGATGTTTTCTATTGAACTAAATGCAGAAAATACAATTTCTAAAGACCCATGTTTTTTAAAAAGTAGCAAAGAAAAAGCTGATCTAAAAGAAACGCGGTAGGGAAGCAATGGGTCTAAGCAATATTTAGATATGCCCAAAATCTTAGAGAAATGTGCATAAGAACTTTCATACAGAAACACGTGGGTCATGTTGGTGTGTGGAAATGAGAAGCTGTTTAATATTCTTGCAATGTTCTTTTGGGGGTATTTCTTTGGATTCTCCTTTGGGGATTGTATTTTCCTCTGTAAAGTATAGTAAGAGATCTGTTTGCCTCAGCCTCATTAACTTCTTTTTAAGAAGCACCCCATCTTGTCTCCAAGGACAAGAAAGAACTTGCATGAGTCTTAGGGGATAGGGGCCTAAAAAGCCCTTCAGGGCTTTACTTACTTATCTCTCCGATTAAAGGAGAGCTAAGGTCAGAATGGATTCCTCAGAGAAAGAAGATTTTGGTCAAGTTCCTGAGGCCTGGTGCTTTGGGCCCAGAGAATTTTCAGCCTAACTCTTCTGAAGTCCAAGTGGGGTGAATCTGTCCTCTAGACATTTGTCTCTCTTTGGGACCTGTGGAGTTCTGAAAAGAGAGGGGACTGTGTTTGTTGGTGAAGGGTCAAGAATTCTAGGATTTCTGCCATGTGTGGTAGCATGTGCTTGTAATCCCAGCACATGGAAAGCTGAAGCAGGAAGATTGAGAGTTTGAGGTCAGCATGGCTTATTTAGAAAGACTCTGTCTCAAAACATTCTTTTATTCTATATTCACTTTAATTCATTTTTAAGTCAAGGGGGAAAATTCAGGAGAAAATGTTCAAATCATAAAAATTATTGAAGTTAAGCTTCTGTCCCCTCACATTATTTTTCCAAATAGTATGATAGTTTTATTTATGCATATAATTACCTTGTTCTATACATATATAAACCCATGAGATGATTAATTTTTAAACATTTTTTTCAAAATTTTAAAGACAGAATCTTGGTACATAGTCCAGGCTGGCCACAAACTTTCTATGTAGCCTAGGCTGGTTTTACACTTATGATCCTCCTGCTTCATCTTCCTGTGTGTGAGATTACAGGGCTGAGCTACCATAATTAGCTTAAATTTTCTTGAAGGGTCACATGCTTATAAAAAGTATATCTTGAAGCATTATAGATTTTTTATGGAGTATAACAACAAATATAGTTATACATATATAATATATATAAAACACACACACACACACACACACACACACACACACACACACACACACACACACAGAGCAATTGTTTTCTTCAGATCCTGAGACCTGATGTTTCGGGCCCAAAGAATTTTCAGACTAGCTCCTCTGATGACTACGGTGGCTTCACTGAAATCTAAGTGGAGCGGATCTGTCCTCTAGACACTTGTCTCTCTTTGGGGCCTGTGACGTTCTGAAAAGAGAGGGTACTGTGTTTGTTGGTGAAGGGTCAATAATTCTAGGATTTCTGCCATCTGTGGTTGCAGGTACTTGTCAATCCAGTTTGTGATCATTCCTAGAGAATGAATGACCAGAAGGGGTGTTCATTAAGAGTTCGAAAATATTCTGTGCTAGCCAGGTGTGGTGGCACATACCTTTAGTCCCAGTAATCTGGAGTCAGAAGCAGGTGTGTCTTTGTGAGCTCCAGGCCAGCCTGGTCTACATATTGAATTCCACCACAGTCAGGGCTACACAGTGAGACCCTGTCTCAAAATAAAAATATATGATATGTTGAGCAAGGTGGTGGATTATGGGTTTTTTGCATCTACATAGTTTGTTTATAAACATTCTACATTTTAATTAATTCTTAATTGATAGTCATTTGGTTTCTTTAATTCCTTTTACATTTATTTATTTCTTATTTGCTCATGTGTGTATGTGCATGGTAGAGAATGTCATGGTATGTCTGTAGAGGTCAGAGGAAAACTTGAGGGAGTCAGTTCTCTCTTTTACACGATGTGGGCTTGAGGGATAGTACTCAGGTCATCAGGCTTGGTGGCAAATTCCTTACCCACTGAACCATCACATTTGCCCCCATTAAATGTTTTTTTTATATAATGCATTGCTGTAAACAACTAATGGATCTTATATCTTTATCTTTGTTTCTTTCTGTATTTCTGTAAGAAACAATTGGGGAAGCTATGGATTCTCACTGTGTCTCAGAGGCTGGAGTCCACCTACAGATTCTCTTGCCTCAGTTCACCAAGTAGCTGAGATTATAACTATGTAGTAACATTTCTAGGAGAGATTCCTAGAAGTACTAACTTGCTTGCATTTTCACTCATTTTCCTTTTGGAAAGGTAAAACAAGTTCAGTGTGTATTCAAAAATTCCTGTGCTTGGCTGCACAAAACTTGTACAACAAACCAGTGAATTTCTAACAGGGAAGGGACAGCTCATGAACTCCCACCCCTAGCCAAGGGTAGTTTTCTTTAAGACTGTAGCCCCTAGTTAGTCAACTGCACTCCAGTGGACAGCCCACACTTAGAAACATATGGGCCACACAAATTGGACCCTAGGCGGGTTACAAAAAAAGAAAAAAAAAGAGGGCACAAAATTGAATGTGGGTGGTATGGAAAGGTAGATTTAAGAGGAGTTTAAGGGGCTGAGTGGAGGTGAATATGATCAAAAACATTGTTTGCATGTGTGAAATTCCCAAAGAATTAATAAAACATTATATTTAAATTTTAAAATTAAAATCAAACCGTGGAAAGGGTGTATAGGGAAAAGGGTATAGCACATCTTTCCTCAGAAGGAACCAATGCTAACAGCATCTAGCAGATTGTCACAGGGATACTCTGAATTGCATATGTATTTGCATATTTTTATAGGCACTGCTTAAGCTATCCTGCATCCTACAAAGATTATACCAGTTCATAAGTTCCTATTTTCCCCTAGAAATTATTCAAAGGTTCTAGAAAGATTCGAGTAAAAACAATAGATATTGTTCATTCATTAGAAATATATTCAAAAACTTCAACATTCTAAATGAATTCCATGCCACCTCCCCTGTCTACCAAAGCTCCCCACCCCACCACGCCAAAGCAATTGGTTTACATTTCTTGTGCATTCTTACAGAGAAAATTTGCATGTACAAAAAATGTATTTACATATTCTTCCCCCCAAAAAAGAATTTTTACACAATGAGTAACATATTTATTTGGGCATGAGGAGAGGGCAACTGTATTTGAAAAATAATTCCATATGGCCTGCACTGTAGCTCAGGCTGACCTCTAAAGAATCTTGTCTCCTATCCAAGTATTAACCCTGCCGGACCTGTTTACAGTCCCACATCAGAAGAGATCCTGTGCATTCCGGGTGGTATGGCTATGTTGTTGCTCTTTGCAGTTGGTGATTTCTGGTGGGGTGGGGGTGGGGAAGAACTCAGTTATCTTTAAAGGGGCTGGCCACTGGGAGTTTGGCCATGCTCCAGCGAGTATATGGACAACACAAATTGGACTTGGTGGGTTTTTTTCTTTTTTCTTTTTCTTCTTTTTTCGCTGTGGGAGGTCACAAGGGGGAGCTGGCCTGGGAAGACTGGGGAGTGTGATAGGAGTGCATTATGTTAAATTCCCAATTAATCAATGAAAATATTATGTTGGGGAAAAAAGAAGTAAAAGTCTCTCAAATGGTCATAGTAGAAGAACGGATTTTAAAAATGACACACAATAAAATGTTATTCATTAAAAAAAAATCCCAAGGCTGGAGAAATGGCTCAGCAGTTAAGAGCATTGGCTACTCTTACAGAGGACCTGGGTTCAATTCCCAACACCTACATAGCAGAACAAAACTGTCTGTAACTCTAGTTCCAGGGGATCTGTGGCACCAGGCATGCATGTGGTGCACATATCTTTGTATGCAGGCAAAATACCCATACACATAAAATAAAACAAATTAATCTGGGCTGGTGAGATGGCTTAGCAGTTACGAACACTGGCTACTCTCCTAGACGTCCTGAGTTCAGTTCCTAGCAACCACATGGCATCTCATGGCCATCTATAAATAGATTTAATGTTCTCTTCTGGCATGTAAGTGTACATGCAGACAGAGCACTCCTACATTTAAAAAAATACATAAATAAATAATTAAAAAAAATTCCATGTCTCAGCCTCCCAAACACTGGGATTACAGGTCTAATCTAACATGCATAGCTTGTATGCGCTACTATAATATAGCCTACATTACCGCATCGCACCTCAAAAATGTGAGAGATGTAAAATAACAACTGTTTGTTTTCTTCATTACTCTGTAATCTGGATGGTTCTTTTGTTCAGGGCCAGGCACAACTGATCTTATCAGTTAAGTTAGTTGGAGAACCGTTGGTGTGTCCTGGCTTCAACTGGTATTATCAGGCGACCTCCAATGTCTGTTAGCTGTTAACCATCTAGTCTAAACCATTTATTGTGATGCCATGAGGCAATCTGAGATCTGGCATCCCCTTTTAGGATACTTACCTTACTTGCTCTTTTCTGTGTGTGTGGTTTAGGCAGGATCTTATGTAGTCCAAATTGTCCTCAAACTATGTAGCTGAGGCTGGCCTTCAACTCCTAATCCATTTACCTCCACTTCCCAAGAGCTGGGATTATATTACAGGATTGTACTACCCTGCCTGGATCCTTCCACCCCTATTTATTTTTCTTTTTTGTTGTGAAGATATAGCTTTGCTTTGTAGCCCAGATTTTTACCATGTAGCCCTAGCTGGTTTAGATCTCACTATATAGACCAAGCTGGCCTCGAAACTGTTTTGTGGTGATCCTTCTTCTTCAACCTCCCAACTACCTGGGATTACAGGTATCCATTTTTGTTTATTTGCTTGTTTTTCTTTTTCCTTGCTGCTGTTTTGAGGCCTCCAGCTCCATATAGTCAGTGATAGACTTGAATTCCTTACTTGGAATGTTTGTTTTATGTCTGTAAGGATAGTGACCAAGACTATCTTGTTCAGGTTGGTATCCCTTCCTCTAGGCATAATGTTAATAATCAATTAGCATATGTTCAGTGAATAAATGATTGAACTACTTGATCCTCCTACTCACCAATACAGCCCACCACTTACTAGTTGGAAAAAAAGAATGAGCAACACAGAGGCAAGGAGTAAAATCTAAAGACATTTCTTTCTCTAGCTCTCTCCTCACTTCCAGTTCTTGATCACTTTCCATGCCAGTACTTCCCTTCTATTTTTTCCTCCAAATGTATGTTTCCATTTGTTAAATAAAAACCTCAGCGCTACGTGCATAAACTATGTGCCTTCATCAAACGTAAGAAAAGTTGGAAATTCTCAAGGGAAATCAGACACTAAAATATAAAATACTTTGAAACCTCCTGCTTTCTTATCTTTCTGTAATGATGTCCTCATGGAGCAAAACTAGAACACTGAGAAATAACCAATCTTAAAATCATTCCAAAATATGTTTCATCTTACTGCTACAACTGTTTCCCACCATCTCATTACAAACATACAGTACCTAAACTTTTGCTAATTAATTTGCAACTCTAACCGCTATAACTTCATTTGTTTAAGAAAATGTGTGTTTGGCACCAAAAATAAATATATCAATAAATGTTTGAAATGGAACACAATGCCAGACTGGGCAACTGCATATTTATGAGTGCCTGTTGATGGAATATATTAATGAACACTTAAGCTAACAATTACCCTTGTGTGTGTGTGTTTTTTTTAATTTCCTTTCTTCCTTCTCCTTTTCTTTTTCCTTTCTTTTTGAAATAATTTTTTGAGACAGGGTCTCACTGTGTCACCCTGGCTGGCCTGGAATTCACTACGTAGATCAGGCTGGCGTCAAACTCACAGTTAACTGCCTGCCTGTGTCACTATGTCACTGAGTGCTAGAATTAAAGGCATGGACTACCATGCTTACTCTTTAATTTTTTTTTTACTTGGTTTGTTGTTTTGAGATAAGGACTTTTTATATAGCCTAGGATAGCCTTGAACTCAGATTCCTCCTGCATCTACCCACTAACTGCTGGGATTATGGGTGTACACAACCATATCCAGTCATCCTTGTTTTCTTGTTTTTCTATCAGTAGAAATTCTTGATGCATTTTTATATTTCATGTTTTCAATGTGTAGAATAAGGCCTTCTTTATGTATTTATTTTTGCCTCAGAAGTTGAATGAGTCACTTGATTTTATAACCCTGGAAAACCAGGCTTTCCCTAAGATAGTCATTGTAAAGGGAGCCTCTTGCCAACAGATCCCATTGTTGTTCAAACAGTAATTATAAATTGGCCCAATAAACATTGCTTTGTTATCTTGCCCAGCTGAAAGGCAGTATTGAAAAATCACATGCTTAGACAGAATGGGAGCATCTTGATTTTGTCACAAATCTGTTTTCTTCCTATTTTTATAGGTGGTTTAGAGTTTTGATGGACTATATAACTAAGCATGTTGATTAGCCGAGATTTTTATTACAGTAAAACATTGTGTGTCTGTGTGTGTGTGTGTGTGTGTGTGTGTGTGTGTGTGTGTGTGTGTGTGAACTCTTCGATGGATGTGAATTTAAGTTAGGATAACTACATATTTGAGTTTAAATTTTTGGGAGTTATCTTTCCATAAAGCACTGAGAAAGTACTGTGTGCCATTTGGAGACTATGTGAGAAATAAAGGGGAAAACTGTCTAAAGTGAAAATAAAAGACGCCATAATTACACCAGGTGGAAACAGCTGTCTGTGCCTGTGGGGTTTTCTAGGAAACCAAGCACGTTTTCTACATGCTGCATTAATTTGTTGTATGAAAACACTTCAACAGTGAGACTATTTTTGAAAGGACACTGTTGCCATCCAAGATACTTTTCTGGGTAAGCACCGTACTGTGATGAGCTGAAGGGGCCAAGTGAGTCTAGAATGCAGTCCCAGAAGCTCTGTTTCAATTACCTGCAGATGTCAGTGTGGGTCTGAATGTGAATCAACAACATGCTCCAGGAATTGGTCAGACAGTTGAAGCCCAGTTGTGAACCAGTTGCCTATTAAACAAATACCAGTTCCTTGTGGATGAGAAATACGAGCTGCAAGGGCCTTTATGCACCTGAAATCAATCACTCTCTGTTTCTCTGTCTGTCTGTCTCTCCTCTCTCTCTCTCTCTCTCTCTCTCTCTCTCTCTCTCTCTCTCTCTCTCTCTCTCTCTCAAAATTTAAACAGAAATGGAAACTCTAATACACAATTCCCAGATTATGTCCTCTTGATCCCAGCCCTGATGGTTTGACCAGCCTCCTCTCTTTGTTTTGTTTTGTTTTTTTGGTTTTTCGAGCAGGGTTTCTCTGTGTAACAGCTCTGGCTGTCCTGGACTTGCTTTGTAGACCAGGCTGGCCTCGAACTCACAGTGATCTGCCTGCCTCTGCCTCCCAAGTGCTGGGATTAAAGGCATGTGCCACCACACCCGGCTGACCAGCCTCTCCTTGATTAGTTGTAGTGCTAGACAAGCGGGGTTAATGTCTTTGGGTTTATTAAATTTGACTCCAAAGTAGATAGCCAGTGTGAGGGTGCATTATGAGCCAGGTTGGTTTACTTTCTGCTGTTAAGACATGTTTAAGCACAAAGCTGAAAACTCCAATCCCCACTGTAAAAGAATATCAGTGTTCCCAGAGCTTGTGGCTCATCTTTTCCGTTCTGCAGGATTCTCCCCTTTATCCTTTTTTGAGACACGTATGGCCAGAGCATTTGTTCAGATAGGAAACTGTTAGATATACTTGCGTTGACTCAAAATGTAAAAAAAACAAAAAAACAAAAACAAAAACCACTCACTCCCAGGCCATGACACAAATCTGCTATCTGCTTCATAAGCTCACAGACTTCCTCTCAACTATAATTATATATATATATATATATATATATATATATAGTGTGTGTGTGTGTGTGTGTGTGTGTGTGTGTGTGTGTGTGTGTGTGGTAGCTTATGCTTACCTAGCAACAACACCTAGGAACAGAATCTATTTGGCAGAAGGGTGAAAGAAGGAAGGCTTTCTGGAAGAGTAAATTTCTTTTTTTTTAAATCAATTTATTGATTTTTTCCATTTCTTTTTTACTTTTATTTTACTGTATTTTGATTTATAATTTAGTTAGTTAGTTTTGAAATAGTTTCTCACTCTGTAGCCCAGGATGGTATCAAACTCTCATGTAGTCAAGGCTTCCTTTGAACTCATGATGATCACCCTGCCTACAGCCTCCTAAATGCTGGGGTTGCAGTCAGGAAACAGAAAACCTGACTGTTCCTTTCTCTTTTCTCTTTTTTTAAATATTGGTGGAAGAAGTTTTTTCATCTACTGATTTTCTTCCAGTACAAGAAAAACTATGTTTCTGGTCCAAACAATCTGCCTTTTATATATTTCTCATCTAAATTGTACAGTCAGGGTTCATTTGGGGAGTTATTTTCATTACTTTGATTTTTTTGTACATAACTGAATGCTCTCTTAAATTTGTTTTTCTTTAATAAGCAAACTGTAGAAAATCACTGTGAAAACCTACCTTGGCCTTGCAGCTGTAAAAGATCCCAAAGTATTAGGGCATCCCACATCTGTCCAATGTAAATTTCTCCTGTGTGTGTTTTTTCCCCTAGTGTTCTTAGTGTCACCCATGGGTTTGAAATATTGAGTTTACACTGTTGAAAACATTAGTCAAGGACCGTTGGTCTTTTATTTACATGTTAGAAAATCAAGGCTCTTATTCCGTGATGTCAGTGTTTCTTTCATTTTTACAAAGCCGAATAAACTGTATATTTTTTTTCTAACTACCCATGTTTTTAACTTTCTAATCAGCACAGCGATATATGCACTGAAGGTGACAGGGAGGCAAAGGCAGAAAAAGGTGTCTGCCTTTCCTCTCAGTTAGTTCTGGGCATCCTGTGCTGTTGAAGGTTGCCATGTACTTTCTGCATGCATTTTGAGAACGGAACAAGCACTCTCCTGTCAGCTTCCTTCACATAACACCCACGTCTAATTTGCTTCAGGTTTATGGCACTGTATTGCCTTGATCTAAGGGACCGGAGTTCCATTGTGATCTACAGCAATTTTGGGGCTCTCTAGAAAGAAGCAGTCCAGAAGCTGTTAACCCATTCCCTGTGCCCTCAAAAAGGGAGAAACAATAAAAAGGGAAAAGAATTTCTATGCTGACCTTAGACACTAGTCTGAAGAAAGCACTATGGCGGAAAAACGTGACTCTGTCCCTTTAATCAGGTTTCTCCTGTGCTTTTTAATTTGCAAACTTCCTTTCAGCCACCCTATAGCCTCAACTCTCCACAGGACTTCAAAGAAATGACTGAGTGCTTCTCAGAGTTAGATGTCACGCATGATAGTGCAAAGGCAGAGCTAACTGGGATGGAGAGACGGGCTCCTCTGTGTCACTAGCAACATTCATGGATGATATAAACATTAACTCTTTGCTCTTTTTCTGTAATGTCGATCATATAAGTGAGAATTAGTCACTTAAATGGTAAGATTGAGACTCGTTTTTGTTTTTTTTTAAGATTTATTCATTTTTTCATTCTCAGAAAAGATTTAAAAATTTTTATGTGTATGAGTATTTCCCTGCATGTGTGTATGTGCACAATGCCATGTGTGTATCTGGTGGCTGCAGGGGTCAGAAGAACGCATCAGGTCCCATGGATTTGGTTTTTTGTTGTTGTTGTTGTTTTGGGACAGGGTTTGTCTGTGTTGTTTTGGGACAGGGTTTGTCTGTGTAACAGCCCTGGCTTTACTGGACTTGCTTTGTAGACCAGGCTGGCCTTGAACTCACAGAGATCCGCTTGCCTCTGCCTGCCTAGTGCTGGGCTTAAAGGTGTGCACCACTACGCCCGGCAGGACCCATGGATTAAAAAAAAAATCATAGTTTTATTTTTCTTTATGATTGCTTACAATTTCATTGTATATATGTCCCAAATTTTTGTTAGCCTCCCATATGTTTGTGGATATCTAGGCTGCTTCCATATCTTGCCTCGGCTGAACAGGACAGCAATAACCCATACTTCCATGGAGCAGATAGATAAAGTCATATGAGAGAAGGTGAGCTCGCAAGAGGAAGGCTGACCGGAGAGCAGAAGACCAGGCTATGAAGACAGAGGAAAGGTAGGAGGGAAAATCCCAGAGGAGGGAATTTTATTGACTTATTTCACCAGCATTTCTTTAACATTAATAATGTGCAAGAAACAAGAAGTGGAGGAACAGACCAGAGAAGAGACATTTTACAAGGGTGATGACTAAAGGAAAAATAGTGAAGGATGCTACCGAAGTCTTTGTCAGCTTCATTTCTGCAAAGACTATATAGATCCCAAGACCAAGAGTGAAAAGTGGCACTTATTCTAAAACTTTGGTAGGTCTTAGAAAGTGGTTGCTAGGACAGCAGGAGAGCCCTTTTATAATAGCTCTTGCTGCTGTTGAGTAAAAAGATAGCTGTTTCCCTGAGATCGTAGATACAAGAAAGAAATCAGAAAACCCTACCAAACAATGCTGTGCAGTAGGATTTTCTGTGGTAATAGTTGCTACATTTATGACATCCCACTCAGTAGCCAGGGTTACTGAAAATTTGAAATGTAGCTAACACGATAATGAAACTGAAGTTGTACATTGGATTCATTTTAATTTACTTCCACTTAGATAACCACATATAGTTCCTGACTACCATATAGGATAGTGCAGATCTAGAGAGAAAGGAGAAACATGGAAGTAAGAAAGTGGGAAGGGAGAAATTCTAGAGCAGTTTGGGAGGTAGTAATATTCAGAAAAAGATTCTTCATCTTGGAGCAGCAAGATGGCTCAAAAGTGCTTGCAGTGCAAGTCTGATAGCCCAAATTCGATCCCTGGTATTTACATAAAAGTAGAAGGACAGAACTGATCCATCAAATTTTCCTCTGATCTCCACACAAATGTCATGTCACATGGATTTTCTCCCACCTATACACAAAGAATACAATTTTAAAAAATCTTCACTGGATGAGATGTACTCCCAGATTTCTCATAGCTGTGTGTTTGGGGGGGGGTGGAGGGATCCTTACCATAGTTTCAAATTTTTGTAAACCTAAATGTCAGGCTGTGAGGAAGAGGACTGGGGGTAGGGGCTGAGGACAAAAATTAGGACTATCCACAATAAAATATATATAAAGAGCAACAAGTCAGTGGCGGAAATAAAAGTGAAGTTGGCAGCATGAACTGGTGGTTTAAATGGCCCAACAAGACTCAAATTTATATGAGGTCAATTGGGTATCATTCCAGAGAAAGTTTCTTATGGAAGAAGTAAAATTAAAGGATTTAGAGGAAGGTTATTATGTAGTGCAACCTTAGAAAGTTATGCTTAAGTGTATTCCAAGAGCTGTGTTTCATAGTTTAAATATTTCCTAGCTAATTCTATTTTTTTTCTGGTAAATCTAAGCCTTGATTGGACACACTATTTTTAAAGAAACCTCACCAGACAGGCTGGTCCCCTGCTACTCCTACCTTGGAAGTTTAGGCAAGGCAACCTGACAGATTCCATTGCTTGCTCACTTCTTATTCTCAAAGCTTTAGGGCTGCTCACACACTCATCTCTGGGACGGGATTAGGGCTGGCAGGGGCTTCCTTACGGACATAAAAAGTATAGTACTATAATATACTGTAATGTAGTGTAAGTCCATTTGGGGGAGGGGTTGAGACAGAGTTTCTCTGTGTAGCCCTGGCTATCCTGGAACTCCCTTTGTAGACCAGACTGGCCTTGAACTCAGAGATCTGCCTGCCCCTGCCTCCTGAGTGTTGGAATTAAAGGCGTGTGCCTCCACATCTGGCCATAAATCCATTTCTATTTAACAAATACCCTTTGTAGATGTTCTTGGGGTGGGATACAGGGTCAAGAGAAACTTATTACAATATGGATACATTTTGAAGAGAAGAAGAAAAATAAAATCCATGAGCAGATAGAAACTTATCAGGTAGACTTTTTCAGTATATTTCAAAGAATTGTGAAGTAAAGTGGATGCTTTTTGTTGTTGTTTTATTTTGTTTCTTTCTTGAGACAGGATTTCTTTGTGTAACATCCATGACTGTCCTGAAACTCGCTCTGTGAACTAGGATGGCCTTGAACTCACACAGATCTGCCTGTCTCTGCCTCTAGAGTGCTGGGATTAAAGGTGTGCACCACCTTGGCCAGCTGAGGATGCTTTTTAAAGCCTAGGTACTATACAGCAGTCTAAAACTCTTGATTTTTTTTAAATAGAAGTGTTTCATCAGTCTTTGTCTTCTTTTCTTAGTGTCATAAACATGCTAGGTAAGGGTACTGCCACTGACTACATCTGGAGCCCTCTTCTGGTCTTGACACAGAGTCTCACTAAATTGGCTAAGCTATTCTTGAACTTACTCTGTGTTGTCCATGTAGGCCTTGACTTTCCATCCTTCCTCCTCCCCCTCCTGAGTATCTGGGATTATGTGTCTATGCCACTGAACCTGGCTCAGCTTCATATTTTTAAATACACAAAATAAAATATGTTCTTTAATTAGGCTTTCCTGTTAGGCCTTGTGTTTCTCCCCCCCCCCCATCCTTATACTCTTGGAAGTGGCTAATTTGTGTCAAAAGCCCATTATGAGTAATCCTTATTAGAACACTTCCTCCAATATAAGATTGAAACTGAGCACACGACTCATTTATTATAGTCTGGTGGTTAGAAAAGAGAATCATGGCCTCTCCATTCTTTATCATTCCAGCTAAGGCTTTAGGGGAAATAAAACAGATGTTGGCTCCTCAATTTGCCCATATCAGACCTAAGTCATTTCCTTTCTTGCCAGTCATTTTATCCATAAAGAAACGCAGTCCAGGGCAGCAGAATTGCTCCATATGTAAAAGTGCTTGCTATGCAAGCTTGACAACTTGAGTTCAAACACTAGATCCCACAGTGGAAGGAACAAACACTCTCCAAAGTCTAATCTCTGCACTTGTATGCATATGCATACCTGTGTGTATATATTATACACACTGTGGTGCTTTGAATGACAATGGCCCTCATAGACTCATATATTTGAATGTGTATTCCCTAGTTGATGAAATGTTTAGGAAGGATTAGGGGATGCAGCCTTGTTGGAGGAGGTGTGTTACTAGGGGGTGAGTTTTGAGGTTCTAAAGGTCCAGGAAATTCCCAGTTAGCCTTCTCTCTGCCTCATGCCTATGAATCAGGATGTATCTCTCAGGTACTGCTCCAGCTCAATGCCTGCATGCCTTCTGGCATGCTCACCGCCATGATGGGCATGGATTAGCCCTCTGAAACTGTAAGTCCAATAAACTCTTTCTTCTATAAATTGTATTGGTCATGGTGTCTCTTCATAGCAATAGCAAAGTAACTAACACACATAAGCAAATGTTCATGTGTGCATACAAAATACTAAAGTGAATAAGATAATTATAAAAGGAGAAGAAATGCAACCTTCTAGAAAATATCAAGGTTCCTCAACTTAAGCCCCGATAATAAAAGAAGTCAATTTGCCTTAGTAACTCCAGGGACCACAAGTAAATTATGTTTTCAAAGATGAAGGTAAAATTGCTAAAAGAATCCAACATGTTTCTAATGTATAAAGAAAACCTCTTTCATCTAAAAGGCAAAACTGTTCCAATTGTTCAGAGGCCACTCCCCATCCTTTGATATCTCTCTGGAGTCTTTGTCAAGACCAGTAAGAAGCAAGTTCACAAATGAAAAAAGAATTTTGAATATACTTTTTTTTTGTTCTTTTGAGACAGAGCTTCTGTGTGTAGCCCTGGCTGTCCTGGAACTTACTCTGTAAACCAAGCTGGCCTTGAACTCACAGAGATATGTCTGCCTCTGCCTCCAACTCTTCAGTGCTGGGATTAAAGGTGTAGACCACCACACCTGGCAATTACAGACAGGTGTGAACTGCCATGTGGGTGCTGGGATTTGAACCCAGGTCCGTTGGAAGAGCCACCAGTGGTCTTAATGACTGAGCCATCTCTCCAGCTCTCCCTTTTTTTCTTTTGACTTTTCGAGACAGGGTTTCTCTGTGTATCCCTGGCTGTCCTAGACTCACTCTGTAGACCAGACTAGCCTTGAACTCACAGAGATTTGCCTGCCTTTGCCTCCTAGGTGCCAGGATTAAAGGCGTGCGCCACCACGCCTGGCTTATCCTTATTATTTTATTTCATTTATCCTTTCCCTTTCTTCCCTCCAAAACCTCTGGTATACATCTCCTCACTCTCTTTCAAATTCATGACCTCTTTTTCATACTTGTTGTTATATACATATATGTATATGTATAAACATACTTATTCCTAAATACATAAGTACAACCTTCTCAGTCTTTATTTTTAGGGTTTATTTATTTTTTGTGTCTTGAGTGTCCTGTCATCGTTCCCCTCTCCCACCACCGCATGTTTGTCTATGCACCACCTGCATGCTATGCCCAATAAGGACAGAAGAGGGCATAGGATACCCGGAACTGGAATTGCATGTGGTTGTGAGCCACCTGGAAGGTTCTAGAATTGAGCCTGAGTCCTTTGGAAGAGCAACATCAACTAGAGACTACATTGGTTAATTTCTTCACTTTCTTCCCTCTCTCCTTTCTTCTTTCCCTCCAGCCTATTCTTACTTTGTAAGACATTGTCTATCCATATACCACAGACTGGCCTCTGCTTCCTGACAACTCTATGCTACTACCTGATGCTGTACTAGATAATTTCTACTGTTCCTTTCCTTGCTTAGGATTCTATGGTTTTATGGTAGAAAATGTGAAAGTGATTTGAAGAAGAGTTTAAGTGGTATCACACACAGCATTCATCTCATAGTGTTGTAATAAATGCCACTGGTGGGCTGGAAAGATGGCTCAGCAGTTGAGAGCACTGAGTGCTCTTCCAGAGGACAAAGGTTCAAATCCCAGAGCCCACATGGTGGCTCACAACTGTCTGTAGCTCCAAGATCTAACACTCTCACACAGACATGCTTGCAGACAGAACACCAACTCACATGGAATAAACAGAAAGAATTTTTTTTAAAATGCCACTGGTAGTTTTCCAGAAGCCAATATTCTCCTTACATCTGCTCATGGGCCCACACATAGCAAAATTCCTGACTTTCAGGCCAGGGTTCTCTTTTGACCCTATAATGTCTCTTTTAAAAAAAATTAATAAGCTGAATGACTCCAGAGACTTTCTTAAGGAGGGCCCTACTATTTCCCCACTCCCACAAACATTTATTTTCTCTTCTTTGGCAGAGTGCTAACTTCACTACAGGCCACCAAAGAAAATAATGTCTTCTTTTCAACCCCTTAAGCACAGTGACCAGGCAACTCGAAATATAGCAGGGTGTTTCCCAGGGAGGTCCAATCAACATTCTCTCCACCCATGTACACATTTATCTTCCCTTCCCAGCAAAATGCAAGCTGTCATATAAACCACAGGGTCCACACTATTTTGGCTTCTTGGATAGCTCAACTCTAGCCACAGCAAGCCAGTAACTGAACTTTTGGGTACAGAGTAGCCATAGGTTAATGAGAGGTTTCATTTACCTCTAGATGGCCAGTGGTGTTCCACCCCAACTCTCTCAGAGTATATCATTGTCCTGAATGAAAAAGCCTAAGGGCAATGCTTATAAATAAGTTTAAGCTGTTCATCAACTAAGGATAAAGTCCTCTACTTCTGTGGTATAGTCTTTTCTGTGGCATTCGTTTTGACTTAGCATACACAGCCTTGGGTTGTTCAACATTATTTCAGAGAATATGGTATGTACCCCTTACTGCAACCCCATAGCTCCTTCAACACAGAGCAAAATGTTCTGTACACAATATTTCACATGATTTGGAAAACAAATTCCAAGTCATGTTGAAAATGAAATTTTTGAAGTATTTTGCAGTCCCAAAGCAATTGTTCTGATACTTATCCAAGAACACTGGAAGTTTCTTTGCTTTCACTCCTTGGCCTCAAATAATGTAGATTTGTTTAACAGCCCACCATGCCTCCCTAACATGAACGTCTGGTTATCTCTGGCAGTATTGACACTAAGACCCATGACTAGAGTTTGGGCATTGGTCAGCTTTGCCAATGACTGTGATAAATTATCTGTAATATATGGTATATGATATGGTCAGTGGAGCCAAACAAGTCACTTGGAGAGTGAACTATTGGCATTCTAGACAGAAAAGGCATTGGGTCAAATCCAAAAGCAGCATTGAATTTTCCTACTCTGTAAGCAGAAAGAAAAATGAGGGCCAAAGTGACCACAATCCTATCTAGCTTCTGTATCTCCCTTTACCAAAAACTGTTTTCAAAGTCGTTGATGTGAACTCCAGAAAGGCAGTGAAAATGGACCCAAAGCAGAGAGATATACAGGGTGCCTTCCTGTCTCTTGGGATGACTAGGCAGTTAGCCAGACAGGCTAGGGGAGAAATAATCAACCTGCCCAAGAAGACAAGGCGGAAGTCAGACAAGGAACTGAAACTATACTGCAGGAGGTGTGGGAATTTGGAAATTAAAAACAGACCAAGGAAGAAGTGGGTGATAAGAGTTGCACTGTAAAGTCCACAAGGCCTTTCCTTGGTCATATACCCTCTACAGCCTCTACATACCCTCTACAGTCACATTGAGTTTTGCAGCTTTGCCTGTGGCTATGTCCTCAGCTTTGTTTTGGGTGAATCTTCCCAAAAATCTCAAGCATGATTCATTTTCAGCTGAACAGAAAGAACAGAAGAATAGAGAAGGGAGCACATTGAAGTCATCTGTCTGTCCTCCCCCAATCCGTCCCATGTACTCCCCCACATCCCCACCCCCTCACCTCCCTCTGAAATTGATGCTGGTGTTTTTTAGCCGAGCACCTTCAAAGGGAGAGTGGGTTAGTTTCCTTCTGGGAAAGGAAGGAACCCAGCTCCCTATGGCTTGGGTCGTGCTTGCTACCGAGGCATTAATCAGGGTCCTGACATAGCTAGAAAGGGCTGGTTTCCTATTCATGTATAGAATCATAAAGGGGGCACAACATTCAAACAAAAGGCCAAGGAAACCTCTCCCAAAGATCCTATCAACTGAAGTTATGGACCAAACAGTCTGGCCAGAAGGGAAAGCCCATTTTAGAAAAGGAGCCTGTTTTTCCAGGCAGTAGCATTCCTGTTACTCCGGATATGACTATAGTTTCAAAGAGGTCACTTGGGTAGACCTCAACTTCAGCTGGCTCTCAGGGAGAGGCCAATTGCTTGGAGCAGGGTTATTTTTCATAATCTCTAGCATTAAGGAGCTCTGCTACGCTATGCGTAAAATGGTGGCCATTGTGGTCTGACAGCTCATCATCCATTTTATCTCTTGAATATTGTTTAGCAAAAACAGTTTTGGCTATTGCTTCCAGCTTCTGCAGGTGGAGTCTAGTCAACCTGAGTCAATCTTGGTAATTTTATGCCCCTGAGATATTTCAGATCTACCTGGTTCCAAGGTTCAGTTTGGGAATGGGCATATGACCTTGTGTATAACAATGAAAGCTATAGCAAAATATGTTGTGGGCCTCTAAGGAAAGACTTTTCATCACACACAAAAATATTTTTTTAAAGAAAAACAGAAGAGCCAGGCGGTGGTGGCACATGCCTTTAATCCCAGCACTTGGGAGGCAGAGGCAGGCGGATCTCTACGAGTTCGAGGTCAGCCTGGTCTACAAAGTGAGTCCAGGACAGTCAGAGCTTATACAGAGAAACCCTGTCTCAAAAAAAAAGAAAGAAAGAAGAGAAAAACAGAAGAGGAGGAAGGAACATGGTGGTATAGGTCTGTAATCACAAATCTAGTGAAATTGAGGCAGGAGGTTCAAGAGTCCCAGGCCAGTCTGGGTTACATACTAAGAATCTGTCTTTAGGGAAAAATAAGAGGCTGTGCAGTGGTGGCACACACATTTAATCCGAGTGTTCAAGAGACAGAGGCAGGCAGATCTCTGTGAGTTGGAAGCCATTCTGGTCTATATCGTGAGTTCTAGGACAGCCAGAGCTTACACAGAGAAACTCTGTCTTGAAAAACCAAAAAAAATGATTGATAGATAGATAGATAGATAGATAGATAGATAGATAGATGATAGATAGATAGATAGATAGATAGAGAGGACAGAGGCTGGAGAGATTGCTCAGTGGTTAAAAGTATTTGTTGCTTTTGCAGAGGACCCAGATTCAGTTCCCAGCATCCACATGACTGTTCATAACTGTAACTCCAGTTCTAGGGGAATGGACACCCTGTTCTGGTTTTCACAGGTACCAGGCATGCCCACATTGTACATATATAAATGTAGCCCAACCATTCATACACACAAAAGTAAAATAAATAAATCTAAAAGGCTATAAAATATTAAGAACAAGCAGCCTTATTTAGCACTATACCTAATAAAGAGCAAAGCACTGGATGTTTAGTTGAATGGTGGTGGTGGTAGACTAATCTGAGTCCTAAGCAGAGACTCATAACTTTGAACTTCTCTAAACCTTGATGGCAATCAGAAGTTATTATGATTAAGGGAAAAATAAGCAAAGGGCTGGAGCTATGGCTCAGTGATTAAAAGTGCTTACTGCTCTTGTGGAAGACTCAGGTTAAGATCCCAGCACCCACTTAGCTATTCACAATCACTTGAAATCCCAGTTCCTGGGAATCTAACATCCTCTTCTGACCTCCAAGAGCTCTTCCATGGACATGATGTAGTGCACATAAAACTGATTCAGGCACACACACACACACTAAACAAATAAACAAATAAATACAATTCTCTTCCTCTACCATGTGGGTTTCAGGTATCAAACTCAAGTGATCTGGCTTGGCTGAAGGTACATTTATGTGCTGAGCCATCATACTGGCCCTATGTCTTCTTTTTCTTTAAAAAATATTTATTTATTCATTTATTTATTTGTTTGTGTGTGTGTGTGTGTGTGTGTGTGTGTGTGAGTATGTGTTTTCATGTATGTATGCACACACATCCTCCCACCATGTAGGTCCTGAGAATTGAACTCAGATCATCAGGCTTGACAGCAAGTGCCTCTCGCCCACTGAGCCATCTTTCCAGCCCTGTATCTTTATTTTCATTTCAAATTGTTTTCATTGTTTTCGGTTGGACTCTGCACTCCCCACATGGTAAGTGTCTTGCAGGCATCAGCTATGTGTCTTTTGCTTCCTACACTTTCTGCACAACACCAAAAGAGAATGTTTGAGCACACAGTACTCATTCAGTGACTGCTGATAGAATTGAATTATGAACCATTGTCTCATGTTTCGGCTTTCCTCAAGGGCTTTCAGTTAGAACATTTGGTTGGAATGCCACACAGAAAAAACTGAATTAGGGGGAAAATATGCAATACATGTTGGAATCAAGGTCTTGGGCTGAACATTTCTCATTACCTAATGTTCTGACTTCTTGTCAAGTTGGTTACTTTTTAATCTGCTCTCACATGCATTGCTTTTCTTTCCCTACCTTCTACAGAGAAGTTTTCTTCACTTTATACTCTTATTCCACCATTTTCTCCCTCTAATCTTCTAGTACAGCTCTTCATTTGGCTGAAGAAGTGTCCGTTCTGGCCATCCAAGAGTGACTTAATTTAGAACATATGGCATTTCACTTCTGTCTTCACTTTCCTTCATTTTTTTTCTGGTGTCTTCTTTTTTTTTAAAAATATTAACAGCTGCCTGTAGATGACAACAGCTCAAAGGGGACAACAGAAATAGGAGGCCCAGTCCTTGCTGTCTTTGTTCCTTGTACTCAAAGAGAGGAAAGACAGGACGTTCATCCAGAACAAAACACACACATTTGGAGAGTCCGGTGTAGGAAGGGACTTGGAGGAGCCATCGATTTGAAACTAATTTAGCCTCTGAAGGAAGTCAGCAACCTGTCATTGCCAAAGTTGTCTTACTGTTACTCTGTCATTTTTCTTAGTTTTTCAATGTTATTTCAACTTTATTTCATTTTATTTACTTATCTGTTTGGCTTTCTAAAGCAAGGTTTCACTCGGTAGCCTGGCTTTACTCCTGCCTCAACCTCCAGAGTGCTAGTATTCTACGTGTACATCACTACACCTGGCTTACTCTTTACTTTCAGCTTTCAAAGCCCTCTCAGAGTTGAAAAAGACAGCCAAAACTGTATTTTTCAATTTTTCTTCAGTGCCCCAGTCAGTGTGATCATGTGCTTGTATTCTCAGTGCCAGTGAGAGAGGACAAATCCTCTCATGGAGGCAAAGTAAGCTTATATGCCTGTCTTCAATGATGAGGTCCCCTTGAACTTACAGATTTGGTCACTGTACTCAGGCAGCAATGCCCCCCCTCTTTAAACAGAAATGCTTCAGAGCTTCCTGAGCGAGGGTGGGAAAACGCCCTTCCCCACAGCCCCTTCTCGAGGCTTCCAGCCTGGGCCTCTCTGCACCTGTGACTGTTTGAAATCTGCGCTCTGCCAGCTTTGTTTCAGTAATCCCTGCTGAGGGAATTTGGGCCTGCTCTACATGGCCACTTCCATCTGCACTTGGCTTTCTCCTCGAGTCCACAGTTCTGGCAAGTGAGAGGAGAGTGCACGTTCAGAATCATCTGCCTGGGCTTGGAGGGAGTGGAAAATAGAAAACATGCTCAGTTTGGAAAAATATGAAACCTCCACTGCTTTATTGTTCATAGGCTGCCAAGTGTGTTCTTTTCTTTTCCCCCTCAAGACAAGGAAACAGTTTTTGAATCTCATTCTTAACAACATACAAATGATATGGAAGGCTTCTTGCTCCAACCCTCTGCAGGATTGTAAGATAACATGGTTAGGTAGGGTTTGGAAAAAATTGCTCATCACAATGGGGTCACAACTGATCTGCTTTGAGTGAACATAAGGTGCTGGCCATTGTCGGCCCTCTATGATGGAACATGTTTATACACAACCCAAAACGTTCAGACACTTGTTGTCTTTTCACTGTTCTGTTACCTACTTCAGCAAAGAAAAAGTCCGCATAAACTTGATGTTTGCACATTGCCCTTTGGTTTCACTGCTAGAGTGGGCAGAAAGACTGTTAGAGGTATACTTTTGTGTGGAATGGCTGGCTTCAGATGGAACATAGGACCTCACATGTGTGCTAAGCAAACACTCTACTGCTAAGCTGTATTCCTAGTCC
>CAJQZJ010000379.1:389692-417654 GCA_907164525.1 Lophiomys imhausi | reverse complement strand
TGTGGTGTAGTGTGTGTGTGGTGTTGTATGTGTCTGTGGTGTAGTGTGTGTGTGTAGTGTAGTGTATGTGTTTGTGGTGCAGTATGTGTGTATGTGTGTGTAATGTGTGGTGTGTGTATGTTGTGTGGTGTGGTGTGGTGTGTGTGTGTGTGTATGTGAGTGTGGTGTGTGTGGTATTTGTGTGGTGTGTGGTGTGTGTGTATGTGTGTGTGTAGTGTGTATGTGTGGTGTGGTGTGTGTGTGGTGTGATGTATGTCTGTGTGTGTGGTGTATTATGTGTGTGTCCATGGTGGTGGTGATGGTGTGTGCGTGTGTGTTGTGGTGTGGTGTGTGTGTCTGTGGTATAGTGTGTGTGTATGTGTGTGTGGTGTAGTGTGTGTCTGAGGTGTAGTGTGTGTGTGTGTGTGTGTGTGTGTGTGTGTGGTGTAGTATGTGTGTCTGTGGTGTAGTGTGTGTGTGTGGTGTGGTGTGTGTATCTGTGATGTTGTGTGTGTGTGGTGTGGTGTGGTGTGTGTGTGTGTGTGTGTTTGCTCTTTTTTTATTTGATAACAAGGAGTTGCTGAGGCTGAGGCCACAGCTCAGTTGGTATATCGTTTGCACAAAGCAAGCTGGTTTCAATTATCAGCACCACATAAACTGAGCATGGTGGCACATACCTATATATCTTCACAAACTGGAGGTAGAAGTAGAAGGATCAAGAACCTAAGGTTAGACATGGCTACATAGTGAGTTCAAGATTCTACCCCAACCCCAGGCTACGTGAAATCCTGTGTTTAAAAAAAATGGGAAGAAGGGGTGCCTCCTATTGTACAGCAAAACTCAACACAAACAACAGAACCTCATATAATTCAAAGGAAAACAACAAAACAAAAACCTTGTAAAGCCAGCCTCTGTTTATTCAAAGTGGTGAGTACTTGGAAAATAGATTACAGAATCATTGGCTTTAAAAATAGATTTTCACTGAAGTATAGTATACATGGAGAGAAAATGACTTATCAGTGGACAACTTGAACTTTTCTTTGCTTTAGATGTATCCTTATGCTTCCACACCACAGACTTGCTTCTGTCTCCTGGTTCAAGATATTCCCTTGCCCAGCCTCCCAAGCAGCTAGCACTGCAGGCACACTCACCACTGGGCCTCACTCTTTAGTTTGTCTTTGAAAATGCTACTCATCTTTGGAAGGACTGTTTGTGAATGTAAAGATCTTTTCGATGTATTACTTTTAAAAATCTCTATACCAAATAAATGGGGTTCATTATGGCATTTTCATTCACATAATCATGGTGACTTGGTTTTATTCATGCTTTTGCTACCCAAGCCCTCCCTCCTCTATGGTCCTGTTCTTCCCCTCCACCAGTTCCCACCTGTTTTCACACCACATGTACATATTTATGTAGTAAATTCTAGATTCTGACTATGAGAGAAAGCATGATATTGTGTCTTTTTCCCATTACTCTCTTCCTTCCCTGTAATTTCCTCCTCCTCCTCTAGTAGTCGCCCTTCTACCTTCATGTCGTATTTATGATTATATTTATATCTAGATTTTTCATATTAGAGAAAACATGCAACATTTGTGTCTTTTATTCTAGTTTATTTTGTTTCACATGGTTTTGTTGCCTAACATACTGAATTTTTTTTTTGGTTTTTCGAGACAAGGTTTCTCTGTATAACAGCCCTGGCTGTCCTGGAACTCACTCTGTAGACCAGGCTGGCCTAGAACTCACAGAGATCTGCCTGTCTCTGCCTCCCAAGTGCTGGGATTAAAGGTGTGCGCCACCATGCCCACCTTAACATACTTAATTTTAAAAATAAATGTATGCAAATAACCAGAACAGAACTCAGGATTAACTTCCATATATTAGTAAGCAAAAATGATTATTGTTTAGTGGCTTGAAACAACAGAAATTAAGGTGAGTGTGTGGTGCACACTGGTAATCCCAGAACTTGAGAGTCGAAAGCAAAGGGATCAGAGTTTAAGGCCTGCTGAGCTATCTAAAGAGTTTGAGACTAGTCTCAACAATATGTGACTCCTTTAAAAAAGAAAGAAAGAAAGAAAGAAAGAGAGAAAGAAAGAGAGAGAGAGAGAAAGAAAGAAAGAAAGAAAGAAAGAAAGAAAGAAAGAAAGAAAGAAAGAAAACTCAGTGTAGGAAAAGCACTTTCTTCATAAGCCTGAGGGGTTCTAGCCCTGGAACACACAATACAAAGGGAGATCTGACTCTTGAAATTGGTTCTCTGACCTCCACATGCACGCATACACATACACACACACAGGAAAAAAAAAGAAAAAATGTATTTATTTCATCACAGTTCTTCAGCCTCGAAGTCTGAAATCAACTTTCCACATTATTTTGCTTTCTCCCAGGACTTTAGGGAACAAAACCTTGTGCAGCTCTCATGGTTCTCAGTAATGCCTTCCCGTGTGCTACACCACTCTAAAAAATCTCTTCGCCTGTCTTCTCCATCTGCTGTGCCTTACATTCTTCTGTCTTCCATAAGGACACTGAATGTTTGAGCCAAGGGCCTACTCAGATGATCCAGGGTGACCTCACCTTGAGACCCACAACTTAGTTACATATGGAAGACTCTTTCCTCAGCTGAGGTGGCACACGCCTTTAATCCCAGCACTTGGGAGGCAGAGGCAGGTGGATCTCTGTGAGTTTGAGGCTAGCCTGGTCTACAAAGCGAGTCCAGGACAGCCAGAGCTGTTATACAGAGAAAACCTGTCTCGAAAAACCAAAAAAAAAAAAAAATCCTTTCTCAAACAAGGTCAAACTTCACATCTAAGATGTGAACATAATCTTTCTTGGCAACACCAGTCAATCTACTATATCCCTCATCTGTCCCCATAGCCACTCTCCTTTCAGATGTTACCCATTGGCCTAACCCATAACACATTAGTTGTTTCTCTAAATTTGAAATTTTTACAAATGGAATCATATAAGATATGCTCTTTTGTTTGTTTGGTTTTGTTTTGTTTTGTTTTGTTTTTGAGACAAGGTTTCTGTGTATAACAGCCTTGGCAGTCCTGGACTGGCTTTGTAGACCAGGCTGGCCTCGAACTCACAGAGATCCCCCTGCCTCTGCCTCCCAAGTGCTGGGATTAAAGGCGTGCACCACCACACCTGGCGATGTGCTGTTTTTTTACAAACAGTTTTTTGGTTTTTTTTGTTTTGTTTTTTGCTCAATGTCATGCTTATAAACTTAATGTATGAGATTATTTGTGACTATTCTTCTTGTTGCTCTATAGTATTCCACTAAATGTTTTGTGCTTTGTTTTATCACTATTGCCCTTTCTCTTCTTGATACAACGTTTGGCTTATTTTCAGTCTTGGCTCTTGTGACTAATGCTGTTAGGAACATTTCTGTATTTGTTTCTTGGAAACCCAGGCATGCTTTTCCATTGGGTTTACCTAAGAATGAAATTTATGGGTCCTAAATATGTGTATATTCAGCTCAGCTTGATAATGTTAAAGAATTACAGATTGTCATTCTGGCTCAAGATTGTCAATTCTGGCATCAACATGAGATCATGCAATCCAAAGAGAGCTCAGTGACATGGAGGGTGGATATGAGCAAGTATATAAGACAAGCTCAATCACTTCTTTCCTACAGTTAGGCCTCTCGTTTGCTGGAGGAGTCAGCTGGCTCAGGGTTAAGTGTCTCTGGGCAAGCTCTCACCCTCGCTTATGTGGCAAAGGAGTATTATGCATAAAGCGTTTACTTATTCGTTTATTTATCTATGTGGTTCTGGGAATGGTACCCAGGGCCTCACACGTAGCACCCAAGCACTCTGCCACAGAACTACACCGCCAGCCTCTGAACAAAGCTTTCATTTAAAGAAATGTCTGTTTAAAAAGGGGGAATGATTCCCATCTTTTGGACCTTGAGCTATGAAGGGCCAAAAGCAGCTCAAAGTTGGAAAACAACAACAAACTAATTTCATAAAATAGTTTTCCCACACCCTCTTGTTTTATTTCTTAAAAAACAATTTGCTATAATGAAGCCATTGCCTCACAGAATTTTTTCACCAGGAACTTTAGTTTTCACAGGAAGAAATTTAAAAACTGAACATTTTGTGTCACTGTTCCCCTGAATCTTTTCTTTTTTTAGTTTGTGTTTAACGGTACAATATAAAACATGTCTTCTTGATGGAGTTGTCTTACTTTAGGATGACAAGGCAATAAATCCATAATGACAATTTACATGCAGTTTTAACCTGAACTCTTCATATAGATTATCAGGCTTCCTTGACTCCAATCACATTTTCTACATAATTCTTTCTTTTAAATTTCCTAATTATTCCATTCTGTTGGATACACTCTGTCCTGTTGAGGGACAATTGTATCTAAACAAATCAACAGGTCTTGTGTCATTGTGTAAATATGAGGGAGAAACAGCCCTAAACTCTTCTCTGGCACTTTAGTGGAAATGAGAATTCTAAATCCCACATTGGGAATGCCTTTTATAAGCTCCCTTAGAAGCTAACTTTCATAACTTGTGGAGCCCAAAACAAAGCCAAATGAATTTTGGAAAGGTCAGTGGGAACAGGATTAGGGTGGGACTTTCCCGGAGAACGTTTGAGCCTTTGCTCCAGGAGTTGTCTGGTCATTGCACAATTTGTCCTTCCCAGAGTGAGCAGAGAAGGGAGCAGATGCAATTCTTCTCTCTTGGTACCTGGGCTCAATGGTGCTGGAAACCTAAGATTTTTCTCAGTTGGCCCTGTGAGGAACCATCTCATCCTGGGAAGAAGCTTGTTTGAACCCCATGAACAGTGCAGTTTTCTCAGGAACCTTAGGGATGGAACAGAACATCTGTGGGAAGGAAATCACGGAGAATTGTGTGCCCTGTGTGTTGTTTCCGAGAGGACTGCTGAAGTTTCCCAAGTCTAGTTCTCTGTACTGGAGAAGACCTTCTTCCTGAAGTCAGTTCCAGGAGCCCCCAGGCTCCGAGGCTTCTGCTGAAGGCTCCCAGACATTGCCATTAGGAAACCCATTTCCAACAATAGTTGACATTTCTCCGTTATTTTTATTTTTTCAGTTTTTCTTTTTTCTCTCACATCCTGTCTTGTTCCCACTCCGTGCTTTTCCCTTCATCTCAATGTTCTCTTTACACTTTTTTCTTCTTCCCTCAAAGATGGGCCAAAGAGCTCTGATGGCGCTCGGGGTTACAAAGGAGGTCAGGTCCATTGGTCTGGCAATAAGCAGCAGCTGTGAGAAAACAGTGCTTTCCCAAAGTCGCTTGTTCTTCCCACCCAATTATGTCAGATTCACCCTTTTGTACTCATCCCTGTTGGCACGTTCTCTTTCCACCCATGTTCATTTGTAAGTTAGTTCCTTCAGAGCCGCCCATAAGCACCTGCCTTCAGCTAATTAACTCCCATTTGGTTTGAAGCTCAGTCTAAAGGGACCAGAATGAAAAAGTTGTTGTTTCTTTCCCCCTCCCCCAACTCCCCTTGATTTCCCATACACCCAACTGGCTTCCTACATACTTTGGTATGTAAGGAGTTTCTGCACCTCTTCCTCCACATCCCCTTTGCAACAACATCAAGGGGAAATATAAAGAAGCACACCATTGTAGTTGGGAATCAGTGGTGCTCCCAATCAGTTTGCAGGCACATTCACACATTTCCTGGCTCCTCTAATGGCCCCGGTCCAGAATGCCAACAAGCTAATCACAAGGAAACTGTGTGTGCAAGAATGTCATGAGTGAACCAGCAGGTGACTCGCCTCAGAATTAGCCTGCAGTGTCCCTCCACCCCCAAGCGGCCACCCAGTACTGGGCAATGTAACCACAGTAGTTAACACCCCAGATTGGGTTGGAATTATGAATGGAAAGAAGGGAGAGCCCCATGCAAAGGAGCAGCTGTCCCTTTGGTTAATTACTGGAATCCACAAGCCCATCCCCATGGCCAGGGCTTCAGCGTCGAGATGATGAAATAGGTGATTAAGGGACTTGGGGGCCAGTCCACACTGCAGCTTTGTCTGGAGTATTCCAACGACAAGTGTCATTAGTCCACTAATCATAACATTGCCGGCAGTGGAATTTCCTTGAGAAGGAATGGGGCAACGCCTCTATGCCAGAGGGCTGCACAGCATGAAAATACTAACACATCACAATTGGCTGTTCTGTGAGAAGGAGATTCCAGCATCCAATCCAGGAAATAGGTCACCAGGCTTCAAGATGAGCTGCTATTTTGATTTACTTCCTCACACTCCAGTAGTTTTTATACACGTCCCCCTGGGAGAATCAAACTCCTTTGTGCTGCATGGCTTCTGGAGTGCCATACCAGGGAAGATGCAAGCACTCTGTGAAGACAGAGGCATGGTTTTTCTGTGGTCAGTCTTGTAGAATCCAACAACTTCTAGGGATGGTGGCTCTCAAAGAGTCCTCCTCTCTGTCCCTTTGAGTGGAGTCTTCCACAGGTCTAGGGCCATGGTTTCTTAGGAGGCTGCAGCTGTGTCTGTCAGATGACAAATGTTTAGAGATGATGAAGAGGTGCAAATGGGTTCAAGGGTGCCAGAGTCTACTCAAAATGAGCATAGCAAATCCTCGGTCTCCAAGGATCTTGGAGGACAAGATGTTCTCATTTGGGGTATTGTGCTGCCAGGACTGTTAGTACCAGCTGTTGGATTCAGAGGCCACCCCTGGTGGTGGGGTCAGGGACCCAACCAAGCTTTCCTTTTATTCTATACTTCTAGCCACTTGGGCCTTAAGAAATAGGAACCTGGGGCCTGCCTAGGCTCTGTCACCAAGCAGCTGCCTTTCTTTCCTGGATCAGTCTAGAGTTCCCCTTGATTTTTCCTAAAGCCAAGCAGTTGGCTGTTGCCTATCAGTGTCAACAAAGGGCATTTGTGAGCCTACTAGAATCCATGGATTTCATATTACACTACATATTACACCACACACCCATTTTTTTAAAAAAAGACAGACAGATGGTCTGGCCTTTGAAATGACTACCTATACCCTCTTTGTCTTTAACTATTTCACTTCTGTGTGCTCCTGGACACATATCATCTTTCTTGAACAAATTTCTATTTTATTAGGATGTAGTTTCTGGGTTCCTGCTATCCTGCTCAGAGAAACCATCCCAACTTGGTCTTTCAGGAGCTGAGGTAATGACATGCTTTAGGAAGGATTTAATGAGGTCACTTGGTGTATGAGATAAGGGGGCTTCCATGATCTCCATTTTGCTGAGACCCCAGTCTCTGTGTGCAAGTGTGTATGCGTGTATGTGTGTGTGTGTGTCTGCGTGTGTGTCTTTCTTTCATTTCCCTCAATTACTAGGACCTATCTAGGGAAATAATAGAGAAGAATCTCTGTATCTCTGTGCTTTGAACTTCAGAAGAGTTTCATTGGTTTTAAAAAAAAAAATGGACCAGTCTGTTGCCACCCATGGTGGTACATGCCTGAATCCCAGTAATTAGGAGGCAGAATCAAAAAGATCACTGCAAGTTCAAGGCTAGCCTGGTCTCCTGATGAGTTTCAGGCTGGCCTGAGCAACAAAATAAGACCTTGTCTCAATCAAATTCTAAATAACTGATTAAAAGAATTTCCATCCTTTAACCATGTGCTTCTCTTTGGAAAAGAATCTTTTTTTTGACAGGGTTTCTCTGTATATCCTTGACTGTCCTGGACTCACTTTGTAGACCAGGCTGGCCTTGAACTCACAGAGATCTGCCTGCCTCTGCCTCCCGAATTCTGGGATTAAAGGCATGCGCCACCATGCCTAGCCCAGAAAAGAATCTTCACAGCACAAGTTGTCAGACTTAATTAACTGGAGCCAAATATCTAAGTACTACAGGATTACTACATAGTTAGAACTCAAGAACCATGAGAGGCCAACTGTGGTGGCCTATGTGGCTGTCATCTCAACACAACTGAGGAAGGAGGATTACTGGAAGTTCAAGGTTAGCCTGGCAACATCATGAGTACCAGTCAAGTCAGAGCTACATAATGAGACTCTATCTGGAATAAGTAGATAGATAGATAAGAATAAATTAGTAAAGAACAAGGGAAATAACAGAAAAAAATAAAGCCTTGCCTTGGCAGCAAGCTCCTCCAAGGACAGCCCCATGGGGCAGAATGGTGACAGTGGCCCTGGTGTAAACCCTGTGGGAACTTGCTTCCCAGCTGTGTTGCTCACTAGCTATGGAGTGTCTTCCCCTGCAGAGGGGAACATGAGGTCTCGGTGCAAAAGAAGAGGGAAGGCTAGAGAAGAAAATGGTAGCCATGTCCTGAAAACCAGCAGAGTAGCCACTGCATATTGACTTTGCTCATTATGAAAATCACCCACTTGACTTTGTCATCCCGTTTACTATTTAATAGCAACCTAAGGGGAGTTGCAAGAGATGTACTCCCCATATCGCATGTGTACACACACACACACACACACACACACACACACACACACACACTCACACACACACACACAGAAGACTGGCTATTTTTTTTAATAATTTATTTTTTATTTCTACAAGTTACATCTCAATCACAATCCCCAACCTACTCCCTCCTCCAGTCCCACCCTCCCACTCTCTTCCCCATCAACCCCCCCATCCTCTTCCCTCTTTTTTTTAAGTTTAAGGTATATCTTTTTCCCTCCAACAGCTCCCCCTTTCAGTCCAAACAAATGGTTCTTTCTCTAATAACAAAAAATACAATACAAAACAACAGTAATAAATAGGCCACAATTATGAGAATTATATGGCTTAGCATACATTCCCAATGTCCAGTCCATATGTATTTGGGACCTGACATTAACCTTCTACTATCTAACCATCTCCATGAGTTTAAAGTTCTATATCTAACTCAGCTTTCATACTAACTTGCCTCACAATTTTAAAAATATCTTCTTAGATCCAGAACACACTCTTGATTCCTAAACAACTCAAAATTTAACTATGAGACTCTAGCTATTTTTGAGGTTCCATTTGGAGTGGGAAGGCCCCAGCAGGGCGGAGCAGGGGGGTGGGGTGGGGGAGCTGTGGGGAGGGAGGCATTATCCTCCAGTTTGCAGCTGTGGCAGCCAGTACAGTATCCCCCACATGCCAGATGAATCAAGCTGAGGGCCAGGTCTGGGCTGTGGGCCAGAGGCTCCCCACCCTGATTTATAGTGTGGACAGAGATGTGGGTGTTTTGTGAATATATTTTGATGATGATAAAAAAATTGAGAAGGGAGGGGGAAACACCATTCCTTAAAAATGTGCTGAGGGAGAGAAGCTGAGGCCTATCCACTAGATTAGGGTAGCTAGGCTGTTCTCGGTAGCTTGTTAGATTAAAGGCTCCTGAAAGAACAGTTCATGAGAGGCAGTGCCCCTCAGAAGGCAGTGAATTGTGAATGAGGCCCCTGTATGCCAGCCACTGGGGGCAGCTTAGGCTTGCTGTCCCCTCCGCAGGTGTGGAGTTGAGGGATTCGGCCTGCATTTTAACTCCTGCCAGCCCCCAAGAACAGAGGAAGGGAGCTGGCTTGCTGAGATCTGGGGACACCCTGAGTCCCACGGTTCCCCGGCATTCACAGTTATCTAGAAATTAGCAGGCTTTGCTTTTGGGATCAAGCCCAGGTTGTTGCCAGTGGGCAGTGGACAATAAGCTAAGTGTGAAAAGGCTACCAGGATGGAGTCTGGGAAAAAACAAAGAACAAAACAAAGGACAAAAAAAATTCCACCTCACTTCAACAATTTATTCTCAACCTTCAACCCAATTGATTTGAATGGGGTCCTAACTAGGGCTGAAGAAATGGAATGGAAGCAAAGGGGCTGAGCAGGGGCTGGGAGTGGAGGCTCCCACCAGAATGCTCCTCTCCCAGACAAGGCAAAGCCAGGCACAGGCTTCATTGTTTTCCTCAGGAAACATCAGGCACAGCTGTCCTGGCTTACTCTATTTCATCTGGGCAAGAGCCTCAAGAAGGTTTCTTAAGATTCATTCAGGTCTTTGAAGATGAGAAATTTATTCTATAAAGGTGAGGCTATCTAGCCAGACCTTGTGCTAGATGTGCAGCAAGCAAAATCACAACAGTCTGCAACCCCCCCAACACACACACACACACACACACACACACTCACACTCATATATGTCCATTTCACACACACATACACTCACACATCAGTCACTCATACACACATATTCAGTCACTCACACACACACTCATACACTTACACACATACACACACTCACTCTCTTACATGTACTCACACAACCACTCACACCCACACTCACACACATCCTCTCACATGCACTCACATACACTCATACACAAACCTTCACACAGACACATACATACACCCTGAAAAGGGCAGTGACTATACTAGTAACTTGTAGTTTCTGACAAGAACAATCTGGTTTCTTTTCCTACCCTCACTGCTTCTCCTGGCCTCAGCTCCTTCAGATCACAGGGCATCCTTGTCCCCACCACCACTACCACCTTGCAGGGCTCCTGCTTGCCTTTAAGCTGCTGCTCCTTCTGGAATGCCCTTTGACAAATTACAGCTTCTCCATCCTTATACATATCCCACTCTATGAGGAAAGAAGGTCAGGTATCTCTAGCTTCTCTGTTATCACTCAGTCTGGGGCTATGTCACCTACTCCAAATCTCCCTGTTAGTCAGAGTACCCTTCCAAAAAGAAACTAAAGTGACAAAGGAGTATGAAGGAGAAAAGTGAATCTGTCTTTCCATGTGGATGCCTTTCCAGACCTAGCAAGAGTGGGTGACTGGAGCCTTTCCTGTTGTTGGTTTCCTCACCAAAACACAGACAGACCCACGGCACCCACAGGGCAACTGTGAGCTTATGGAGCATCCAGTAGGCAAATATTCTCCTTTCTTAAGCCCTGGAAGCTTTCTGCTTTGCATCTAGGATGAACTTGAAGACTCCATAAAAGGGACTCTGGTCTGTATCACTCAGGGCTGGCTCCCTCAATGGATGGCAGGAAGCCCTCTTTTTTAATTTCCCACTTCCTGCTTCAGAGCTTAACAAAGGACTTGTGTATAGAATGCATGTGTGCATTAATGTGTGTGTATACCATGGTAGAATGCACACAGGACCATTGTCAATTCATTTCATTTTGGAGGGGAGGAACAGAAGTGGATGTCTATTCCTGGCAGTATCAGGGACCAGCAAGGGGGCCTTCTCACCATCTTTCCTTGTAGTTTGTTCCAAATGTCTTTTTTTGTAACTCTTGGGTTTGAAGTCACATCCCTGCCTTCTGGTTATCTCCCACTCCTCACCAGGTTCCCCCCAAAACTGGACAATGGGCCCATGCTACTCAGAAACCTGAGAAGACACTGTTGGCGAGGAGTGTGGTGAAGGGCATTTACAGACGGAATGTGCTAATTATAAATGTTCTTATCTTGTCATTAAAGGGAATCTGGCAGGCTAGTACTTGGCAGCCTTGGTTAATTATTAGTTCTATGCTACTGTACTTTCTGGGCAGTCATAAAATGTATCTCTTTGAAAAATGACTCATCATGTACAGCAGCCTCCTCTTTGCCCATTAGACCAAATTGGTATGACTTGACAGTCCAATCTTGGGCTTGTCAGATGTTGGATTTCACTTCCCTCTAGAAGAGTAGACAGACAAGAGGCGAGGTGTACAGAACCGCATGTGGTGGGGTAGAATAGGAAGACAGGATGCAGCCCAAGCTCCGCTCACATCATTCCCCTTTCTGCTGGTAGTCAACCTTCTGGTTCTAGTCCAGGGCCTGGGCCATCCGGCAGGCCTTGTTTAGTGAGTCCCTAGTTGTCCCTAATTAGGGACTTGCAGACATTGTGGCATTTGAATAGGTATCTCAAGGGGTTGAGTGAGATAGTGCTGGCATGAGAGCTCTTCATATGGATGGTTCTTAATTTTGTCCTCTGTCACCAGGAGGAGTTATTGGGCTAACGGGGGAGGGAGGGTTAGTGTGCCTCTGAAATGTCACATAATACAGAACAATAATATGTCTTTGTCCCACGGTGCAAATCTCTTTTCTCTCAGATAGCATGTGCTAGGCTTATGGCCTTCAAAGGGACACTCGGGAACCATGGGCAAGTCCACATGCCTTTAAACATCCCTGGAAGAAGATCAGATGAGGAGGCTGAAGCCTTTCCCAGCATTTCTATACTTGAACTGGCCTTTATTTGATTTAAATGTCTCAAAAATAGAGAAATCACCCAACCTTCTAATGACACAACAGCATGAGTTTGAAAATCAAATCCAGCCATTGCTCATTTGCTCACTTTTTTTCCTAATTGCTCACTTTTAAGAGTTGAGTGTTTTATGCTAAGTATTAAATGTGTGCCTGATATATTACAAATCCTCCACATGATAGGTAGGTACAATTACATACCCCTTTTGTAAATAAATAAACAGAGGCTTAGACACATTTATCTACGTCATACAGTAGAATCAGAGACACTGAAGTTCAAACCCTGAGTAGTTTGGAGCATACATTTCAAAGTCAGACAGCACCAATAGTCACTGTTTTATGGATAAGTACATAAAGTTAAGCCTCGTCTCATTTTGTAAGTGTTCTCTGGAAGAGACCTTGGCCTGGCCTGAGACAACAGCTCTGTAGCTCTCAGTTGAGGGAGAGATAGCCAGGGAATCATCACAGAGACATCAGGAAAAAGAAGAGAAGCAGCCGGAAAGACTTGTTTAAGGTCATACAAGCCATCAAGGACAGAGCCACCATCAGCTGCAACCTTTGTACACACTGGAGGTCACCCCATCTCTGCCTCTCCCCTTTCCTATCACCTTACAGTCAGACAAGACCTGTTTCCCAGGTAGCAGTGACAGGCTTGACACTTAAAGGAATTTCACTGAGTAGCAATTCCAACTTAACTGTGTGGGTTCTGAGATAAACAGATGACTCTCAGTTATCAGCAGCCACCCCCACCCCGGGAACCCTTGCTCTAGTGGCTCCCACAGAATAGTCTTCCCTTGGGAGAAACTCAATGTTGGCTTTAAAGAAGAATCAATGAGCTTCCAGAGCAGTGGCTGGCATTTGACAAGACTGAGCATCTCCAGAATGGTCACATGTGTGCACAGCAGCTAACTATCTAATGTTGTTTGCTGTGGAGCCCTCAGCCTTTCCTGCCCTCACAGTCCCTTCAGAACTTTCTCCCATAGCATTCCACTTCCATCGACTGTCTGCATGTGGACAATAAAATCCTCTCTAGCATATCAGAACACCTCACATGTTTTCTTAGGGCTGTGTGTCGGGAATCAGGGGCATTGGCCAAAGGAACACGTGTAATTTCACAAGGTTGCAGTGAAATTTCAGACCTCGGTCAGCAGGCAAGTGGGATAGGAGAGTCAAGAGGCACTGAGAGAAAGTAACTTTCTCAATCTCCTGAAATTGTACTCCTACGTCTGAATGCCTGGACTCCCACCCCATTTGAGAGCTAGGATATATAGCCAGGACTGACATGATCAAGTAGAAAGGACATGAGCACTGAAGACTGCCTTGGATCACATTTCAACTGCCACTTACTAGCGTTGGAACACTGTGTAAGTAACTGTGTGATGCCTGTTTCCTTGTTCTGTAAATGGGATAGTTATTAATCCTAACTCACACGTTCGTATGAGGTTGTAAATTTAGATAACTTGAATGCACATATACAGAGCAGAGAGAATGGGAGGCACTTAGTGAATGATATCTAGTCTTGCCATTTCTTCACTAAAAAGGTACCTTAACCTTCAGGTTCCTGAAGGAGGTAAGTCACACTGGGGAAGGGCCATTGGCAGGACCTATTGAATATCTGTGTGTGCCCCAGGCACACTCTGCATGAAGAATACAACAAAAACTCACGAAGGAGGGAGCCTCTTTGGCGGGATGTTTTGAGCTTCTTCTCAAAGCCCCAGCTGGCAGCTTTGTGGAAAAAGATCCAGGATTGTTCCTTTTGTAGCACAGTAAGCATTTTCAACACTAGTTCTCAAAGTTCCACAACCAGGTAGGTTTGTGCTCAGTCCTTCTCTTTACCCTCTACTCCTTAGCTGTGGTGTGACCCTAGGCTCTTTACTCCTTACCTTCTTCTGCCTTCTGTTTTTATGTATCATGTGCCCCAAATAGACTTGTAGTTACCACTCTATACGATAGTCTGTTTTGTTTGTTTTTTGAGACAGGGTTTCTCTGTGTAGCCCTGGCTGTCTTGGAACTCACTCTGTAGACTAGGCTGGCCTTGAACTGACAGAGATCCACCTGCCTCCGCCTCCCAAGTGCTGGGATTAAAGGCGTGCACCACCACGACCAGCCTTCGGTAGTCTTTTATAGTCCAGATAAGGGGATTATGAAAGTAGATTGAAGCCTTTTAAATTTATCTTATATTTAATATATTAAATTATATTTTTGAAATAAAAATATGAATATATCATTTCCTTCTTCCCTTTCCTCACTCCAACTCCTCCCATGTCCCCCTCTTTATCTGTAAACTAGATGTGGTGGCATATACCTGTAATCCCAGCACCCAGGAGAGGCTAGCATCCGAAGTTCAAGGTTATCCTTGGCTACATAAGTTTGGAACCAGTCTGGGATATATGAAACTCTGTCTCAATATACAAAACCAAAGAAAATATGTCATTAAATATTCTTTTACAAGCGTTTTTTTTTATTTCTCCAGTGGCTTACAATTATTATTTAGTGTCCTTTTATTTCAAATATATCTATGGGTTTGTTTATTCCATGATATAAAGTTCAGGCAGGACCGTGTAGGCCCCTTCCCCATTTATATATATATATTTATTTATTTGTATTGGAGGCAAAATAGGTGCAACATAAAGTTTGCTGTCTTAATTCTTTCTTTTTTTCATTGGACTTTTAATCTCCTTTAAAATTATTTTTGTAAAAGTAGCAGCTTTCACTGTGGTGTTCTCATACACCTGGTTCATTACACTTTGTTCTTATGTTCCCTTTCCCAGCATGTTTTTGTTTTAGCTTGAGGGACTCCCTTCACTGTTTCTTATAATATAGGCCTGCTTGCAGCATATTCTCTCACTTTTTGAATGTCCAAAATGTCCTCATTTTTCTTCATTCTAAAAGAATATTTTTCCTACAGTTTTTTTCTTATTCTTTTCTTCTTCTTCTTCTTCTTCTTCTTCTTCTTCTTCTTCTTCTTCTTTTTTGCTGTTACTTTGAACATCTCATATGATTCCATTGCTTCATGGCCTGCATAGTTTATAGTTTTAGGGAGAATATTTTTAGGTAGGGTCTCATGTAGCCCAGGCTGGACTTGAAGTCTCTATGTGGCCATGGATGAGCTAGAATCCACCTCCGGGGTGCTGGGATGACAGGAGGGCCCCATCTCATCTGGATTCTGATGAGAACTTGACTGTTCATACTATTTCAGATCTCTTTTAGGTGATGCGTGCTTTTGTGTTTCTGCTCCTGCGAACCTCTGCATCTTTGGCCTCTCACAGTATGATGACAATGTGTCTGAGTGTGGATCTTGCTGAGATCTTCGTTCTTGGAGTTGATTGAGCTTCTTTCATGTGTGGGTGAATGTTTTTCATACATTTGGAGAAATTTTTTGCTATTCTTTGTTCCAATAGTCCTTTTCCCACTGCTCCTCTCTCTGCTCTCTTTGTGATAGTTTGTTGTTGTGCTAGGAGATGTCCCATGAGTCTCTTCCTTTTTCTCTACTTTTCACACTGGATTGTGTCTGCATCTTCAAGGTTTCTAATTCATTCTATTGCCTGTTAATATCTACCATTAAATGGTTCTAGTAACAATTCATTTCTGCTATTATACTTTCCAGATTGTTCCCCCTCCCTCCCTTTCTTCCTTGGTACTGGGAATTGAACTCAGGATCTTATATATAATGACCTAGCACTGTTCTCCACCTGCACTCATCCTTTTTGTTTTCTAAATGGTATCTCAGTAAGTTTCCCAGGCTGATCTTGAACTCACTTTGTATTACAAACAGGGCCAAAACTTCTGATTCTTCTGCCTTAGCCTCCCGAGTAGCTAGGATTATAGGTTTTTGACACAATGCCTGTTTGTATTCTGTTGTGATTGAGACATCATTCTTCTATCTTCTTTCAGCTTTTAGACACGTTTCTCTTTAGTTTTTTTTAACATTTAAGATAGGTGAATAAAATTTATCTAAAAAGTCCAAAGAATGGACTTCTTGATGTATGTTTTTTCTGTTTCTCTCTTCCTTCCTTTCTTTCTTTCTTTCTTTCTTTCTTTCTTTCTTTCTTTCTTTCTTTCTTCATTTTTCCTTCATTTCTTTCTTTCTTTTGGTGTGTACATTCTTTTCATTTTCCCTTTTGCAGCTATACTGTCTATTAATTAATTCTTAATCCTATGCATGGGCTGGTTCCTCTGAAGCTTGACATGTTGGATATGGTATATAGCAACCTTGGAAGTTGGATTCTTTCCTCCCAGGTTTGCTGTGGGTACTGCTTGTTTGCCCAGTGACATTCTAGTTGAACTTGTAGCAGAGGTGGTTGGTCCCACCTCATAGCTAGAGTTTATAAAGTAGAACTCTCCCTCCTGTTTGCTTTGGCTTCTGAACAGCTCTTTTCATGAAACTCGAGGCCAGTCATTTGAAGAAGAAAGTCATAAATATTAAGCTTTTCTTGATGCCTCTTACATCTTAGCTGAGCTACCTCCATTCAAATAACTCATAAATCACAAAGCCAATCACTATTCATTATCTGCTTTCGTGTCAGGAAGAGAAAAAAATAACGAGATTTATAGGCATGAGAGTAGATCTCATCCTATTCTTCTAAATGCCTAGAGAATACCCTAATAAAAACAAACTACAATGCAGGAGGAAAAATAAAATAACCCAGGAAAGATGGCCCTACCCATTTCCTTCCAGTCCTAAGCTTCCTGAGTTTTGAAGGAGCATACTTGCCTAGAAACTAGAGTTGTGTGATATGGCCAGAGACAGGCACTTGAGGCTTTCCCTCTACAGCAAAAGGGACAGCCTTTGTGTCAGTCTGGAGAGGAGCATGTACAACAGAAGCACTGGAAAGGAAGCTCAAAGTGTGTAGTCGCAATGTCTCCAATGCTGGAAGATGGTGGGACCAGGGAAAGAAAGTGAGAAATAGAGATGAGTAGAGAAAAAGAGTGCTCAGAAATACTTTACCTCTGAGGCAGGCTTAGAGCAAGAGAGAGTTGGCTTTTATCCCCCCTTAGTTCATATTCTCCCCAAGTTGCTTTTAATATTGTTAGCTGGGTTCTTGTAATGTTTCTCAACCATCACTCGTTAATACTCATTTAACAGATATTAGTCAGGCACTGGGAATACTGAAAGGAATAAAACAGATCCCTCAAGATTGCTCTGGAAACTAGTGTATAGAAAATAGTATTATAGTGAGAGCAAGGCTGTGACTAAAGGAAGCCTGGGGAGCAATAACCCCAGGGAGTTACTCTTACTCCACTCAGAGTGAGAGTGAGGGTAGGCAGCAGGATTCAGTTTGGCCTCTGGCAGATGGTAATGCTTAGCTGAAACTTTGTCCACTGTTGCTTGCAAGAATATGTAAGTGTACAAGTATGCTAGAGAAAAGAGACAGAAATGTAGACAGAAGCTAAAGAGAATTTCTGGCATATTCGTGTACATTCTACAATGGGAAAAATAGTTTTAGAAGATGAATATGGCATATATAAGGGATCTAGAAGGAAATGAGATTAGAGAGCTAAATAAGGCCAGATCACAAAATGCTCTGCATACTTGATGGAGGCATCTGTACTTTATCTTAAGGCTTATGGAAGAGTCAATGAAAGATTTCCCAGCGGAATGACCTGGATAACGGCAGGGAGGTAGTTAAGAGTGCAACCTGAAATCCTGTCATTTGAAACAGCATAGATGGAATTAGAGGACATTATGTTAAGTGAAATGAGTCAGATGCAGAAAGAAAACAATATGTAGTTTAACTCATGTGGGATATTAGGGGGGAAAAGTAGGGAGTCAAATACTGGTTACCAGAGGTTTTGAAGAGCTAGGGGAATAGGATGGGTGGGGAAAAGTTGACGAATGATATAATTGGACAGGAACAAGACTGTAACAATAATGGGAAGTGGTTTTGAATATCATCATTATAAAGAAATAGTGAAAGTAAAAGGTGATGGTATGCTAATTAACCTAAGAATATCTATCACACCTGTCTGTATACCTATTATCTATCAATCTATCCATCTATCTATCTATCTATCCATCCATCTATCCATGTATCCATTATTTATCCATCCATCCATCCATTTCCCTCTGGGAATTAGACCTGGGCCTTGCACATGCTTGGCAAACCAAGAACTCAACTACTAAAGCTATGTTCCTAGTGCAGCATATACGTTAATCAAAATATTATTGTCTACCCCATAAATATATCAAAAAAGAATATTATGAATTAATCATACATATAAAAATATATTGTCAAATGAACACAGATTTTAGAACTATTGATGTTCAAACTGTGGTCCCTGTGCTGGCAGCATCAGTGTCATTGGAAACTGTTTAAAATGTTAAATCCTTGGGGGCGGAGATGTGATAGGGTTGACAAAGTGCTTGCCTTGCATTCACAAAGCTCTGCTCTCAGTTCCCAGCACCACAAGGCTTCCAGTTGGATTATGTAAAACATTGTCTCAAAACAAATTTGCAGACTCGGACACAATCCTAGGTCTACTGAATCAGCAGAGGTAGGACTCAGCCATCTGTGTGTGTGTGTGTGTGTGTGTGTGTGTGTGTGTGTGCAAGATCTCTGGGTTGGGGACCTGTTTCTTGGGCAGACAATCTGGATTGAATTTCTAGCTCTGCAGCTGGATGATCTTGGGCAAGTTGTGAACCTTTTGAAAGTCCAGTTTCCTCTATTATAAAATGGGGATTTAAAGTTGTTATGAGAATAGATGCATTCATTCACATAGATGCTTAGAATAATACCTGGTCCATAGCAAGCTGTGAACAAATGTGATGGTGAATGAATGACTGTCATTATCAAATTATTTCTGGAGGGGCATAGTTTCCCATACCTGCAATCCAAAGCACACAGGAGGTAAAGGCAGGAAGATGTCAAGTTGGAGCTTGGCCTTTGCAGTGAGATTCTGTCTGGAAAGGCCAAAGGTTTGGGATGTACTTCAGTGTAGAGTGTTTGCCGGCTGTAAGTGAGGCTGTAGGTTTGATGTGCAGCACTGAAAAAAAAAGTTCCTTCTCAAGGCCTAACCAATTTTATATGGTTTATGAACCTTAGTTTAGTGTTGTAAGTGTCTTCCTCCCTCCTTTGTGTTCCATTTAAAAATCTATTAAATATTTATTACAAGCTAGGAGGGTGCTCAAGGGAAATTTGCCTGGGGAGAGTCATAGCACTATGCAGACAATCCAGATCCACTCACTCACTTTATAGAAGAGATGGAACGCAAGCTATGGCATTGAACAAGTCTCTTGTCCTCAGTGTGCTATGGAGTGTGACTGTCAGAGTGGATGATTTCTGAGAGCTCTGGCATTCGGGAACTCTGCTTACCTTTCAACGAGTCACACACAGCAAACATTTATTGAAGTCTGTTCTCATAACACTCACAGAATCTCATCACACGCCCCTGAGATAGTTATTATTCTGTTGCCCTGACTCAAAGAGGTAAATGTAGAAACCAAGAGAAGATAAGTTGGCCTGAAATGGCACAGCACCCGAGTGGCAGGGTTGAGATGTCTGATTCTGCTGTGTGGAAGTCTCTTCTGCCAGGTCATACTGCCTCCGGCAGCACACCGTGGATTCCCCCACAGAGATAATGTTCAAGGTCACATAATTAAGCAAGAGGAAGAGGAAAAACTAAAGCCCAGATTCTCTGACTCCAGGGCCAATGTTTAGTCTGCAAATCTGAGTGGCCTCGAACAATGAAGGCTAACAGCATGTTAAGTGCTAGGGAGATGAATGGCTTGCCTCTTGCCTACAGGCTCCAAGAATCTCAAATTAATAGACAACATACAAGCTGTGTAATGAACAGCCACATGGCACAGAGGTCAGCAGACCCCTGCAAATGTCACTTTGAAATGCCTTGTGGGGTCCAAGGGGTGTGGGATGGACTTCCTGTCTTTGGATTCAGTCAGTAGCAGTTTGAAGGTGTAGGGAAAACTGATGTGCTGGCTGTCTTTCTAAGAGAATAAATGGGTCTGAGTGATAGTATTCTTATCTAGTGATTTTTCTCCCACAGTGGCATGAAATATTGATATTCAGCAAAAAGATGTTAGAACTTTTTTCTATGTTTTTTTTTCTTTGAGGCAAGGTCTCTTTATGTAGCCCTGGCTATCCTGGAACTTGCTATGTAGACCAGGCTGGCCTCAAACTCACAGAGAACTACCTGACTCTGCCTACTGTGTACTAGGATTAAAGGTATGTGCCACCATGCCCAGCTATTGATTGTTTTTTTAAATCACTTTTAAGTCTCTAGGGTTTTTAAAATCTATTTAATAATACATACATACATACATACATACATATATATGTAGACTCAGCAGTACCTGTTTACAGTTTACAAATCATATAGCATCTCATTTTCTATATTGTATATACTATATGCTATCCACAGTTAATATATTAATATGTAGTTTGAGTACATTAGTATAATTTGTAAACTAAAAACATCTATTCGTAAGTGATACACATATGCAATGACAAATAAACATTAAAATATATATTTGTGGGTGTATTAAAAGGCTTTTTTGTTTTGTTTTTTTGATACAGAGTTTCTCTGTGTAGCCCTGGCTGTCCTGGACTCACTCTGTAGATCAGGCTGGCCTCGAACTCACAGAGATCCACCTGCCTCTGCCTCCCGAGTGCTGGGATTAAAGTCATGTGTGCCACCACGTCCGGCCAAAGCTTTGTTCTAATAGGTCTATGAGTTAGACATCATAGCCCTCCATCACCTATGAGGAATAACCGTACACTGAGGCCTGATTATGCAATGATAGGGAAGAAGCCACAGCTTCTTTGTAATGCCATAGTCACAGCTATGGCTACTAGGTCATGTGACCTGGTATAACTACCTATTCTGTGTGTAGAGTCTCTGACAGAAGAAAACAAGTCCTCTCAACTGTACAAAGGTTAACACCTAGTGACAAAACTAAGCATGTACCTGTAACAGTTTGGATCTATCCCACAAAAAGGAATTTTCTCTAAGAGTTGAAAATAATGTTAGAAAACTATGGGGTGACACAGTGTTTTATGGTAGTGGTAAAAAAATAGTGGTTTGTAATTAAAACAGGATTAGTATTTGTATTAAAGCTCCACATACAATCCATGTATATGGAAGGATTAGGAAGAAACAGCCCAACCTCTGACAATTCCTCAGTCTGGTTCTTTTCTTCCACAATGTTGGTGCTAATTAAGGCAATCTCAGCAGCTACACTGTGGAATGTCCCTCATTTTACAATCTCTCTGGGGTTATGGCCTTTCTGGAAAGAATACCAAAGAAGTGACGTCATGCCATCCTTGATGCTGCTTGACCTTTTAATAACTGTATCTCCTTGTAAATTTTTATCACACAATTTCAAAATCATAAGTATAAATTGTTGCAAATATGTTGTTTTTAAATCTATTATAAAGGTCAGAATTTAAAATAAAATTGTTATTTTATTCAAAGTGAATTCAATGACTTTAAGTACCAAAGTGAGTTTATCCATCATCATTTTATTTTAAAAACATATGAACACAATATTTTAAAAACATTTATTGCTTAGGGGATTCAGTGGGTAAAGTGCTTGCTGTGAATGCATGAGGATCTGAGTTCATTCATATCTCCAGAACCCAAGTTAAAATAAAAATAGTTGTAACCGCAGTGCTGGATGGTGGGTTGTAGACAGGCAGATTCCAAAGGCTTGCTGGCCAGCTTATGGAATCAAAATGGTGACTTCCAGATTCAGTGAGAGAAACTGTCTCAAAAAAAAAAAAAAAAGGCCAGGCATGGTGGTGCACACCTTTAATCCCAGCACTCGGGAGGCAGAGGCAGGCACATCTTTGTTCAAGGACAGCCTGGTCTACAAAGTGAGTTCCAGGACAGCCAGGTATACACAAAGAAACCCTGTCTCTCTAAAAAAAAAATAATAATAAATAAATAAATAAAAAGAAGCAATAGAGGAAAATGCTTTTATTTCCCACCCCAACTCACTTTCTCTCTCTCTCTATGTCTCTCTATGTCTCTCTCTCTCTGTCTGTCCTCTCTATCTGTCTCTGTCTGTCTCTCTGTCTCTGTCTCTGTCTCTCTCTCTCTCTCTCTCTCTGTGTGTGTGTGTGTGTGTGTGTGTGTGTGTGTGTGTGTGTGTGTGTTGGGGTGGTGAATGCATGCCATCATGTACCTGAGGCAATCAGAGGACAACTTTCAAGAACTGGTCCTGTGGGTTCTCAGTATGAAACTCAGGCCATCAGGTTTCTATGTGTCAAGGTCAGCATGTCAATTGATACATGAAATCCAGCTGACATTTTTAGTTCAGTTTTGCCTTGCACCTCTAGGTCAATTTGAGAAGAAGTAGTATTTTAGTAATACTAAATCTTTTGGTCAAAAATAAAAAAAGGATCCTTCTCAGGTCTCTGATGTGGTTGAAGACTTGATAGTTATAGTCTCACAGTTAAATTTAAGTTGTTTAGGAATTAAAAGGATGTTCTAGGTCTAAGAAGATTTTTTTAAGTTGGTAATGCAAGTTAGGATGGAAACTGAGTTAGGTGTAGAACTTTAAACTCATAGAGATAGATAATAGAATATAAATATCATTGCCAAATATGTATGGAGTGGACATTGGAAATGTATGCTTTACCTTATAATTTTCATAATTGTGGCCTAATTATTCAAAAAAGAATTATGAGTTCTGGGAGAAGGGTGAGAGAGTGGAAGGGTGGGCCTAGGAGGGGTGGAGGGAGGGGACTGTGATGGAGATGTAACTTGAAGTAATAAGTAAACATTTAAAAAGGCACATCTTTCTATATGTGTCTTCTTGAAATCAAAATTGGATCACCCTAAAGACACCTGTTTACTGTAGCATTGTCACAGTAGCCAAATCATGGAATCAACCTAGGTACCTATTAACAGATTAAAGAAAGAAACTGATATATACACAACGAAGTTGATGCAACCAAAAGGAAGACAATAATTGTGTATTGTAGGGGGGGAAAGGAATAAAACTGGAGATCCTCATGCTAAGTGAAATAAGGGAGACTCAGAAACACAAATATCACATGCTTTCTCCAGTATGTGTGATCTATTAAGAGTGTGAGGGGAGGGTGGTCAAGAAAGCAAAAGGAATTTATTAGGACTATAGAAGGGGAAAGTGGGGAATAAGAAAGAAAAAGGGTAGTAGAAGGAATGAATATGATCAAAGTAACCTACGTGCATGTATACAAATGGAGGGGAGAACATTAGTTTGTCCTACTAATATATGCTAAAAAAGGTTCCTTCAGTCTTCTCAATGATAATTTGCAGTTCTTTTGATAAATTTAATGAAATTGTTTTGTTCTTTTTACAATTTTTTTTGTAAACAGAGTTGATTTCTTGTTTTGTTCTCTTCATTGTTTTGCTCATTTCATTGTAAGCACAGTTGTTTTCTTATTTTTATCCTCCAATTGTTCACTGCTGGTGTATACAATTGGCTGTTGCATTGTCTTGTATCCTACAATACCGAGGAGCTTGATGGTTTGCTCTAATCATTTATGTGTTTGTAGATTCTTGAGAATACTTTCCATAAAAGATCATGGTATCTCTGAGTAGCAATAGTTGTATTTCTTACATTGCAATTTGGTTGTTGTTCTTATCCTTCCCTTGGTGAATTTTGCTTGCTAGAACCTCCAGTGCAATGTTGCACTGTGGATCTAGGGGAAATCTCAAAGCTGTTCTTTATCCAATCAAAGATGTTGCTTTCTGAGTTTGTGGAGAGCTTATTCTGCATTCACTGAGATGAACATGTTGTCTTTGTTCTTTGCTCTATTAATGTGATGTACTAACCTTGCATTTTGGGTGAAAATTCCATTTGATCTTCGGGCATAGCCCTTACTCACATGTTGTTGGATTCAGTTTGCTGGTATTTTGTTGTGGACGTTTTTCCATAGTATTATGATAAAATACACATAAGATTAGAAGAATCAGTCTTCCCTTATGTTTTGTTGAGAGCTAACTCTCTGCAGAGACTTTGAGGAGGCTTCTTGGCTCCCTCTTCTCCAAACTCTAATGACATGTTCAGATTTGATGTGATGTCATAGGAGTATTTTCAGATAGTTTAAGACTTGCTCTGACCTCATATGCTTTGTGTTCCTAGATGAACTCAGACTTTCCAGGACTTGAGTTCATTTACTTTTCATCAAAAACTCATTTTCTTGACCCCGTTTTGAATGACACATGAACTTCTAAGTCTTTTTGGACATCAGGTACCAGCTGATCAAAAGGGTAATACATTTAAGTGGGGCCAAAGTGGTTGGCATGTCTTTTGAAATTGAGTTGGAAGTGTGTGCTGTGTTGCTCATGTGATGTCAAATCTCACACATCTGACATATAGTGTGTGACATTTGACAAACTCAAGCACACAGTGAGGTGACCATTCTATTTATAGAACCACAGACTCCACTGAGGAATAGGGGTGTGTGACTGCTGCTTGGATCTTGCTTCTCTGTTGACAGCCGACTCAGACTGAGGCCGTCTTTGATAAAGAATCAGGATGCGTGAGGGTAAGGTGGCTCAGCAGGTAAAGACACTTGCCTTGCAAGTCTGTTGACCTGAGTTTGATCTCAGAACCCATGTAGAGGTGGAAAGAGAGAAATGATCCCATAAAGTTGTTCTCTGATCTCCATACATGTGCTCTAGCATGTATATCCACATATATGTATGATATACACAATAATAATAATAATAAATTTTACAAAAGAATCGAACTTTTAAGTAACAAGCTATTTAGAGAATTTTTGTAGGTCACATTGCCCATAGTCCTTCCTATCATTCTGAAGGGCAGTCTCACTAAAGGCAAATCTTCCCCATTACCTATGTGGCTGACAAAAGCTTCTCATGCACATGTAGTCTACGGCTGGTCCTTGAAGACTACTTCAAAAGGGAGCTTTCAGACAGGGGTTGCAGCTCAGTGGGTAGAGTGCTTGTTTGTGTGGTTTGCCCTGGATTCAGTCTCCAGCATTGTATAAACTAGGAGTGGTGATATATGGCTAGAATACCAGCACTCAGGTGTTCGGGCTTGGCAACAAACATCTTCACACACTTAACCATCTCACTGTCCTGTAGAGAGTAACTTCCTAATCATTTCACAATGCCAATCCATTCATTCTTCCAAGTGTCTGATCAGTATTTGTTTTATTCTACACAGTTCCAGGTCTTAGGGCTACAATAGTCAGAAGATCCTCACTCAGCCCAACTTTCAGCCATGTGGGCCCTTGGTAAGAGGCCATCTGGGAGAAGATGGTCTAACTGAATGATCTATCCATTTACTATCAGGATATGGGAATCTCAGAAGTTGAAAGACCAGACTGAAGCCCAAGGAGGGTCTGAAAACCTTAAGCCATGGGAGAAAGAGGGCAATGCGAGACTGATTTTGTCCTTGACCAGGCCTTGGGTGCTTAATATAGCTTGTGACCCCGTGCTGCAAAGCTTGAGGTAGATAACATGCCTCATTGATCTTCATGGCTGTGTGCATTTCAGCCACCCAAGCCCCTCCTAGCCATAGGCCAGTCTTAAGTTTTCCAATCATACCATGTCTGCCTGCCTTTTTTTTTCTATTAGCAGCTGGATGTGTGAAGTTCATGGTCCCCTGCAAGGAACCCTGGGGGTGGGTCACATGTGAGGCTGAGCTCACCCTTCCTATAGATCAAAGGACATCTGGGCCTGCTTTCTTGCTAAGGAGACTCAGGGGAACTAGAAAGGAAGGGAGCAGGAGGGGATTAGGGCAGGCTGGAGCCAGAGGTGATTGATTGACTTGTTTTGCTCTCCTGTTTATCCAGCTGGGCCTGCCACTGCCCCAGGTACCAGCATATTCCTGGCCGATCTGGTCAACCTCTGGGGCAGTGTTGGAAAGACTATGGATTTAGCCAACAACTGGCAAAACTGAGGCAGGGGACTTTCTAAACTATGTCTGAAACTTTCCTGTCCCACTGGGCCCTTTATTCCCTGCCTTCAGGATAGCTTCCCTTAGTCCCAGCTATAAAAATCCCACAGGCTTTCTTCCCATTTATGGAATTTAGTGTTACTGAGGCATCAAGACACTAATAGGTAAACATCTGCCCTGAACCCTCAGGCCTAATTCTTCTAACCTTTTAAAATGCTGGTCACCTCTGCAGCTAATTAATCCATTCAAGGTAGGCAACTTCAGAGAGCTTTGGGAAAGAAAATGGGACCAATGGCTAAAGAAAAGTCACACATCTGATAACGTGACTCAAGTCCGTTGTCTACTATGTTACTGCTCACTGAAAAACAATGCTGAAATGAATTTTTGTTTTCAGTGCTGTTCTCCACCAGCTCCATACAGCAGTAGGAATGATTTCAGGGCTAAAGTTGGACAGGTTTTCACATTGAAAGAGCCCTTTTAGGCACATATAACTGATGGCTTTTCGGTGTCTACAATCAGCTTGATTTTTCTTAAAAACTACCTCCAGAGAACCTTGCCTGCCCATGTTATCCCCCACGCTCCCAGGCCTAGCCTAGGTAGAGTACCACTCAGCCCAGTGAGCTCAGCAGAGCTTCACCCTGGTTTCTGAGAAAGGGAGAATCAAGCTTCTCCAGGGATGAGTCCTCTGATAGGTGATCATTCCTAAAGCAACTAAATGGACTTAGTAGTGTGCGTGTGTGTGTCTAATGTAACATTAATAATTTAAAAGGAGAGATCATGAATTTGAGAGAGAGTGGGAGAGACATGGAAGCAGTTGGAGGGGCAAGAAGGTGAAGTAGAAATAATGTAAATTATCAGAAAGTATAAAAATAAAAAAACTAACTCTGCACCATATTAAACATTGGTGGTAAAGTATCTCATGGCTTTCTTCAGGCACTTCCATGGTGGTCTAGTATGGGAGTTTTGAGGAAAGACAAGGCTTGGGGTTTTTGTTAAACACTTATTTTTTTCTTAATTATGTACATTATACATATGTGTGTGTGGAGGGGTATGTGTATGTATGTGTATGTGCCTGTGGAAACCAGAAGTGTTGGAGCCCTAGGAGATGGAATTAGCATTCATGGTACTGGGAATTGAACTTCAGTCTTCCATAAGAGAAATACATGCTCTTTAACTGCTGCACCATCTCTCTAGCCAGTGACAAGCCTTTGTAACTGTTTGACCTTGGGCAAGTTGCTTAGCTTTGCTGATTATCGTTGTCAACCCTCCTCTTATTCCAGTAAGTAGGAGATTACCTACTTACTGCAATATTAGGCAGATACAGGATGCTCAAAGCTTAGCAGCTGGTCTGTGTGACCCATGTCCACAGGGATGGGATGACCAGAGGGTAGGACTGTGAAGAGCAAAGGTGAGGTATCTAACTGGTTCAATATTTTGACTGTTTGTTCCTAAGGTTTTTACAGTTTAAAAGTTTGGGAAATGGAAACAGCCCAGCAGTCCTTCAAGGGAAGGGTGGTATTCTAGCTTCATTTCTGTTGCTGTGCTAAAATAGTCTGACCAAAAACAACTTAAGGAAGAAAAGGATTAATTATCTTACAGTTCTAAGTTACAATCCATCATTGAGGGGAAATCAAGTTAGGAACTCAAGCAGCTAGTCACATCACATTCCTAACCAAGAACAGAAAGAAACAAAAGAAGCCATAGTGCCTACTGCTCATGTTTGTGTTCAGCTGGCCTTCTTCACTTATACACTCAATTCAAGACTCCCTGCTGAGGGAATGGTGCCACCCACAGTGGGCTAGATCTTCCCACACTAGTCAACAATCCAGCTAATCTCCCATAGGCTAACCTTATTTAAGCAATTTCTCAATTGAGGCTCTTTTCCCAAGTGATTCTAGGTTGTGGAAAGATAACAAAATGTAGTAGTAGTAGTAGTAGTAGTAGTAGTAGTAGTAGTAGTAGTAGTA
>CAJQZJ010000379.1:365865-376394 GCA_907164525.1 Lophiomys imhausi | reverse complement strand
TGAGCAAATAGAACCAGGGGTAAGAAGGTGACAGCTGAACAGGCTTCAATAGACAACTGCCAGGTGCTCAGATGACCAAGCCCGGGGTGGCACCAGACAGATTCCATTTCTAGAAATAGCACAGAGGATGCCAGCAAGTCATGGGATATGCACGATAGCATGAATCTTCCTTTCTGACTGCTGGAGAGCTTGGCAGTACCTCAGGAATCTTGAGTTAGCTGGAGAAATGAACATATGTACTAATCTTTGATATGGGCATGTTATGAATCTACTGGTTTTTAAGCCGCTTTGTTTGACTAACTTAAAGAAGTATGAAGCACTGTGGGGGAGACACCAAATGTAAGACATAGGCTCCACTCACACAACTTTCATGCCAATGGAGGAAACAAAACAAGAATGAATGGCAGGGTCCTCTCTTAAGAATGATTGGGTTCTTGCTAAAACAAAACAACAAAAACAAACAAACAAACAAACAAACAAAAAACCTAATCATTTATAGACAAAATACACCATCAACAATTCTTCTGAGTGCTGCGAATACAACTCTGTTGGTTGAGAACTTAGCTAGCAAGCCTTGGATTTGATACCCAAGCACCAAAGGAAGAAAAAAAAATCCTTTGGAAGCTTTGTACACTGGAGATAGATGTGCAGCTTTTTTTCCCCCAATAAATCAAACATGAGTATTTTTCCTCAACATGATGCCATATCACCATTTCTTTAGTCAAAAACCAAGTAGGTTAGCTTGAATTTATGAGCTGCATTGAAAGATGGATGTGGTGGTATATGCTTCTGGTACCAGCACTCAAGAGCCAGAGGCGAGAGAAGAGTTCAAAACTAACTGGCCTACATAGCTAAGAACCAAAAGACATAAGACAAAACTGAAGCAGGAAAATCACACTGTAGAAAGGCCCTCAAGAACGGGAGCCATGTAAATAAACTGCATAATCGCACCTTCCAACTCAAGCTAAACAGAGAGCAAAGTGCTTTCATGATTGTGATAATTTTTGAACTTGTTAGTAAGTGTGTAATGGCAAACTGGAGGGAAGAAGTGAGTAAAAGCATGGTGATAGCCAGTGCATAGGCAGGTGAGTAGGGATGTTCCAGAGGCCAAAGTAAATGGACCATGGTGGATGGTCTTGCGTAGGGGACCGTTAAGATAGGCTCTTAGTAAGGAAATGTAGGGCTGGAGTAGGAAAACCTTTAATGCCAGGCCCTGGTACTATAGGCACTGACGAATTGTTGGAGATTTTTCCATTCCAAGCTGGGAAGATGGCTCAGTGGATGTAGTACTTGACACATAAGCAGAAGGTGGTGAGTTGAGACCCCCAATGACCCACATAAAGGACATTCATAATACCAGCACTCTTAGGGTGAGATGACAAGCAGAGAAAGGACAACTCCCTGAAGCTCAGGGGTCAGCGAGCCTGATATAACAACTCAAAGAAAAAGCCCTATCTCAAACAAGGTAGAAAATAAGGCTGTCCCCTGACTTCCACAGCCATACCATGCTGCATATGTTTACCCACAGTCTCACACACACACACAATGTTTAAAAATGGTGATGAAATGATAAAACTTACTTCAGCTTGTTTGTCAATAGTGCAGCTGCTGGAGACCTTGCTGAGCCATGTCCCCTCCTGAATCTTATTCTTATTTCCCCAAACAGTGTTGTCACTGATAGTCAACCCCCACCCTATACTCCAATAATTTACTTTAACTCCTTTCTCCTCCATCTTGAGAGCTAAATATTTACCCTGAAGGAAGGTCTCTCTGCCTTTCACTCCCTCTGACTACCAGAGCTTAGCAGACTGCAGACTCCAAGGGATTGATTATAAATGTACCCAATTAGCACATAGAATCAAACTATCTCATATACTGGGCAAGAACCGGCTGTGGGAGGAAAATTGTAAAACAAAAGACAAGTGGACAGCCTTGAAGCCCCAGAGCAAACCTCTTTGAACATTTTCCTAAACATCTTCGCCCAAGTTAACTGAGGACCTGCCAAGGCAAACAAAGGCTGGCTGGCTGGGCTGACTGGTGCAATGGCTTCAAGGAATGGAAGGCTGGCCAAGAAGAGATTCCCCAAGTGCAACCCTGATGTCAGAGCAGCTTCTTCTGAGCTCCCAACCATTCCTGGAGGAATCTCTGCTGAACACAGCAGTCTCTTGGGGTAAGCGATAGTCTTTAGAAAGGAACCCCCACCCCACAACCTGAGATCAAGACTAGGAGTCAAACTTTGACGTGACTGAGAGGGAAAAAAAAACCTAGTTATATGAAAACAGAAAGCCTGTTACAGCCCCGATTCCAAGGAATTTGTTCTGTTTACCACGTACTCATCAAATAGAATAGCCGCCTGTCTGTGACAAATCTTCTTTTGTCCAATGGAGGAGCTTGGTGTTTTACTAATATAGCTGTGCAAGTTACTCTGATTTGCTAAACTTCCAAACACACCAACAGAAGACACCACTTGAAACAGATTCTGGTAAGGACTTGTCCCCTTCACCATATTCAAAGTGATGTATCTGCTGACAATTGAACACCCTACTACTTCATACCATCTCCAGTACCTCAGGCTGGGGTCTAGATTCCCAGCAAAAACTTCTAGAGCTCCAGAATCATTGCTTTTGGGGCCTCCACTAACCCGAGTCCTGTCCCTCAGCTTCTCCATTGACCTAGCTGTTCCAGAGAAAGTCTTCTGAGTTAGCTAAAGCAATCCAAGGTGCAAGTGAAGTCATAGGCACTAGCGCAGGTGTGTTTGCTTTTCAACACAGGCAGTGCTGAAGAGCAGAATTCTAAACAGGCAATTTTCCAGAGTTCTTTTGCAGCTGATGAGGCAAATCTCAGTGGGCTAGCTGAAATCTACCACATGGGTAACTGCCTCAGCCATGTCTGATGCTGTTCTTTTTCTCTGGGAGTGTTCTGGCTTCTCCCCTTTTCTCTCTTCAGATCCTATTTTTTCCTTCAGGACTTAGCTCAAGTCTTAACCACACAGCCTGCCCAGACTGCACCTGGGTTGAATGCTTGCCTCGGGAAGTCATTGCTCCTCACTTGTTTCATGTGGATTTATTTGCTTTCCCCAGGCAGATCCTGAGCTCTGCGAGAACAGGCGTTATGTTTGAAAGTTCTTGCTCTTCCACAGCTCTTGGCCTGATGCTTAGGCTCATAGGAAGTGTACAGCACATTTTCACAGGCACAGCCATTACTTTTCCCCAGCAACTCACATAAACTGGGTTTTCATTGTCCCTATTTTACAGAGAAATTTCTGAAACAAACCAACAGAGCTCAATCCCAAATAAGAAGCTTCTCTAAAGTCTAGCTTTTCTTTTATTTCTCGGCATTCTCAGTTTCTTAGTCAATATGCTGTTTCTGAGTCAGCCTCTGCACTGGGCCCTCTGCTACCAGAACTAGAAGAGCAGCATAGAACTTTGAACTCTGACTTCAAGGCTTCCACGGAGCAGTAGTCCCCAAGCCTGGTTGGTGATCAGAACTATCTCAGGAGTTCATTGATGTCCAGGCTGTGTTGAGGAGTCTTGTGTTAGCAGACTTGGAATAGTGCCCAGGTATGTTCCCAAAATTCCCTGGGGAATTCTCATAATCAACCATGTTTAAAAACCAGTACTCTAGAAGAGCCATGACTTCTCAGAAACAGAATTGAATCATCATTTCCAGACAGGTGAGAAGCATAGTACTCATGAAGCTGAAGGCACATCTATTTGATTGTTTTCAGAAATAGAACAATGGTTCCCATGGTAGCGAAGAAGGGAGAAATGAAGATTTATCTTTTAATGGGTACAGAGTTTTATTCTTGGAAAGTGGGAAAAGTTCTGGGGACAGAGGATGGCAATGGTCACGTGGAATGAATGTACTTAATACAGTTGGGCTAGACACTTAAAAATGCTTAAGTTGGTAGATTTTTATGTGTATTTTGTCAGAATGAAAGTATATTTAGAGTTTGGAAGATAACATCCCAGTCAGTAAAGTGCTTGCAATCCCCATAACCCATGTTAAAAAAAAAGATGAAGAAAAAGAAAAAGCTAGGAATGGTGATATGTGCTTATAATTCTAGCACTGAGAGGGCAGAGACAGATCCCTCAGTCTATCTTATCACCAGCCTACCCTACTGGAAATGTTCCAGGCATTCCCAAAATGTGAATGGTGCCTGAAGAGTAACAGCCAAGGTTGACCTCTGGCCATCAATGCACATAGACATGTGCTCCCAACTCACCCATGAATGTGAGCATGTGCGTGCGCGCGCGCATGCACACACACACACAATTTGTATATTTATATAAGTCAAAACACATATTTAAATGAATATTTAAAGTGGATATAGATGTGTCTAAGTCCATATATTTAAATGTATTTATGCAATTTGTATATGTGTATTTAAATAAGCAGCATGGCAAACCTTTCAGTAAGTAAATATAGAGTCAGACTTCAGTACAACAAATGAAAATGATGTGTGTTGGAGATATTGTGTTATAGTTTAATTCATTTTACTTAGAACACCAAAGATCAGGGAAAGGGGGAAAGACTTTCCCTATGTTGCATAATGAATCAGTGGCAAGACCCAAACTAGCATTCAAATCCCTTGACTCGATTGTTATTATAAAATTCACATCATATAGGCCTGCCTGTATGCCAGACAGCTCAGGATAGGTTTCAGGGAAGAACTGATAATTCAAGAAAGCCCTCCACCCCAAAGAAAACCTAAAAAGATGAAGTATTTCTAAATCAGGGGAGCTAGAATAAAGGTTTTAAGCAAGAGAATATTGTTTTTCATCTGTGCTGACACAATGAAGATGGTGCAGAGAAACTCTGACTTAGGGAAGTAGGTTGATATTCAAAATGCTAGAAGCTTCTTCAGTAAATTGACTCATATCTGACACAATAATCAACAGGTAGCCCTTGGGGAATTTTTAAATAAAGATGGGACATGCTAAAAGTAGAGTCCTAGAAAAATTCATCTGATCGTGGTCAAAAGGATAGCTAGAACAAAATCAGGCCAGTTGGTAGGCTTTTCAAGCAGCCCAGCCATGGTGTGACAAGGACCTGAACTGGGATGGTGGCAATGAGAATAAGGAAGCAAAAACAAGGTCAAGGCTAATACAAAGGCAAGTTTAAGGCAGCCCTGTGAGAACCCAGATCTCGGTGAAATGGCTAGTGAAAGGAAAAGGAGAGTCTGAGATGACTCCAAGGTTTTTGTGGCCTAGGTAATGGGGTAGTACTGTCCACGGAAATGAAAACCATGAAAATAGAAGATAGTTTGGGGAAAAAGTAAAACGTGTTTTTGGATACAATCAACTGGAGGTTGTAGTGGGAGACCCAAGTAGAGACAGTTTCCAAGCAGCTAGAAATAAAGGAGCTTGGGTTTGAGGTCAGAAGGTCATCAAAATTTCATTTTAAATCTGGATACTTTAGCCAAGATGATGTTCCCGTGATGGTGTCATTTTTATTTACTGTTAATTTAAAAGGCATATTGTTTTCATGAAGCAGCTGTGGCGTAAGGCTTTAAACACAAGGAAGCCAGCATGTAAGTACCTTCAAAGCCAGAAAACATCAAGGAAAGGGTAGGGATGGCCCATGTGAGTAATTCAAACTTCTCTTTTCTGGAACTAGAGGAGCGCAAACCCATGGTGTCATTTCCAGTTGTCCGTTCTTGGAGCACTAAGTCATGTAAGGATTTAGTGTCCTTGTCACCCAATGCAACCTTTCAAAGAACTGCTGGCTGGCTGTGTAGTAAGGAACCTTTGGGAACACTGTGTATGGAATCCAGCTCCTCTGCAATGAATACTGTATGGCAGCTGCTCCAGTGACTCATATCAGAACGTCACATCACACCATATAATTTGACCAAGTGAGAAAGGGAAGAAGCTTGTCTGTTGCAGATTTGTTAAATGAACTAAAAGCTACCCTCCTCCCTTAAGCATGGCTGACAGAGATTTTTGACTTTTTAACCCCAATAATTTCATCCTGGATTTCTATGGGGCAAAATGACTGGCAACTGTCTGAGTTGAGGGAAAATAGCAAGTTTAGCAGAGATTCTGGTGTTAAGAGAGTCCGATGTTTCTCTGGGTTTTCGGGCAGCACTACCAGGACTTCTAACATTGCTTGGTGGAGTCAGGGAAATAAATGAAGTTTTCTACCATTTCCCTTGTCTTCCATCTGTCTCCTTATATCTATTTGTAATAGTTCATGGGCTAACCTCCAACTTCCCATGCCAGGTCCTACAAGAAGGCCTCTTAAAACTCTTAATAATGACTCTGTATTGAAACTGACAGTGTGCAGATGTCATATTCAGGATTTGACATATGTCCTTTCTCATTTAGACCTGAAACAAACATCTGAGGAAATAGTGCTATGTTCCTCACTGTACAGATTAGCAAGGGAAGGCTTCAAAGGACAGTAGATTCAGATAAGGAACAAAAGGAAGCCCAGTGCTCTTTCCACTATGGCAAAATCAAGTCCACCCCAATAAACAGAAGACTCTAACATCATGTTTGTGAGCTGGAGTTCCAAGAAATCTTTAAATCCACCACCTAATACAAGTGGTTTCAACCTTCCTCGTGTTCCAAGCCTTTACTACAGTTACAGTTCCTCATGTTGTGGTGACTTCCCAACCATAAAATTACTTTCATTGCTACTTCCTAACTGTAATTCTGCTACTGTTAGGAATTGTAATGTAAATATCTGTGTTTTCCATGGTCCAAGATGACCCCTGTGAAAGGGTCATCTGACCCCTAGAGGGGTTGTGACCCATAGGTTGAAAAACAGTGGCCTAAGGAAAGTGGACAGTCACCTTCTACCCTTGCCATGCTCAGGAAATGGTAACACACATTTTGATTGGGTATCTCCAATGACTGTGGTTTGTGCTACCGTGCTGTCTGGCTCATGCTATACTGGTTTGTGGCAGAGCCCTGATGGTACCAGTTGGCACACCCCTTTCATAATACCCTTGTGCTAATGCACCATCAGCCATAAGAGAGGCACAGGACTTGAGACACAATGGCAAGCCTCATGGTCTGTGCTTAACAACTTGTTAACTCTCACGTCCTCAGTAAGGGTACGTGGTTGTTTCTTCCTACATCATCACCTAATGTCTTGTTGGTATAAGTTCACACCTTCTTCCAATATGAAAGCTAAGAACTATGAATCTTGGTCATATTAGCTCAAAGAGGGACACTGCAGTAGGGGAAAGGGGCCATTCTAGGTTCTTTGCCAAGTTCATCAAGGGTCACACTAGCCCTGAACTGATGACTAATTCAGGGTTTAAGGGAAGACTCATCTTCTACCTAGGATTCGTAAGAGTTTGCTGGAGAATCTTTTATGAATACAAATGTTGCCCTACGGTGATGCAGCTGTGATTAGTCCAGCCTAGATTTCATGGAATTTAGCCAATAGTGCTGAGCACTTCAGACTCACTCACCTAGCGCTTCCTGTGCTGAACAAGATGGCTGCCTGAGATAAACAGAGATAAACTTTCTTTAGCTTTTAATAAAACTGAGCGTCCCACATAAAAGTAAAACCAGTAGTTCTGACTTCTTGGCATATCCTGTGTTTTTAACTCTCCCCTGCAAGAGTTTAGTTTGTTCAGTATGTGTCCCTTCAGTAATTTATTTTTACCCAATCATTAAAAGTAGGAATTGCATGTGTCTTCAATACAAATGCTACATGCTAGCATAGAACAGTTTAAAAATACATTCTGTTAATGGAAAGACAGCTGTAAATACAATGATGTAGAGACATGGTTTTTTAATACTTTTTTAATTTAAATTTTATTTTATGTGCATAAATGTTTTACCTACATGTGTGTCTATGCACCATGGGCATGTCTGGTATCCACAGAGGCCAGAAGAACACATCAGAGTCCCTGGAACGGGAGTCACAGATGGTTGTCAGCCACCATGTGAGTGCTGGGACTGAACCTGGGCCCTCTGCAAGAGCAGCCAGTATTCTTAACCACTGAGCCATCATTGCTCCAGCTACAAGATATATGTTTTTAATATCATTTCAATGTATTTATTTCTGAGCTTTAAGATGTAGGTGTATATTTCATAAGCAATATTGCCTTTTAGATTCTGTCTTAAACACACATTTTTCTTAAACTATATCAGAGTTACTTGACCAACTTTCCCATTGCCACACCACAGAACACTGGAGTTGGAAAGAACTCCTATGTCATCAGGTCCCATTCTTAATTGTGTAGAAAATGAACAGGGAGATTTCAAGCAAAAAAATGGATTTCCTCAAGGTCATGTAGTGACTAAGTCATGGGCTAGAATCCAGATGGTCTCTGGATGAGCCTTCTTGGCCTCCACCTCACTGTAACCTCATCCATAGCAGAACTCTGGTTAATTATCTCTTGGTTTTCATTTATTTCATATTCCAAAGTAGTGTCTTCACTGGCTTTGGGGACTCAGTTGGTTATCTAGAGCCATTTGGAAAGTATCTAACTGTCATCTTGGATTGTTCTCTTCAGATCAGTTGCAATGTAGGCCAGGATGGATCACTGCCACAAAATCAGTCCTTCCCAGCCTCTGCACTCTGAGTAAAGGAAAATGAATGTCTGTCTGTCTGGACCCTCACATTGATAAATTCTTATCCATCTCAAAATCAGTCCTTCTACAGGGGCAAGGGAAAATATTAGAGTCCTGATAACGGCTTCCAAGCCCTTAGAGTGTGAAAGAGCTATTGTTGCTCAGCTCCCTCACACACCCCAACCAAATAAATACACAAAACACTGAATTTTACTTTTCAAGGAAGGGATATACATCAACTTCTCCAACATGAAGCAGTCTTTTTTTGGTCTTAAATTAGCTTTTTAAACCAGAACATTCCTATTCCCAGCACGAATTGCCCTAGAAATACAGAATAACCAGTAATTTCCCTAGAATTCACTAAAGAAAAAAAAAGGCATGCCATTCTGTCTGCCTGCTGTATTCTGTATATTTGCCTGTTTGACCTCCTGGCCCACTGGCCCGTGGCCTAGTCTGGAAGCTATTTTGGGATCTAACCTAAGCAAAAGGACTATAGCATTGGACTCAGGAATTTGAGAAGGGGCTCCTGGGTATCTGGTATGAGGCTCAGCTTCTCTTTCACTCTAAGCCTCAGTCCAGTAAAAGTAACAATCTGGCATTGCCACCTAATGCTGCAGATGTCTAGTTCCTGATGGATCTACTTTCAATAGCTCAAATATAGCAGGGACACAAGTTAGAGCATGTTTCTCAGGAAGTACACATGACACATGACCACTCACTCAGCAGGGACAAAGCTAGTGCTCTGGAGAGGCAGACAGCTGCCCTATTTGGGCCCCCTGGAGGGGCTAGGCACCCTTCCATGATAAAGGGAAAACAATTTGTTCTCCTCCACCACCTTTTTCTATCAATAGAAAAATTCAGGGAATGGCTATTCTTCTTCTATGTTGTCCAAGTCACAGATGACACTGTATGTATTCTGCGGGATTTGAGGGACATGTCACTAGGGTTAATTTGAGCAAAGCTGACTTGGCCTGCTGTCTATGTGTGTTTTATCTATGGACTATCAAGCAGGGCACTAATTATCTTTCCTCCCCTGCCATAATGCTGTCTAAAACTATATACCAGACTTATCAGTCATAGAGACTGCAATTTCTACTATATCTTTGGTCTCTTGCTAAAGAAAATGTCCCTGAGCCGGGTGTGGTGGCGCACGCCTTTAATCCCAGCACTTGGGAGGGAGAGGCAGGCGGATCTCTATGAGTTCAAGGCCAACCTGGTCTACAAAGTGAGTAGAGGGCAGCCAGAGATACACAGAGAAACCCTGTCTCAAAAATCCTTAAACACACACACACACAAAGAAAATAGCCCTGAAAGGTGCCAGTCGGAGGTGTTTTGTTTTGTGTTGTGTTTTTGAGACAGGTTTCACTGTGAAGCCCAACTGACCTCAAATGCTAGATTCTCCTGCCTCAGCTTCCTGCCTCAGCCTCCTGGGTGTTGCAGTTACAGGCATATATCACCACATCTGTCTTAGAGTTTTTGGTTTTTTTTTAACAATTGATAACGTTCTGGCTCTGAAAAAAGATTAAATTTGATCCTTACACTCTCATGGTTATAAATGATGCCAATTTCTGAATTCCCACTAGAAGTTTTGGAAGGAGTCATTTGCCCTTACATGCTTGAGCATCAAGTTGTGTGTGCTATACAAGGGGGTCCTTCTCTTGAGGGTGATGGGAAGAAACTTTTAGCACCAGGTGGCCTCTTTCCCCTTGGAATTGATTTAAACTAATGGTAAGCCTATGAATCTTTTGCATATCTTATAGAAGCCCCATTCTCCATCCTGTTCTCTCATTCCACCTCTCTGTCCAAGGTTGATCATTGCTTGATACGGTCAATTCTCCACCAGGGACAGAAGCTTACCCTTTCTCTTTCTGATGGGGCATTCCAATCCAAGTCATCCCAGCCAAACAGTATATTGATGCCATTAGTGGTCAAGTTCAGTTTTTCCTACAGATGGATGCCAATATGATTGGAGTTGCCCTATGCAAGTTTTTT
>CAJQZJ010000379.1:263500-365855 GCA_907164525.1 Lophiomys imhausi | reverse complement strand
CTTCTTCTTCTTCTTCTTCTTCTTCTTCTTCTTCTTCTTCTTCTTCTCTTCCTCATGCTCCTCCTCCTCTTCTTCTTTTCTTTTAGGTTTTTTGAGACAGGGTTTCTCTGTGTATCCTTGACTATCCTGGACTCACTTTGTAGACCAGGCTGGCCTTGAACTCACAGAGGTCTGCCTGCCTCTGCCTCCCAAGTGCTGGGATTAAAGGCCCAATTTTCTTCTTCTTTACTCTCCCCCCCCTCTCTCTCTGTCTTTCTCTCTGCTCTTTATAATGGAGAGTGAGTAAGTCAACAATGACAGAGAAAGGTACTCTAGTACTTTGCAGAGGAAGACCATGGGATAACTCCAGGGGTCTATGGTACTCAGCTGAATCCCATTTCACTCATCAACCTACAATTCTGGAGTCAAGTTTGTAGTTTCAATCACAGGTAAAGGTGACAATTTTGAGACTATGTGCTCCTATATTTTTCTGAGACATCATAGAAAATTCTACATACTGAGAGGCATGAATAGCTGGATATGGTGGTGCACACTTTTAATCCCAGCATTCAGGAGGCAGAGGCAGTAGGATCACTGTGAGATCGAGGCCAGCCTGGTCTACAAAGTGAGTCCAGGACAGTCAAGGATACACAGAGAAACTCTATCTTGAAGAGAGAGAGAGAGAGAGAGAGAGAGAGAGAGAGAGAGAGAGATGAAGAAAGCATTGAAATTGAATAGGAAAATTACATAGTTTCTGGAATTAGCTGTACCACTTATAAACTGGACAAGGATCAAATTACATCCTGATTTCATAATTGAAGAGTTCATATGCTTTACTGTAATTTCACTTATTATGAGTTTGGCTTTAATGGAGGCATTTTACCGAGGCGAATAGATCAGTTTATAGTAGTCCAGAGCAGATAGGGAGTTATACTACTGCAAGACTAGTATCAAGGCTGGCCTTGAACTCACAGAGGACTATAGAAGCCTTTTAGCCTCTTTGAGTCTCTCAGAACCTACACTTACTTGCCTATCTTTCGTAACCAATAGGTGTGTTCATTTAAGAAGAGCATCATTTAAAGGCCCTATTCTCCAAAGTACCTACTGACACATATATTAAAATATGCTTCAATATTTTTTTGCCAATGTGTCAAAAAGAACCTTTATTCCTTGTATAGCCTCATGCTTTCTTGCCAACTGCCTTTGGAGTAGGTGCTTTCTGGACTGGGGTCTGCTGACCCTTCTGACCTTTAGTAGGAAGCGCTGCCTTCTGGCCTGCAGCCTTCTTGCCTGGTCCTATTTTCTTCTTGGCTGAAACTTCAGCTTTAGCAACAACAGCTGCTGCAGCTGCCACCACAATGGTGGCCTAAGCAACAGGTGTTTTTTTTGGGAGAAGCTTTTAGGATAGGGGCTCTTTGAAGTTTCCTGACTTCAGTATTGATTATTCTGTTTCTCATTTTCTTTGCCTTCATGACTTTGAAACAATCAAAATCTGTCATCTTGGCTTTTCTTTCTCTGGCATCAATCTTCTTGGCTCATCTTGTTTCTGCCCACTTCATACTGATGTCTGCCTTCTCCCAAGATTTCCTTACATACTTCTGGCGGGCCTTTTGTGGGAACTTGAGGATGAAGTCAGTGAGCTGCATGCACTTAAAGGGCATGGCCTGTCTGTCTCCTCACTCAAGTGTAGGGTCCATCCACTATAGCTTGTTCTGATTAATAACATCTACAATTGTGACCATCTTTCCAGCATGAGGCCCAAAAGAGATGTAAGTCACCAGCCCAACTTCCACAAAATGCCTGAAAACCATGTTTGAGGTGTTCAGTGAGAACCATGCTTCAAATTCTTAGTGAACATCTGAATCAGAAAGGGCTAAAGGAGAGAGATCATTGGACAAGGTGCTGCATGAGGGCAAGCTCAACCCCAAGATCCTGTGAGTTGCTGTACCATATGTGGTGGCACACTCTTATAATCTCAACTCTTTGAAAGAAACAACAGGAGGATCCCTGGTCCACTAATCAGTCAACCTAGCCTACTTAATGAGTTTCAGGAAAGTAAAAGACCTTGTCTTAAAAACTGGGAAACTATTAATCCCAGCACTTGGGAGGCAGAGGCAGGCGGATCTTTGTGAGTTCAAGGCCAGCCTGGTCTACAAAGTGAGTCCAGGACAGCCAAGAATACACAGAGAAACCCTGTCTCGAAAAGCCAAAAAAAAAAAAAAACTGGGAAACAAGCTGGGAGGTGGTGGTGCATGCCTTTAATCCAAGCACTCTGTGAGTTCGAGGCCAGCCTGGTCTACACAGTGAGTTCCAGAATAGCCAAGGCTATACAGAGGAACCCTGTCTCAAAAACAAAACAAAACAAAACAAAACAAAACAAAACAAAACAAAACAAGCAAACATAAAACCTGAGAAACTGAAAACTTTTCCAACAACGAAAAGTACCTGAGTTAAAAACTGGATTTGGAACTTTGTCCCCATGGTCTCTTAGGGTAGTTACCATTTAGCCCCAACCACGATGTTATTAGTGGTATATTCATTTTATTCAATCAAAATTTTTGAGTTCCTATTGAATGCCAGGGTGATAGTTGGCATTTACAAGTCATCATTGAGTAAAAGAGAGCCTTCTGTCTTCACTGGGTTTATATTTTACTATCCTTATTGTCAGTTTTGCTTTCACTATGCCTGGTCATTGCCATTTCACCCTTCTCTTAAATGTGTGGCCTTTTGTATAATAAATTCATAATAGGTATGTTTGGGAAATGGTACAGCGTAAGTGCTTAAAATTGTTGGACTCATGAATGTGTGTGGTGTGTGGAATGCTATGTGTGCACCACCTGCATTTTAGCTCACTCTCTCCTTTCACAATCAAAATATTTACTGATCATTGGATTCTTATCATACACAATATTCTGAGAGGGATATTCACTGAGGACAGTCGTTTGGTTATTTAACTTTATTGATGGTGACTAATGAACTAGGAAAGTTCCTCCAAGAAAAAGTAATTTCTGGTTTTCTTGGGAGCCTATAAAAGCAATATATAACCCCCTAACAAAAGAACAGCTAGGGCAGCTTTAGACCCAGAGGAGAGACTGCCCCCCTTTTTTTCTCTCACCAGCACTCCTGTGCTGTGACAATCTTCCTGACTTTGACAAGTAAATTTGATCCCAAGTCTACTTCAAGCTTGCTAGGTCAATGCTGGACAATACTTAGGCTCTTGCAAGTCGGGCAGACTAAACCAGTATTGTGAAGGGGTTGATCTCTGCACATGAGCATTCTCTGCAGTTTTCTCTGTTAGACTTGATTCCTCCTGCCTTTAGGCAGGGAAGAAATCATTAGGATATTTGAAAAAATACAGCACCTTCTCAAATGTGTGTTAGCAGTGCATGTCTTCCCTGCTCTAATTAAAAGTACACTGCATTGACACTTGTTTTAATTAAAGCAGCCAAAGGAAAAGTTTAATTCCAGCCAGTGATCCATATTTATGTATGTATGTACATATGTGTGTATGTGTGTTGTATGTATGTATGTTGTATGTATGTAGGTGTGTACACACACACTGACTCTCCAAACTCTGAGCCAAGGAATTTTTTGTGACAAAATTATGAAGGCAGGTGTTTTCTTTCTTTTTAAAAAAAAATAAATATAGGAAATGTGGTATATGTACAAAATAACTTATTAGTCAGCTATAAAAGAGAATGAGATCATGTCATTAGCAGGACAATAGAGACCATGTTAAGTGAAATACATGAGACTCAGAAAGCCAAATGTTACATATGTTTTTCATATGTGTAATTTGGCTTTGCTTTTAAATTATGAAAGTAGAAAGGGGACGATTTGGGAAAGAGGAAGAGAACTGACAGGAGGGGAAAGAAGGACAAATCTTTCTAAAGGACATCATTCAACCCACTATTTCCACCTACACACTGATGATATTATGGGAGCTGATTTTACAGGGCATAACTAAGCAAAGCTTAGATCTCACAGAACTTGCACCCCACTATAGACAGTTAATAAAGAACAACATAACATATAAGATCAGGGAATGAGTGGTCAGGGCTAGGAAAGAAGATTAGAAAATTGAAAACTCTTAGAGCTGCTAGTTCAGTGTGTGTGTGTGTGTGTGTGTGTGTGTGTGTGTGTGTTTGCATTCATGCATGCATACACATGGAAGCCAGAGGTTGTTGTGAGGTGCCTTCGTCAACCTTACTGTTTGAGACAGGGCCTCTCACTAAACCTAGAACTCACTGATTCATCAGCTAGACTAGTTGAGTGCACCTTACCTATACTGGAATTAGAGGCACACATTGCCACACCCAACTTGTTCTGTGGATGCTGGGATCCAAATTTCAGGTCTTTAATGACATTTGCTAAGTCCTTCCTCCACTTTACCAACGAAGCTCTCTCCAGTCATCCTTCCAATGGAAACTTCTAATTTTGATAACCTGTTCAAGGAACATCTTAAAAACTCTATGACATCATAGCAGAGGACTGAAGCAGTAAAGCAAGGCCTGGAGAAGTCAGGGAGACATGTTAAAGCTTGAGAGAAAAACACAAGTGTGATGGCCTTAGAAAGAGATCGTTCTTGGCATATTTGAGAACCAGCATGGGGACTAAAGTAACATTCTGAAAGGATGGCCTTGCAATCTCTAGGGGAAAAAAAACCCTTTTCCCCCTTAAGTTACTTCTGTAAGGTATTTTGTCACAGGTAAGAAGTCAGAAGAGACAGAGGGAAGGAGTTTAGAAGGATTACTAAGAACCAGAGCACATAAGAGAATTGTGAGCACAGAAGGGGAGTTTTGTTTTATTCTTTGTGTGATGGGTAGACATTCGACAGGCCGTGACATAACCTGTATGGATTAGGAGAAGTTCAGGCTGCTGCTGTGTCCAGGAGGAAGTGCAGTGGTGAGTGTCTAGGTGGGGAGGGCAGCTGATGAACAGGAGGGTGTTTTGCCTGCAAGGATGTCATGTGTGTCTGGTGCCAAAGGAGGTCAGAAGGAGGTATCAGATCTCCTGGAACTAGAGTTCCAGACTGTTGTGAGACCCAATGTGGGTACTGAGAATTGAACCCAGGTCCTCTACAAGAGCAGTTAAGAATGCTCGTAACTGCCAAGCTAGTTCTCTCAGGACCTTTGTCCTAGCTGTTCCCCTAGGTGGTAACAAGAAATTTCGAAGCTACTGTTTCATCCTCTAAAGAGGTGGGACTCTGAGAGCCGTTTTGTTTTGTTTTATTTTTTTCTTTCAATTATTTATTCCTGTCTGGAATTACATCAGATATTTGTTTAGTTTGCTCCATAGTTGTATGGCTGCTTCTTCAGCATCTCATGTCTGAGTTATTCACTCTTGCATCCTCAACAGCACAGTGCCTGGCTCACAATGGTTTCTTGGTTAATATTTGTGGAGTAAATAAGCATCTCTCCCAGCTGTATAGGAGGGACCACCCTCTGACTAGGCATCAGAATCACTTAAAGGGCTTTATAAAATTCTCTCTCTCTCTCTCTCTCTCTCTAACTACTGCTATCTCTCTGTCACCCATTCTTGGAGTCAGCTTTCCACACACATGTGTATGTGTTTTTATATGCATAGAAAATTCTCTAGAAACATGTTCATCCATGTTAATGGTTATTGCCTCCCATGTAAGGGGCCAGTAGAAGAAGAAACAGCTTAAAACTTCTTATTACAAAGGCTCCTTCCATATCCATGAAATCAAAATCTCTTGGGGCAGGATCCCCAAATCTACACTGTAAACAATGACAGTTTGTAACATATGTAGCAGTAATTGCTCCTACCATTGGACCCTCAATTTAACAACTTACATATTTCTATTGCAGGATGTTGAGGTGACTTAGCAGGTGAAGTTGCCTGCTGCCAAGCCTGGCAGCCTGAGTTCAATCCCCAGGACTCACATGGTGGAAAGAGAGAAACAACTTCAGCAAGTTGTGCATGCTGTGACTTGTACACACACACTAAAAATGAAGTGGTATAAACCTGTTTTCACTGATGAGGAAACTGAGGCAGAGGGAAGTTTAGTCATTTGGCCTAAAGTTACCTACATAGGAATGGAGGAGTCGAGAATTTAAAACTAGGCTATCCATCCTCTTACCCACTTTTCTGTATTGTTTCTGCTCAGTAGATACTTTTATCAGCTCTGTTTACGACCCATAGCTCTGTTTTGTTCCCAATATAGACACTGAATCCCAGACAAGACAAAGGACCTCTTTGAAGGCATAATCAGGGTTGAGACAGGTTTTGTGTCTCCCCATCTGAGAAGCATTCCTTTCTGGACAGTCATCCTGAGCTCTGTGAGAAGCGGGGCTTGGGATCCTGCTGCCCACATAAAAACCCAGACACAAGAAGATATCTAGAAATATTTTTGTTGTCAGCACTGGGTGACAGAGAATGCAGGAACATACCCCAGCACTGGGCTGTTTAACCATCTTTGGGGGTTATAAGTTTCAAGTTAGACCACCCCCTTCCTTTCCTCAGATCTACTGTTGAGGATGCCTGCTGCTGCGGGGTTTAGCTGAGGATTGTGTATTGGAGAAGGCTCCCAACAGTAGACAAAGGAACAGGTCATTCTGTGGGGCTTATCTGTTCCTGTCACAAAAAAAAAAATATGCCAAGCCTCAAACAGCTCCCTCTCCAGCTCCCCCTGAGACAGCCATGAGATGGCCAAGCCAGGTGATACGCCTCAGCTCTTCTCCAGGAAAGCCCTGAGCCAAACAAGTTTTTCCATTTCCAGATGCTTTTTAATTAAAATGAAGGCCACTCTGTAACCTGACTTTGAATGGACAAAGTTTCCTCAGTAGAGTGACTGTACAAGTTCACCCTTTTTCCATTACTTTGCACTGAGCAACTGAATGTGTTTACTAATAATTTACGGCTTCAGTCACATGGCACCAAGAAACAAGGAAGGGTTAAGTGACTTATGGAAGGTCACTCTGCCAAAGAAAGCCTCTTTTGTTCCCAAGTTAGCCTAGTCTGTGTAGTCTGTGTTATTATACCTTTGGCTGAAGCAAGGCAAGGGGGCCAGATTGGCGTCACTCAGAATGTGATGATCTTGTCAACCTGGGAATTTACACTCTTCCTCTTGCCCCAGAAGGAATCTCATAAACTCAGAGTTTCTCTATCAGTTGCCCACTGAACTTCCCTTCTCTAAGGATACAGACAGGCAGGACGGAAAAGTCCACTTTTATTTGTATCCTGGTCAGAGAGAGAGGAGATGTTTGGGGAGGCCTATTCTGAGACGAGTGAACTTCATTAGCTTCTGTCTTGGACTTGCTTTGTCTAGAATATTCCAGCACAGGAAAGGCGGAAGGGACCAGGCGGCAGCGCAGATGGGGTTTCCTTACTTCTCCTTGAAACTGAGCCAGCTCAGACGCAAACAGAGCAGAAACAATAGGGCTGCCCACGGACTCAGGACAAAGCCTGCCGATCCTAGTTCTCAGGGCTGGATTGTGTCCCTCCGTGAAGACTGAGCTCCTCTGCCTCGGATACAGCCCCATTACAGCTCTCCACACACTAGGTGGTGGGTAATAGAGGCAGGCCTAAGTCATCATTAGTTTTGTCTGAAGTTCCTCGGCTAAAAATGAGGACAATAAACATTGGTTACCTCATCCTCCTTTCCCCCTCAAATATTCACAAAACCCTGTCCCGTGGATCTTTCCATGTGAGCAGAGCTTTGGCCAAGATTCTTTTTTTTCTATTCTGCTGAAAGATTGTGTTGGATCAGTATTGCTAGCTGTGAAGACAGGAAGAGAAAGGTGTGAGCAGCCAGTGTGGAAAACCATATTCTGGTTTTCTTCCAATGCACCCAAATAGTTCCTTTTATAACCTGGAAGTGGTCTATCCTGGGGCACATGTATGCAAAACCAATCTAAGCAGTAGGAAAGGGTTGAAGCCCAGTCAGTCACTGTGTGAGAGGCCACTGCTTTTGTTTGTATGTTTTTTTACAGCCCTAAATTACCCATTTCTGTGGGCCACACAAGCCTGTGGGTAGTGGTGGATGCAATTGAGGGTATGGGATGAATGCTGTAAGAACCAAGTTTGTTTTGTCTTGAGAGTTTTCTCACTTTGCCCTTCTTTTTTTGATTCTATGGATTTTCTTGTTTGAATCCACGAAAGAAAGATACATGCAAGCACCCCCACTATCTATTCTAAGCTTCCATTACATACAATTTTATATAATTTTTTGAAATTATATCATTTCCCTTCTCTTTCCTCTCTCAAATTCCCTTGCCCCTACTTTCTCTCTCAAATTCATGCCCATTTTCATATATATATATATATATATATATATATATATATATATATATATTCTACACATATAGATACAACCTGCTCAATTTGTAAAATATTACTTGTATGTATATTATTCCCATAGCATTCTTGAACCTTATGGATCGGGTTTTCTAGACTTGGCAAAAAATGAAAAGTATCCCCTTAGGTCTGTTTCAAAATTCCCTAGAGGCTCTAAGGCATGAAGCTGAGAAATATATTTTAGAAATTGGAATGTTTTATACATTTTATGCTATAGATAGTATCCCTAGATCCTTCCCATAGCCATTACATTTGTGAAATGTCACAAAAGGTCCAGATTGTAAGTTGCTCCCAAGAAAGATATTAGACCAAGATTTTGGTGTCTAAGGCAAATATCTTCCGTTTTGTTCCATGAGGAGTTGAAATTGTACCCAACAAATGTATAGCTCCAAAACTGTAGGAGAGGTAAAGATTGTATGGACAATGTTTCCAGTCCTGTATTAGATCACAGTGACATTTTCTCCTCATCAATAGGAAAATAGAGACAAATTAAAAACATTGGATGATTGGCTCACAGGTCCTAGGTCTGTTCAATTGATTGTCTCTGGGCTCTCATTGTGGAATTAAGAAGTTCTTCCCTCCATATTTGTATATCAAAAGGTAATATATAAAAACTTAATTGGATAAAAAGGTAGTGTCAGCCTTACAATCCAGAAATCTAACAATTTGGCACTCAGTAAATGTCTTTTCTCTGCTAGGGAGGCTTCCTTAGGTAAGAATTTGGAAACCAGGATGGGTTCTGGTTTCCATGCCACTCTTGTTTAGGATCACTTGGCCCACTAAACCCCATTTGCAGTATTTAGTTTGGGGGCCTAGAATGAGAGTTCACCGGAAGATAGTGAACCTTCTTTTGTTTGTTTGTTTGTTTTGTTTTGTTTTGTTTTTAAGTTGGGTTTGTTGCTTGTTTGGTTGTTTTAATTCCATTAATTTATTTGGAGAGGGTGAGATATGGGTTGTGTGCCATGGCATATATTGTAGAGGTCAGAGGCCAATTTGTGGGAGATGGTTCTTTCTTTCTACCATGTGTGTTCCAGAGATCAAATTTAGGTCATTGGCTTGCTGGCAAGTTCTTTCACCCACTAAGCTATGTACTGGCTCTCTTTGGCATTGAGATTCAGTCTCAATTCTCTAGCCTATGTAGCCTAGAACTCACTCTGTAGCCCAGGCTTGCCTCAAACTCATGGCATTTCTTCTACCTCAGTATCCTGAGTACTAGGAATACAGATGTGAGCTGCCACACCCAACTATAGGACAGAATTTTTAGCTGAAAAAAAAATGGCCACAGAAGGATGGATAATTTTCTTTTTTCACTCCAGTCACAAAAAATGTATTTGCCTTTTCATTCCCACCATTCCCCCTTTCTTCTCCTCCTTTCTTTCTCTTTTTCTTTCTCTCTTTCTCTATATCCTGTTTTTTTTTTAAGAAGTTGCCCTGCAGAGGCTCACTCAGTATAATTCCAACAAGTTCACTGCCTGCGACATTTCTTTCCCACACACCTTTTCCCTGTCAGCACTGATAGGATTCCCCAAAAGGGTAGTTTTAACTTAAACAGACACAGTAAGTGGAAAAGCACACCCTTTTGTGGCTTACACAAAGACTGTGAGCCTCACTGTAGCCTTCAGAAAACCAGAGTATAGTGAAGGAGCCTCCAACATGATAAGGCTCCAGGGCACGGGGCGGGGGCTGGGACCTGGGGGCTGGGGACTGGGGGTGGGGGAGGATAAAGCAGAGCAGCAGTACACCCACTAATGAGGAACAGCACACCACCTTCAGTCTCTGGAGTCCCACGCCTGGCCTCATCCTCATTCCCTGCAGTTGCCTATCACAGAGCACTCTACAGGAGCTACTTCAGCACAGTAAGCAACTAGCCCCTTTGCCTGTTATAAATTGTTTGTTTGTTTGTCTGAAGTGAGAGTATCATGACTTATGAAAGAGTTTCTTCCCTTCATCATAATCATGAGCTTTTAGTTGAGCTGTTTTTACTTAGGAGGGTTATATTATTGGGAGAACATGGACATGGCTTCAAGCAGCTGGTTTGACAAACAAATCAGTGAGCAAGAGTACTGAGTACTGGCTGATTTTAGTACAGCTGTCTCAAGCTGCTCCAGAGACACCACTTGACATGTACATAGAAGGGAATCATAAGAGAGATTTCTGGATTCTGGTTCTTCTGAGAACCCTTCTCAGCTAAGATCCTAGGGTAACCCAGAGATACACTGTCTGCCCCTGTGTTCCCCAGAGTGGACATAGTAATACAAGTCCATAAGATCATCAGTGGTTCTTAAACCTCCCCTTCTGTGGTCACTTCAGCATATGACTGTCTATCCTGTCCTTATGCTCCCCTCCAAATGGTAGGGTCAACTGTATTGAAAAGGATTGTATGAGTTTGAATGTTCCAACTGAGAAAGCTTTTCGTTGCATACATTCAGCCTCTCTGTTATATTTACTGAGCATATACTCTTTGGTAAGCACTATATTACATGCTGAGGATGTGGCAGTGGATATAACAAATGGATCCATAGTCTAATGAGAAGATAGATAAGGCATGAGCATCACTCCTGCCACCGGCCTACATCACTGTCTACCCTCTTATTCATCAGTTTGTCATGCCCTAAATTTAACCGAGTGACACAACAGTCAGGGCAGAAGACCAGGCATTTATGAAGTCAGCATGAGACCACTTTTGCTTTTTGTTCCACTGGCTACATCATATATTGACAAGAGAGACTGTCACTAGAGACCCTCTAGTCCCTACCCCTACATCTTTTTCTTTTACTTGTCTATCATTGAGCCAGTTTTCTACTACACTGTTTGATTTTTCAGACAAAATTACTAAACTCCACACTGATTTCTGTTCAGTTTAGGTTTTCTAAAATACTCTTGTCATTCTAGTCTGTTTAGTTCCTTTTCAGTTCACCAGGGTGGAAAGCACTTGGCAACATTTGCTAAGGAGCTTATGGCTAAAATATTTAATTTTGGGCTATCACAGGCAAAAACTGAATGTCTGGCAAAATCAGAAGAAATAAGACTGTGTTGTAGTTATGCTTGGTGAGGAAAACTGCCAAGCATGTAAACCACAGCCTTCACAGAGAGATGTGAAACAGTCATGGGGGAAGAGTTAGCAAACTTTGAAATGCACCGATGTCCTTAGGTGATAAAGGGGAGGAGGGGGGAGTCCTCATGCCGGAGCCTCAAGACAATAGGAAAAGATGGAAAAGTTGCCCGAAACTGCAGTTTCTGGCCTGAACTCTGAGAGCTATGAAGTTCTTGTCTTGTTTACATGGCAGGGCTGGGATCTAAGCTGTGACCTAGCTCCACTGGATAACAAAAGACCAGTCAACAGAAACTGTTCCATGGAGGCCAGTCCACAGAGGGCAGGGGGTTTTTGTGATCTGTTCGGAGCCTGAAGTTCATTGGCATTGAACTCAGCTAAGCAAGCTGGAGAGCCTTGCTGAACTTTTTTCATTTTTGAGCCTTGCTGAACTTAACAGCCCTGATGTCCTCTATACCTATCCCTTGCACCCAGCCAGCCCATCTTCTTAAGGTTTTTTTGTTCTTCAAACCTGAGTGAAAGATTGGCTGCCTGACTGCTAATCATTCCTGGAAGTGGCATGCTATGAAGTCTGCAAACATTTTCTGCACACATTGGCCCAGAAGATTCTAGCTGTTGACTTCTGGGAGCCAAGAGGCTGGAGGTGGGAGGGGGTTCAGGACATCAAGCATGAGGCAGCTGCTTCCCTTTGCCTGCTGGATCTCTGCAGGAAGGTCATCAAGGAACCATTGTATCAGGGACAGTCCCAAAGTAGAATGGGACCACCCAGGGGAGATGGGCATTGCAGAGCCATTTCTCAGGTGAATACTCGAGGTAGGCTGAGGGCTCCCAGGTGATTTGAGCTGGGCCATTGAGGTTTGTTGTTAAAAAGAACAACAACAAAGCCGGGCGTTGGTGGCGCACGCCTTTAATCCCAGCACTTGGGAGGCAGAGGTAGGCGGATCTCTGTGAGTTCAAGGCCAGCCTGGTCTACAAAGTGAGTCTAGGACAGCCAGACTGTTACACAGAGAAACCCTGTCTCGAAAAACCAAAAAAAAAAAGAACAACAACAACAAAAAATTTAAAAAGCCTTTCATCTGCCATCCAGCCAGACTTTGCTTGCACACATGTTTTCCAGAAACAGACAAGAATGTGTTTCTCAAGGTGGGGGTGGGGTGGGGAGACTGGAGTGACAGTTACATTAGCTGTATGCAGGGCCATCCCCACCACCTCTGCACTTCCTGGACTTGGGTGCTGCCTCCTGTGAACACATGCCAAGCTCCTATCACTGTCCAGGGCATACCCCAAGGCCAAAACAAGGCTGACCTGACTCAGGAGAAAGGGAGGTTTCAGGGAGATTAGCTGTGTTCCTATGGCCCCATTTTGTAGCCAATACCTACTCACAATTCTGGGCCTTGTTTTCTACCTCCTGGCACCTCGAGGTCTAACCAACCCCACTGGACTACTCCCCCACACCCATTTTCCTATGTCAAGCAATTTCCTCTCTGCCATGGTAGATATCGCTCTCTCTGTCTCCAATACTCATTCTCCCATGTATCTCCATCTTGGTCCTTATTCATCCTTCAAGACTCCACTCTAGTGCCCCACACTCAGAAAGCCTTCCTTAACACCTTCTGTTGGATCTGGGCTTTCTCCCCTGTGAACACACAAAATACTGTGTTTTATCTAGTCGTAACATCCCTCACACTTGAGACCATAGCTTCTGCTTATGCCCAATTTTCCAATACACGAGGCAAGCTTTCACAATCCACTAGGCTGAACAACCCTATAGTGTTCTTGATAGCTTGATTTCAGCTGTGACAGAACTGAGAAACTGAGAGAGAATGTGTCTTGCCCAATATCGCACAGCTAGGAAGGGTTGATGCATGAGTTTGAACTTCAGCTGTGTAGCTCACGAATCAGTTGTGCTGGGAAATGAATTCATGGCAGGCAGACGAGTCAAATAATCCCTAAATCATCACAGCAGGCACTCTGGAAATGCTAGTAGTACATAGTAGAACCCTGAGAGACCACTAAACTCACAAAAGAAGAGCCCTAAAAATGAGAAAGTCTAAGAAAAGAGGTAGCCTCTAAAACCACTGTCCTGCCTACTCTTGTGGACAAATGCTCAGGATATGCATCTCTATAGGACAGTTCCCTTCCCTTACCTCCTCCTGGCTAGGGACCACTAAGGCCTGAAACATAGCCTGGGTCTCACTTTGAGAAGCCATCTCTGGGAAGCTATTCCAAAGGCTGAACCCATTTCCACCATTGGCCAGCCTTCATTGCTGCCATCCAGTCCAAACATGGCTACTCAGTTGGCTTTGGTTAAAGAAAATAATGTGCTCTCTGTTCAATGAGGAAAGTGGGAAGGGTGGGAAGGAGCATGGCTCTTCTTTGTTTGAAGAGTTTGCACTTAGCCCAACCTACCCCAATTCCAGGGAGACTGAGAAGAACCAAAAGGAAAAAAAAAAAAAAAAACTTGCCTCTGTCTCAGAAGTTTCTGTCTTCAGCCTTGATGCTGAAGGCTTTACTTGTGTAGGATTCTGGTAGGAAAGTGTGAGCTGGCCATTAGGACCAGATCTAAACCTTTTACCTCTCCTTCCCATGGTCTTTTTGGTTAAAAACAAACAAACAAACAAACAAACAAACAAACAAACAACATCAACAAGCAAACAAACCTGAGATACTCCTGGGGGAAGTAAATCAAAACAGAACATCAAACTCAGGATCCAGATTAATGTATTGAACCTGGACACACACACCTAGAGCAGCTTCTGGTGAGGGTCCTGATGGAATCTTAGCCCCATTGTTTGGTGGTTATATGGCCTTAGGTTGTTCACCTGGAAAATGGGGATAAAAAGAACACTTGCCTCTCGGGTTGAATCACTTATTGAAAACCACTCCTGGCATTGTTGTCATAATTCTTAATTGTCTCAATTGTTCTCTTAATTCTTATATCAAGTAGCTCATAGCTTCGGTAATTCTATTTTTTTTTTCCTTATCAGTTTAATAGTCTATAAGAGAAGGGGCAGGGTATGATCCTGAGGGTCGCTTCCAGCTCTCATTTTCCACAATAACATTCTTTTCTGCCACAGATGCAATTTAAGCTTTGCTATAGTGTGACAAAGTTGACTGATTGCTAAGGGTTACTTAGTTTGGTCTGTATTGTGAAACCATTGTAAAAGTGGTCTTACCAATCCACTGCTCCATCAGCAGCATAGGCTGCTGTTTATCCTCACAGGTATTGTCTAACTTCCTTTGGGTAAAATAAGGTGTGTGTTCTTGACCACAGCGTTATCCATGTTGCCATAGACATGAAAACCCATTAGTATCCTTGAGATTTATCTACCAGCTGCACGTGGATTTTTGAGAAAGAAAACACTCTCTGCAATAAGGCCTAAAATTGAGAGTGAAAACTATCCGAGGGACACATTTCCAAATTAGCTTTCTAACACTGGCTTCTCCAGAAGAAACACTATAGTATGCTAAAAAGCTTTTAGAAAAATGACACTTGTGAACAAAAGACAAAACGCAGCTGTAACCTTAATTCCTGTTTGACCTCTTTTCTTTCCTTTCCTTTTCTTTCCCTTTCTTTCTTTCTTTCTTTCTTTCTTTCTATCTCTTTCTTTCTTCCTTCCTTCCTTCCTTCCTTTTCTTTCTTTCTTTCTTTCTTTCTTTCTTTCTTTCTTTCTTTCTTTCTTTCTTTCTTTCCTTCCTTCCTTCCTTCCTTCCTTCCTTCCTTCTCTTCTCTTCTCTTTTCTTTTTGATGAGCATAGGAATGAGAATTGAATAAAACTGACCATCCATCCAGGGAAACTCTAGTGGAAGCCAAGGGTGTGAGTGCCATGTGGTTAGTGACCCACAGTGCTTTTCATAGCAGCATTATGGGCGTATGATTCACCTACCATAGAGTATTCACAATATTGTGCAACCGTCACCACTAATTCCAGAATATTGTCATCACTCCACAGAGAATCCCCATACCCATTAATCAGTCACTTCCGTCCTCTCCTTCCTCAAGCTCTTGGCAAACACTAATTTTCTTTCTCATTTTTTTATGGATTTGCCTATGTGGACATTTCATATAAGTGGAATCATAAAGTAAGCAAGCTTTGTGATTGTTAGGGTGCATCCATGTTGTGGTATGTATTACTACTTCATTCCTGCCTGTGGCTGAATAATATTTCATTATGTAACCACCACATTTTGTCTGTTGATGAGCACTTGGGTGTTTTCTGTTTGGAGCTATTGTGAATAATGTTGCCTTGAATATCCATGTGCAAGTCTTTGTGCAGTCCTGTTTTCAAATCTCCCTGGAATTGCTGGGCAATAGGATAACTCCATATTTAACTTTCTGGGACACTGCCAAACTCTGTTTGTAACAGCTGCATGATATGACAACCCCACCAACAATGTATGAGAGTTTCTTTTCTCCACATCCTCAACAGTATTTGTTATCTTTCCATTTTGCTTTTTATTATAAGCATCTATTGAGTGGGAAGTCATACCTCATTTTGTTTCACTTGCATCAGTCTAATGACTGTTGATGCTGAGTTTTTCTTTTCTTTTCTTTTTGTTTTTGTTTGTTTGTTTGTTTTTCGAGACAGGGTTGGTGTGTGTAGCCCTGGATACCTAGGAACTTGCTCTGTAGACCAGACTGGTCTCGAACTCACAGAGATCCACCTGCTTCTGCCTCCCGAGTGCTGGGATTAAAGGTGTGAGCCACCATGCCCAGTGATGCTGAGTATCTTTGATGTACTTATTAGGGATGTGAATATCTACTTGGATTCTCCATTTGATATTTTTTAACTGGGTTATTTTGTCTTTTTAGGATGGAGGTAGCTAGTGCTCTGTCTATGTTTTAGATATGATTTTCTTACCGCATGTATGATTTGAAATGTTTTCCTCTGTTCTGTGGGTATTCTCCTCATATTCTTCATTGTGGGCTCTGAAGCACAAAAGTTCTTAAATTTGATGACATTCTATTTACACATTTAAAAAATGGCTTCTTATGCTTGGGTATCAATGTTGAGAGACCATTGTGTAATGCATTGTCAGAAAGATTTTTGCCCATGCTACTCCTAAGCTGTGTAGCTTTCGATCTTGGATTTAGACCTTTGATATAGTGTTGTTAGTGTTTGTGTGTGATATAAAGGAAGGGTTCAGCTTCATTCTTTTGTATGTGACTATCTAGATATTGTTAACAACCCATTTGTTTAAAAGACTTTCTTTCTTTCTCTCCACTGAATGCTCTTGACATCCCCCCAAAAGTAAATAGATATAAATGTCAGAGCTTATTTCTGGACCACAGTATTGCTAATTGACAGAAAAGAGTGGTCAAATATGGAGCATTCACTATTCACCTCAATACCTTAGCCTAGCTCACTGGAGGCCTCTCATCTTCCATGTCTACTGCAGAGAAAAGGGTACCACCCAGGGACATGGTCATCACTGAAATCATATCCAATGACTCAACTCAGAAACAAACTCTGTAGATATGTTCTGTGTGTCCAGAGCCAGTCTCCCTTTCTCTGGAAACTTACACTTCACTGTAGACCCCACTCTTCTTCCTGAGTTTTAAAAATTCTTTTGCCCTTCTCCATTCATTGGGCACCAAATTGCATGTTATCCCCTTAAGATTGCCCACTCTATACTTAAGCTATAGCTAGAGCCCAAGGTTTCAGAAAGTCAGTTCTACAGAACCGTATTTCTTCCAAAATGTTCTTGGTTGGACATTCTTTGACATTCACACAGTAAGATGCCTCAGGTGTTGTTTGTCCCCATCCCAAGGTTCACATATTAAGAACTAGGTTGTTGGGCTGGAGAGATGGCTCAGCGGTTAAGAGCACTGGCTGTTCTTCCGAAGGACCTGAGTTCAAATCCCAGCACCCACATGGCAGTTCACAGCTGTCTAATTGCCAGGCGTGGTGGCACACGCCTTTAGTCCCAGCACTTGGGAGGCAGAGGCAGGTGGATCTCTGTGAGTTCAAGGCCAGCCTGGTCTACAAAGTGAGTCCAGAACAGCCAAGGATACACAGAGAGACTCTGTCTCACAAAACAAAACAAAACAAAAATACTAGGTTGTTAGTTTGGCAGTGTTTGGAGATGGAAGGTCTAATGGGAAGTCCTCAATTGGCATGTGCTCAAAGGGATTTTGGAAGTCTAAACCCTCTGTGAGTTCCTGTTTGGCAGTATGGTGTCTTGCTGCCTTTGAGTTGGCACCCATCATCCTGGGTTTGAAGTCTGATTCTACACTGTACACACCAAGCTGCACCACTGGGGCCTCAGTCAGTGCAGCTGTGAGGAGCATGGCCGCCAGCTGTTAGTTCTCTCAACTTCTAAGCCACAGTCATGTGTTCTTGGAGTGGTTTCTAGCCAGTGATTGATCATGAAAGTGATACAGGAGCCATTTCCACCACCCGGAAGACTCCAGCAAAAGGCAGTCCATGCTCTGAAGTTCACTGTTGGTCATAGGCTTTTGGAGCTTTACATGTGGACTGGGCTACTCTTGTCCATTCCAGTGTTTCACAAGTATTGTTTCCTGCTAACACTTTACACTCCCAACTGTCACAGTATCTGTTGTCCAAAGAACTCAAACCTCTTCCCCTACCCTGATTTCTCCTCTGTGAAAGGAGAGTGAGGATATAGGCTTACTGGGAAGATTGAAACAAAGTAAAAATACCTGACACGTAGTAAGCATTTTACTAAAGGGAACTACTACTCCTGGGAAATCTATGGTATCCATGCAGGCATCTTAATCTTGAATTGCCCAAACCTGGAAATAGCCTCAATGACCAGCAACAGTGCAATAGAGAAATTGTAGTAGTCTATAATCAACAATAAAATGTAATTAACTTTTGTTGTACACAACAATTTGAGTAAATCTTAATATTATTAGATCAGGCTAAAGAAGAGAGAGAGAGAGAGAGAGAGAGAGAGAGAGAGAGAGAGAGAGAGAGAAACTGTATGATTCCATCTCTCTGAATTTCAAGAATTGAGCAAATCCCTGATCCCTAATGGCAGGGATCAGGGACTTGGGTGTTATCTTTCCTGGCATAGTTACTCAGCTTTGGGACACTAACAAATACTTGTTATGATACATTTTGGCTTAGAGTTGTAGAAGTTTTAGTACAAGGTTAGTTGGCCCTGTTGCTTAAAGGCCTCATAGCAAAGCAACAGTCATTGCAGGGAGTACTTGGTGTTACAAAGCAGCTCAGCCCATGGCCAAGATGCAAACAGGAGACAGGAAGAGGAAAGGGATGAGGCTCACAATTCCCAAGAGGGGCACGAGGGTCACGTACTCATTCAATAAGACCTCCCACAGGGCCCCACTTCTTCAATGTCCCACCACCTTTTAGTAGTAGCAAGCTGAGGAACAAACTTTGACATACTGACCTTCAGGTAAGTAACATTTCAGATTTAAGCTACAGAAGGGAATAGACTGGAGACATGAAGGAATCTTCCGGGATGCTGCAGAGAGCCTCTATGTTGATCTTTACTGCAATCACACAGATACATACACAATATGAAGCATGCACTAATGTTAGTGGGCTTTACGCATTTAACTGTGTCAATTATGGCTCTGTTTTTATAAAAAGAGAAAGGTAATTCCAAGCTTATTATTGGTGACATAGGTACCAATTAAGTGTTTCTTCTTAATTTAGAAAATGCAGTGAAATTGAAAGAAAAAAGAAAGCCCTATGACTTCACCCCTTAAAAACAGCCACTAGGGTCACTGTAGATAGAAATTGATTGTATCAGGTGTTTGTTACAGTGACACAGCGCTGACTAACAGTCCCCTAAGGTAACCTCTGAGTCACCAATCTCTGTCATCACTTATTAGTTTGGTCAGTTTCTTAAACTCCAGAGAAATGAAATCATTCTCCTTCTCCCCCCCTCCACCCCGTGTCTGTCCTGCTCTCTCTGTATGTGTGTGTCTCTGTGTCTCTATGTGTCTCTGTATATACCTATGTGTGTACATGTGCATGTTTGTGTATGTGTGTGTCCTGTCTCTCTGAATGGTAGCATACATTTTGATTGGGTATCTCCAATGACTGTGGTTTGTGCTACCGTGCTGTCTGGCTCATGCTATACTGGTTTGTGGCAGAGCCCTGATGGCACCTGTTGGCACACCCCTTTCATAATACCCTTGTGCTAATGCACCATCAGCCATAAGAGAGGCACAGGACCTGAGACACATGGCAAGCCTCATGGTCTGTGCTTAACGACTTGTTAACTCTCACGTCCTCAGTAAGGGTACGTGATTGTTTCTTCCTACATCATCACCTAATGTCTTGTTGGTATTAAGAAGACTCATCTTCTACCTAGGATTCTCTGTATGTACCGGTGTGTGTACACATGCATGTTTGTGTAAATGTGCACATTTGTGTTTGGGCATGTGTGTCTATGTGTATTCATGCATTGATGTGTGTCTCTGGGTGTGTGTGCTTGTGTCTCTGTCTCTCTGTGTGTATGTGTGTATGTGTGTGTATGAATGTGGGTCTCTGTGTTTGTGTGAGAATGTTTATGTTTGTAAGTGTGTGTGTGTGTGTGTGTGTGTTCTCCTTACCCTGATCAAATGAGGTACTGTGATATTCAGTCCACTTTAAAGATTTATTTGTTTTTATTTGGGGGTGATATATTTTGCCAGCGTGTATGTCTGTGCACCACATGGGTACTTGATGCCTGAGGAGGCTGGAAGAGGGTATTAGATCTTAGAACTTGAGTTATAGATGATTATGAACATGTGAGTACTGGCAACTGAACCCAGATCCTCTGCAAGAGCAATCAGTGTTCTTAACCACTGAGCTATCTCTCCAGTCCCACCAGTCCTCTTCTCACTCTGCCTCTCTATGGTCCCACTTTGGCACATAAAGGAAATCTCATTATTATACCTACCCTCCTGGAAATAAGTAATGCTTCTAGCCTCTTTCATTCCTTCTTTCATCTAGAAATTGAAAAGAAACAGTGCTCACATTTCAGCATGTTAATCCCATACCTACTTCCACACTAAAGCTATGACTTTCTGGTTCTGCATCCCTTTCTATAGAAGATCAGGGTCCCGGAGTCTTCTTCCTTATAGTTTGAATGCAAACTCAGCAGTGGTAGATGGCCCCATTAATAAAACACTTGCCTCACAAACATGAGGACCTCAGTTCAGATTCCCAGAACTCACATAAAAAGCTGGGCATTTACACCTTTAATCCCAGCCCTTGGAAGGTAGAGGAAGGTGGATCTCTGAGTTCAAGGCCAGCCTGTTCTACAAAGTGAGTTCCAGGACAAATAGCCAGGACTACAAAGAGAAACCCTGTCTCAAAAAATAAAAAGGTGGGAATGGTAATGTGTGTCTATAATCCGAGTGATAATGATATAGGAGACAGAGAAGTTCTCTGGCAAGGTAGCTTGGTCTACTTGGTGAAGTTCCAAGCTAATGAGAGCCTCTATCTCTACCAAAAATGGATAGAAGGTACTTGAGGATCTGCCCAACACACTAGTCTCCATCCACACATACATGTACACACGTTTTCCACACAGAGAGAGAGAGAGAGAGGCAGAGAGAGACAGAGAAACAGAGAGAGTCCAGACAACTTTCAGATGAAAATGTTTCTGACCTTACCCAAAACTCTAATAGGCCAGGTTAAAAATCTGCCAAGCTTTTAGCTGTGTTTTGTGTGAATTTTGAGAGTTTGTAGTTTGTAGTTTGCGTAGATGAGCACAAACTGCCAAAGTAACCCTGTACGGAAGATTCCTCTGATTGCAATCGAAGCCAGATGGCTGGAACACTGGGCTTTTCTTCCTGTGGATGTGGCTTCTGAGTATGGCTCTACTTTAGCAGCAATCAGCATCACCTGGGAAATGGTTAGGCACACAGTCTCAGGCCCTGCCCTGGACCAAGGGAACGTGTGGCTATGAGTGAGGCCCCATTGTTGGTGAACAGACCCTTCAGGTGAGTCTGATGTACTATCACATTTTAGAATCTTAATTCTAGAGTTTTCTAAAATCTAAAAGCCAGTGAAAGCAAGGATGCCCTGACATGCTCTCAACTCATATGCATAAAACCAGCAAGCACCCCATGTCCTTCAAATGACTTTAGGGACACGTGCTGGGTCCATATAACTTTAAAGTTCCATGTTCTTTCTATCCTGAACCCAACTAATGCATTCCTTTTCCTCTATTAGCTGAACAAAGATAAAACATAGCCCGATGTTCCCTCACCAAAAAGATTTATTAATTTGTACTAATGTTTGCTCTAAGGAAAAAAAAACATAAAAACCAATGTCCTCGCTGAATGTGCCTTCTCAGAGGGTAAAATGTGAATGTTATCTGTAAAATCAACAAATTTGTCACAAAGTGAAATGTTATCTTTTCCTGAGGACTTTCCCAGGCAACTTGAAGCCTCAAAGACTAGACAGCCTCTCCCTCCCTGTGGGCAGAGCTTACTACCGTAACTCACACACTGAAGACAGGGCAGACGTGTGTTTGTTTTCTGGTTAGGAGGTCTTTTCAGAACCAGCTGAAAAAAGGACACCATGAACCTGTTCAAAGACTCAAAGATTCCACATAGACCTCTGACTTTCCACTGGGTGTGTCCAGTATACATGTTGCCACTGCTCAACAGCATGGTCTTTGCAAAGAATATGCATCTATATACACATTAAAATACATATTAAAATGTGCAGCACAATGTTTACAAATAATGACACATGCAATGTTATGCAGTTCATATGGTCGGTTAAGTCTCATCGACCTCATTGGCTGAGTTTTGCCTAACCATAGCCAACCTGAGGTGGAAGTTAAGAGACACATGTGGTTCTGACATGGGTATTGCTTGGCCCAGTGGTTTGCTTTAATGAATAAGACAAATGGGAAGTAATAGAACGCATGCCTACATTTCTCTGCTTCACATCAGTGCCATGATGGACTTTATTGTTGAATGAGATAACAGTTTCTGAAGACTGTAAGAACACTTCCTCAGGTTATTTTGGCACCATCTACAGTGGAACACCCACAGAGACAACACAGTTCAAAATTTATCATGCACTGACATTTTCTCCATCTTCTTCAGTGTAGAGCAAGGCCTGTTTTTAGTCCCAGCACTCAGGAGGTAGAGGCAGGCTGATCTCTGTGAGTTCTAGGCCAGCCTGGTCTATATAGCAAAACTCTGTCTTGAAAGAAAGAAAAGAAAGAAAGAAAAAGAAAGGAGTCATCATATATGAAATATCTTGGGCTTCTTTAGGCTATCAAAACTAGGTTGTGGGTGGAAGGCCTCTGAGCCCTAGTCAAGCCTCAGTGAAACAATAGATTGAGCTCATGTTTGTACCATTTGTCAATTTCCATCATGCCATCTAGCCCTACTGTGGCCAATTTCAAGCTCACAGCCTGATATTGCTGTGAATGTGCACTTGGGAAGAGATGTGCAGTCACCAAATATTGTATAGTATTTCCACTGCACAGGTTACAGAAACACAGTGTGTGAAACTGTACGTTGTATCACTTGATGCATAAGGATGGCCTTATTTAATGAGGAGCTTTTCAGTTCATTTTTTTTTTTAGCACACAAAGCAATAGGGTTTTTTTTGTGGCATTTTTATACATGCTTTGTTCTTGTTGACCCTCTTCCTCCACCCTCCTCCTCTATCTCCTCCCCCATCCGTATGGTCTCCTTCCTCCCCCAAGTATAACCAGCTCTTAAAATAAATAATGGATTGTGGGTTGGGATTAACACACTGCTGTGATTACACCAAATTTCAATCTTTTCATTTTTAAGGAAGGGAATAAAAAGAGAATCTTCATTTAATTTGGTCCAATCTTTCCTGTAACAGAAGGATTTACAACAGGGTTGCTTTGAAGCTGGGAGTTTCCCTGGCTCTTCTAAAATAGGAAATGATTTTAGATGTTATTTTTACATATTTTCAAAAAGAGCTCTGTCTCCATTCTCAACAGCTTCCTGACCACCTTTTGCTTCCAAATAATGAGAACTATTTAAAGGAAGAAGGAACTACTGTAGTGTGGTTTGAAGAAAAGCACATAGTTTGTTCTTCCAGAGGTAGTTACACAATAGCTCTGCTCATAAACTAGGGAAGAGTTAAAATAGCTTCCAAGGTCCCTCCAAGGCCTGTGACTTTCCTCTCATCGGTTCAGGTAATGCCACTCATTTCATTCATTCATTCATTCATTCACTCATTCAGTCAACTCTTTGAGCGTGTCTTGTCTGCCAGTCAATCCGCTGAATGCCCGGGACCCATCAGAACACAGATGAAATGCAGTCCCTGTGGGATAATAAGTATAGAGATTAATATGTTTTAACAGTTTTCACAAGCTCCTTAAAGGGGATCATATGGCAGCAGAGCCCAACCTGTTCTGTGGGCTTCAGGATATGACATTCAACCTGATACCTGAAGAGTGACTAGAAAGACCAGCTAAAAGGGAGACAGAAGGAAGAAAGGGGAACAGCCTTCTCCTATGGTGAAGGGAACAGCTTTCTTAATGTTCCTATAAAACACAGGTATAGAGCCTGAAGAGGCACCTGAGGTTCTCAGCACCCAAGTACAAGGACTCATGACCGCCAGTAACTTCAGCTCTAGGAGACGCAACACTTGTTACAAGGTCTCATCCTATCTTTCATGCAGCTTAACTTTGCTTTCATTTTTTCCACCCCTATTCCTCTGTTCTGTATTCTGGAAAATATCCTCATATCTAGCCTACTTCACTCATATTTCATCAGCTAGGCTTCGTTTAATTTTTGATCCCACCATCGGTTAGTGTTTTTCTCATTTTACCAGTTACATATTGCTCCCCTTTTTTTAAAGTATACATATATTTTTAAAACACTCAGTAATTGCCTTATATCACCTGTTCCTGTTGTAAATCTCTTTGAATATGTGCTATATTATTATGTTATATTATGTCATATCATATTATATCATTATATGTGCTAAGGATTTAACATAAGGCCTCACATATTCTAAGCACATGCTCAACCACTGAGTTACATGCCTAGCCCAAGCATACTTATTTTAAAGTTCCTTTCATAATTCTCTATTAGCTGGTGTTTCTGCAGTATGAGGTCTTCCATGCATTCCATCAGTCTTATGCCGTTTTATTTCCTTGCAGACACAGAAAAGTTTTAGCTATGAGTTCATCTTCAAGGTGCTAGGTATAAAAATAGATTCACACTATTATACCTGTGTTTGAATTATGGCTCTGCTACTTGGTAACTGCACCCATGTACCTTGGGTAAATGGCTGGATGTCATTTTCTCCAGTTTCACCATCTGCGAAATAAGGCTATTCTAGAATGTGCTAAGAGAAGGAAAGTGCTTAGAGACCGGGGAAATAGCTCTGTTGGCAAAGAGGGAAAAAAAAAAACAAGTATGGTTACGTATGTGCTTTTAATCCCAGCACTGGGGAGGCAGAAGCAGGGAGATCTTGAGGCTCAGCTAAAGTAGCTTACTTGGCCAGTTCCAGGTCAGTGAGAGGTTCTACCTCCAAAAACTGAAGTAGATGGTGTCTGAAGGACATTTTATATGCACTTGTGCATGTACCTATACACATAAGAACATGTACACACACACACACACACACACACACACACACACACAGAAGGAAAATACTTAGGACAGTACCTAGCACAACACTGATCTAGTGTTATGGAATGGGAACAAGAACTGTTTTACCTTGTAGGTCTACATACCTTGGGTTATATGACACTCCATTCACAGTGTGAAGTGGCTGCTACAATTACAGATGGTGTTTTCCCCACCCCTGTGGACTAGCCAACCCTTTCCACAGCTTCTGCATTTCTATGGGAGCTCAGATAGCTCTTCCATTTCTCAGTCGACCATGGAAATTCTGCACCCAAACCCAACATCCTCCCTTAGACTCCTCTGGCTGCTGTATAGCTGCAACGCTTCTCCCTGCTGCTGTGGCCTTAAGTTCTCTCTTGATTTCCGACACCAGAGTATGTCTATTTCTATTTTGTTTCAGGCAGGGTCTTATTATGTAGTCCCGTTTGGTTCAAACTCTTGCGCTCAAGCAATCCTCTTACTTCAGACTTTCCATTGATGGAATACACCATCATGCCTAGGTTGGGATTATGTGCTGTTTCCTTTTGCACTGACTGTGACTGGCACAGTACCTAATACACTAAAGATATATTTACTGAATTAAGCTATGAAAGAGTACATTGGAAATAGCAAGCATTATTAGAGGCTAGCTGATTACATGGTTTCTCCAATAATAGCCACCTCCATCACGTAACTCCTTCACTTTCTCTTGTTCCCATGAATAACTGCTTTCTAACAAAGGCAAGTAAGAAGGATTCAGCTGGGGATATCATTTAGGATACCGAGGCAGAAGTATTACAGGTTCCATGTCACATTGGGCTACACAGTAAAAAGACTTTATCTCAGAAAAAAATATTAAAATATTCAAAATGATTGAGCATCCCCAGGGTGAGTTCTGTGTGTGATTTCTTTTTTCCTCTCTAAGTTACATACCTAGATGGGAAACACTGCTGAGGCCACAGATCCTTCTGACGTTTTCAAAGGAGTGGAGTAAATTGTCAGACAGAGCACAATCTAGTATAGTAAAGTGTAGAGCTGTATTGACATCAAGACACACATATACATTAGGCCATTGGCAGCATTTTTATAAATGGTGCCTCTCCTATGAAGGTAAGGGCCATGTCTCCCACCACACACACACCAGCGACAGTGGCTGAGAAACATTTTTTCCAATCCTGGGGGCAGATACAGATGCAGCAAGTTCCTTCTTCCCTTTGGAAATTTGGCAGGCAAGCAGCTCTGTGTCTGTTGCCACATTTTCGTGGGGTTTTATGACTGCGCACATGGCTTGTGTGAAGGCTTCTCTTAGCTCACCTCATGCTTTGGCAGCCATTGTGGTGTATGGCGACTCAGAAAGACCCTGGTGTTTCCCATATGGGGCCAGATGTAGCCACGCAATTATTGCCCTCCAGCTGGGGAATGTGACATGGAGGTGATGAAGTGGCTGCTGAGAAGCAGGCAGTTTTGACTCTGACTTTGGTCTGTTCTTTATTGAAATCCAGACAATGAACACACACACACACACACACACACACACACACACACACACACACACACAAAATCCATTATCATAAGCCCACAAGTGATCCACTGCCCAACTAATGGGGTGCTACTTAAGAATCTATGTGCAATCCCCTGGATGTCCCATTTGTCATCTAACCTCCCATCCTTTCCCCTACTTACTTAGCGTGCTCTTTTCTGTCCTTGCTTCTTTCCTTCATCCCCACCCTGGGGGGATGCTATGGGAGTTCTCATTAACCTAGAGAGACGGTCAGTTTAAGGCCTCTGAGAAAGAGACAGAGAGCCTAAATCCACTTCAGGGATGAGCTGCTTAGCCTCATTCTCGTGAAGCCCGTCTCTGAGACTCAACTCTGTGAGGGGACAGATTCACAGAAATGTTCCTCTTTCTAATGGGGACAACTGGGATACATTTCTTCCAAATCCCAGCAACTCTGATAGTACCATTGTCCTTCCTCCCATGAAGTGTTGTTCTCTGTTACTCCAGAGACAGAAGGAAAGGAATCTGAGCACTGCATTTAGACAGACCACAGCTTCAACAGTCAATAGCTGAGTGACCCTGGGCAAGCAAATTGCCCTTTCTGAGCCTGTTTGTTCACTTGCTAAACTGGAATCATGAGGAATATACATTCAAAGCACTAAGGTATATAGCAGTCTAAAAATATGGGCAGTTCCTATGATTGCTAAGGTAATAGTCTCAGCAGAGTCAGAGATAGCAGGAAGACCGTCTCTCATCTCTCCATTAAGGATTCTGAAGACTAGTTTCTCACAGTCAAGTGATGGTTCTCAGCCCTGTGCATTCAGCAAAGCACCAGCTCTGGGATCCTAGGTGTAACAACAGCTACATGGCCTCTGCCTTCAAGGATCTTGGCTATTCCATCAGCAGATAAGATGGGAATGTAAATGTCAGAGAGCAATAAAACTACTCTCTGCTGAGTCATCTCTTGAAGGCCACAGAGGCCATGGAAATGTAGAAGGGGATGGGGTGCTGCTTTACGTGGGAAGTCTTTGGGGAGGAGTCAGGACTGTGGCTGAGACTGGAAAACAGAAGTGTAGACTCGGCCTGGGTGCCCTTTAGCAGAAAGATGTCAGGTTAAAGACAAGGCATGTGTACAATAGGGTAGTTTTCAGCCATTAAGGAAAATGAAATAACGCACGCCTTTAATCCCAGCACTCGGGAGGCAGAGGCAGGCGGATCTCTGTGAGTTCGAGGCCAGCCTGGTCTACAAAGCGAGTCCAGGACAGCCAGGGCTACACAGAGAAACCCTGTCTCGAAAAACCAAAAAAAAAAATGTATGGATGATTATGTAAGCAAAAAAATAACCAAGGCTCAGAAAGGTGTGTTCTTGCTCATATCCAGAAAAGAAAGATAAAAAGCAGAAGGGGGATGATTCAGAAAGAGGAGAGGGGATCAGAAGAGTGGGAAGAGGGGTGAGAGAGGAGAATATGGAGCAGCGAATGAGCTACCACAGTTGTTCAGGCCAGAGCCTACTTCCCCTAGACCAACCCCAACCCTAATAAGCCAGGTGTGGGTACCTGTCCATAATAGGTTAATTAAAAAAACAAACGATAGTGAAATGTAGGAAAAGGAGGAACAAAGAGGCCAATGATCCCTACCTCCAAGACTATATTCAGGGTTCTGACTTTAGGTTTAGTTTTAAATAGAGAGGCCAGAGATATACATAGGTAAGCAGCCCTGGACAATATGTTGTTCCATATTGACCCACCATTGTCCCTCATGTATCGTGGATTGACAAGGTATTTATAAATCTGTCAAATCTGTTTCTAGGAGATAAGCTCCTTCTCTGGCTGACTGACACCAGTCGCTCAATCTTTTCCTTCTCTTAGCATGATATTTCTGGAAAAATCCAATTTAATGGGTTCCATTATTTTAGTAAACTGAAAGCCAAAGGAGGGTAGAATATTTTCATTCCTGAATGTACATTTACAAATATGATCAAAATATGTTGTTATGTACATACATGACAATGTCATAATGAAATTCTTTGCTGTGTATAATCAACATGTGCTAATTAAAAAAGGTGAAGAAAGAAAAGACATTATTTGGACTGACCTTTAGAAAAAGTGGGAACTTTGGAGGTATGTGCTGGCCGAATCTTGGAAGAAGGCACCATGAATATCTTCATTTTACAGAGAAGAAAGTAAAATGCAGTCTAAATCCAACGATTTATCCAATGCCACTCAGAAAGTACTTGGCTATTTTGGTTTATAAGTAGATATCTGTCACTAGCTAAGTCACTGTTTCCTCTGTATTCACAGCAGATATTCAGGGCAAGGTTTAGGTAAAGGAGTTAGAATACTTTAGAGTTGAGGCATTGCAGGCCTGACTATTGATAGGGGTATGATGTCAGAGAAGGTGTAAAATCACAAGGCAGTTCTAAGGATAAGATAAAGAACTTGGAAACTGACTGAATATGGAGGAGGCTGATGATTGAAAGCTGGTCCAGGAACCAGAAAAGTGGGTGCCGCTGCTGAGGATGTTGGAAGATGAACTCATTTAAAGGTTGCTGTTTATATAAGATGGGATCTGGTTTCTTTTATTACTGCTAGCAATTGTTTTCACAGTTGTTCTGTGAATGGAACGTAGGGTGTTGTTTATACTAGGCCAACCATTCTACCACTCAGCCATATCTTTAAATTTTCTCTTGTTATTAGCACTGTATAGAATGAGTGAATGGATACATCCAGTAATTAAGGTGTGCTCTATGATAACTAAAGTGAGCTCTTTAAAAAGTCAGTGCAAGATTTTTCTCCCTCTGTCTCTCTCTTTGATTATCTCTATGTCTCTCACATGCTCTGTCTTTCTGTCTCTCTCTGTCTCTCCCTTACACACGCACCAAGAGGGAAAGAGAGAGAGAGAATATGTACACTATTATGGCTGAAAAGAGAAGAGGCACGAGTAAGTGCAAGGCACAAACCTTGATTTTAGAATCTGAACTTTTAAACACTTACAAAAGGTATTCAGAGGATATTGGAACAATTTGAATACGGGTTGGAAAGTAGATGCTATGGGGAGCCTGTTGTTTATTTTCTTAGTTAAGAGAATGGGTTGTGGTTAGGAGGGAGATAGTTGTTGAGAGACTTCAGTTTGGAAAATTTAAATGTGTCTCATTGCCCATGTGCCTTCCAAGTAGTTCAACAAATGAAAGCACGCAAGCACATGTATGCAAAGCAAGAAAAGCACAGCTGAGCACTTAATGTTTTGGCAAATTCATTGTGAAAACTGTAATTTTCATTCTCTTTTAAATTTTTAAAATAAAAACTGGAGGGGGGGGAACAACATGACTACTGTACAAAGTTAAAACTACAAAAAGGAACAGAGGGACTCTTTTAACCTAGACACCTCCCACTTTCCCCTACATGGCTACTCCTCATATTTCTTGAAATTGTATCTGTATTTATGAGTCCATATATGTATTTGTGAGAGTTTTTTTTTGGCAACTACATGGGTTCATTCTTTGAATGTTTTTGTTACATGTAACAGGCTCTCTTGTAGCTATGCAGTTAGGAGAGTAGTACACTAATTAAGACAGTTGAAATAGAAGGTCTGCCTTGATCAGCTAGGCATCCAAGCCCATCCTACATGCTGTGGGTATCAATCAATGTGCTTCCAGAAGAAACAGAGCATCCGCTCATCATGAAAGCTGGCTCCACAGAGGTCTGAGAAGTGAGCTTGCACTGTGAGGTTGGCAGATCACTGCCTTCTTAGGGAATGTTCCCTCTGAATAAATGTAGGTCTGCCTCATTCAGTGCAGATTTTAGGACTAGGACAAGTGGCTTTTCGAATGACTATGGTTTTAATCATATCATGTATTGAGTAGTTGTGGGACATTTGGCTAGAAAGAAATTGCCCATGCTTCCTGAACTCACCTAATAAGAATCACTTGAGTATTTTCTCTAACTAGCACCCAAGTTTATGGCTCGGCTGCTGTAAGCAGCTGCAGAAATGGCTGGAGCTCCAGTTGTCAGCGCTGCTCTGAGGGGGAGGGATAGCGGTCTCACTAATGATGCTAGTTAAAGGCCTAGGCAATACATATACAGAAGAGGCAAGATGCCAGGAAATTCTGAAGTTTAAGGACAGAACCCGCAGACTCTCGTGAGAGTTCCCACTCCCTGCCCCTCCTGACCAAGGATGACTGCCTCCTGTTGCAATCCTGGGTTGGAGTGTCCGATTTCTAAAGTGTATGTAGCTTTGAATATGAAAGCCCACCCTGAATGCCAGCCCCTGGACAAATTCAAATGGCAAACCCAGAAGTCACATGCCTCCCTGCAAATGAGAGGGATTGACTGAGAAATGTGACTCAGAAAACTGAATCTCAGATTGAGCTATATACACTTGGAAAAAAAAAACTAAAGCAATGGTATAATTAACAATAGTAACAAAAAGGATTGGATTATTTCTTTCTTTTTTATTTCTTTATTTGCGGTGAAATGTTGCATAACTTGCAAATCTTGGGAGGCAGCCATCCTATTATTATTCCTGGTTTGGACTTGGATTTTTCAGAAATGGCTTTTTAAATTATCTGTAGAACTTAGCACCCACTGGAAACAGTCTTATTAGCCTTGGTTACAGAGTTACTAGAAACATCCTCAGATAAGAGCCAGAGCTCTGTGAAACCTGAAGTGCTCAGAGACCCATAAAGCTACACATTGACCTTAAATTGCCAGTACTACATCTAAATTAAACTTAGAATACATTTCAGTGATGTTTGAGACTCAAGTAACCAGAGGATCCCATTGGCTTGTCACTCAGAATGAAACTAAAAAGCCACCCCTGCACACACACACACACACACACACACACACACACACACACCTTTTTCTCTAAATCAAAATGTCCCAGAGGTAGAAATGGGCTCATTAGGGTTTTTCTGTTGTTTTTTGTTTTGTTTTGTTTTGTTTTTGGCTTTTTGCGACAAGGAATTGCTATATACTCCGAGCTTTGTGGCCTCAGATTTGTGGCAATCCTCCCTCCTTGGCCTGTCTAGTGGCAACACTACAAGCAGGGTCTCCCCCATTTTTTATGTCTAAAGTAAAATGCTAAGTGCAGGGCAGAGAGTGGTGTGTCTGATATTCAGTGTCAGCTGGAGGAGAGAGAGATGACAGGGAGAAAAGAAAGGAAACTCTAAAAGCCCTGCAAGTCTGGTCCTTGTGGCCATTAGTAGAAGCTTGAGTTGTGAGGACTAGGGACAGGCAAAGTCAGCCCATGAGGAACCCAGACTGTGACCCCGCACAGACACAAACTGACTGTGATGGGAAGCTAGAGCCAATTACCAGTTCCCCAGTGAACTTCATGTGGGACCGTGTCAACTGTTTGTGCTTTCGATTTTGCAGTAGTCTGCTCACCTCCAGCCACTCCCACATTCCCCATAATTCAATGGCACAGATGGATGGACAACAATGATGGAGAGCAACCCTGGTCCTCATATCTCACACTGCAAACCTCAAGGTTCTTGCCTTACAGTTATTGCAATTCTGCCAAGCTCTTGAAAAGGTCACAATCTTAACTTTTCTTTGTGTTTATTTATTTTTTACTTTTAACTGCCCTCTATAAAAAAGAATACATACTATGTGAAAGGTGCTAGTGTAAGTCTGTTAGCTATAACCTTGAATTAATCCTTCATGAATGAATGAATTAATATAACTACAAGAAACCTAATACTATCATCAACATGAGTTTAAATATGTGGAGACCCATAAACCGGTCATGATGTCCCATCCCTGCAATCCTAGCCCCACGCATCTAGAGGCAGGAGATCACCGGGGTCATCCTCAGCTACATAGTGAATTGTTTGAGACCAGCAATAAATAAAATAAATATCAAACCTTCACGCAGAAAGGCTAAGTAACTTGAGCTGCTCACCTATCTCATAGAACAACTTCTGGATGTCAGCAGGCCCACTGGAATCCTTCAGATAGCTTCTAAGTTAAACTCACTTCTGGCTTGCTCCCTACTGATTCCATTCTTCTGATGGTAGAGCTTCTTGCAAAAGAGGTTGCCTGAGAGCCAGGCAGTGATGTCGCACATGTTTAATCCCATTACTCAGGAGTCAGAGGCAGGCAGATTTCCAACCTAGCCAGGTCTATAGAGAAGGACAATGAGGGTTACACAGAAAAAGCCTGTCTCAAAACAAAACACAAACAAGAAAAAGAGGTTGCCTGAGATACAGAACTCTACCCTGGAGGCAGCTTCACCTGGAAGTAATAGCAGTTTCACTATAGACCACAAAAGCCTTTCAAAAGAACCCATAGTCATAGTACTGGCCATGTTCCCTGAGAGTTGAGTGATATTAGCAACTGTGAGCCATGTGACCTCCCCATTTAAAACATTTCTGGTAGAACTTTTCAGTTAACCCAGCTACTGTGGCCTAAGTGGATTTTCAGAGGTCTATTTGAACTAGCTAGATGATTGCATATGGGTCACTGAAACCCAGAAAGGCTTCATTAACATTAAGATATTAGCTTCTCTCCTGAAGTGCTATAAATTGTAGATATGCCAAATTATATTACAAGGACATTCAAGCATAAAAGAGGCCGTGGGCATAGTATAGTCCTTTGGGGGAGGGACATTTAAATGTGCACACACACACACACACACACACACACACACACACACACACACCAGAAGAAATGGAAAATTGATAAGGGTATTTAGATATAGGTAAGTATCTCTTTGTAAAAGCTGAAGACAAAGGGGGCTTGAATATTTGTTTGGGTCGGAGGGAGGAGTGATCTCTTCAATCCCAGGGGATTTGGGCAAGACTTGACTATTATTTGAGTGGCTGGGGAAGGCCATGTGAGGGGCATCTAGCAGTCTGGGGGGCTGAGAAGGAAAGAAAAAGAAAGGGCATCTAAACAGGGAGATAGGAGGATAGAAAAATGAAGATATCAGGCACAGAAGAAAAGAGAGATGCAAAGATTTGCTTGAAACGGGAGCTACAATGGGTAGAGTGTATCACTGTCAATCAGTTCCTCATCCCAATAAAGTCATTTCTGTTTATCAGCCATCAGTGAGGCATTTACAAAAGTCACACTAATAATTTACTCAATAGAGATCATTTTGCCTCTTTAAGTATCAATACTTTGGGACATCAATTTGGGATAGACAGCATTTTTAAATGATTTCACATTCCACTGCTTTCTGAAAATAACTGCCTAAATATGTTTTTCTAGAAATAGTGATTTAATAGACAACAGGTTTCCTTGTGAAGATTGGTTTTTAGTCTTTCATTAGGTACATGTTGGCTAAAGGTCTTTTGTGTTTCATATGTTGTATTACAGGCTATGAATGCAGAGTAGATACCACAGACCAGAGTCTTCTGACAGAACTTGTCATACCTGGAGCTTAGCCCATTTTGAAGGGTCATAGGGTGAACACTGTTAGTTCCTGAACTGTGTTGGGCCGTGATACAGTGAAGTCTTTAAGGGTCTTGAGTGTAAATTATGCAGTTAGGCCTTATGGTCAAAAGGCTCAAGTAATCTACTGTCACTTTGTGCTGCTATAACCATGTTATCTCTCATCTGCCATATTAGCTGTTGGGGTGGGGTCCTGCAGTGGTATTTCTCTCCCATGGAGTCCTGTGATAATGGTTGATCACTCCGATACATTTCTCCTTCTCTGACTTCCAAGCAGCTTTTCCTCCCATGGTTGCAGTTGCTGGGTGGATAGCTTCCAGGAGAAGTAAAGACTCACAAAGTTGGCAGGAGACTGGTAAATGTTAACACTGGTCTCCCAGTAGTGGGTAACTGGAGCTCTGATTTATAGCATTCTGTGAATATCTGTGGTATAAATATTGCCACCAGGGCCAACTTGAATTTCCCAACATGATGTTGTTGGATAAGGCACTGGGCAAAGATGTACAACAGAACACCATTGTACCGTATATCTACCAAGTAGATACAATAGATGTAAACAACCTCAAGAATACTGATAATAGCGAACTGTGGTCAAATAATTAGGAAGTGATGAGTTTTGAGAATTCACTAGCTGTGTCTTTAATATAACTTAATTGTAAGCTCATATAATTCAATTTTTAGTAATTGTTGTCTGTAACAAACTGGCTCAAAAATGCCTGTGAACTGGTTCCCATAGTCTGGCTGCATGTGGTATTACCTCACTTTTCTCATAGCCTGAACAGTAAGACGCAAGACTGAGTAGAGAATGTCCCCACCTCTATTTTAACAGAGCAGCACCACTTTATATACATTTTATACATACCGAGGTTCTGTATTTGAATAGAGTGACAATAGCTGCTTAAATTATTTTTTGAAGAGCCATGACATAAATGGTTTTGTAGCTCCTTGTACCTAGAATATCTTGTCAGAGTTTCTTAAACTTTTCCTACTTGAGACCCTATTTCACCCAAGAAATTTTTACATGACCCAGAGGGGGAAAATATATATAGTTTATTTCCCTGTTGCTATGATAAGATACCCTGACAGAAGCAACTTAAGTGGGAAAAGGGTTCATTTTAGCTCGAAGTTCCAGGTTACAGTCCACTATGGTAGGGAAGTGAAGACATGAAGAACTTGAAGCAGTTGTCCACGTTATAGCTATAGTCAGAAGGGGACAATGAACTCATCCATGCCAGTGCTTAGTTTGCTTTCCTCACTCTTATACAGGTCTTCCCACCTCAATCAACAAAATCAAGAAAATTCCCCATAGGTATGCCCAAAGGCCCATCTTCCGGGTCAAGTTGAAAACTTAGCACTAAATGTCACAGTATACTAGCTGAGTAGTTTCTGATAATAAATCACAAAAGACATTTATTTGAAAAAAATAATTGCTTGTTATATGTATAATTTTGAAATTTATTGAAAATAAAAGCAGATTTGCATATTAGTAAGATGACTGCTTATTTATTTGTACACAAAGACTAAAATGTTAGCAGAACATTTGATACTGCAGGATGTAGAGCTTCTTTAACAGTGAAAACACTGCTACACATAGCATATGAGAGGTTCAAGTTTGAGCGAAGGCGTTTGAAGGAGCATGTGTTGGCATTGCGCAGTGGAGCAGTATAAAATGCACGGTGTGTGTTCCGAACCAAGGCTACAGTTATGTAGCACAATACAACCTAGTTGAGCACTGCCAGAAACACCTAGGCTTCATTATGTATTTGGTTTTGAATTAATTTTTGGTTGTTGTTCACTCAGAAATTTTTACTCTTGCCAAATTTTTCATGTCTTCTACATTCAGCTGCATGATTCCATAAGATATAGTTTCAGAAGCTATGTCTTAAGTCAGCCATATCCTCTTGTCGGTGCCTCATTTCTCCTTTTCTTCCTTTGCCCCAGTTTAGTCACTCGAGAGTCTTAATCCAATTAATTTCTAAAACCTAGAATTTGAAGAAGGGAAGAGTGTGACTCCACTTGATATACCTTAAGACTGTAACACTGAACACTCAGACCCAACTTCTACTTCATATTATACTTTAAAAAAGAATCTCTGAATTTTGGTGGGTTGCTAAATTGCCCCCAAAGAGACACTCAATAATTCATCTCTTTTTCTTTACATACCACATCTGTTTTTCTTAGGTAAAAATGAAAAGTTGTTCCTAGCAGATATTTGGTCACTCTTCCCCTGAATGCAAGCTTTCAGCCGTGGAAATGGTGGGAGGCCAAGGGTTGTGGATATGACACAATCCTTTTCTGAAAGCAAATTCACCCCCTTTGGCCTGCCAGAGAAATTTTTTTCCAGGAAAAGTAAACAGTAAGCACATACTTAGATGTTCCTTTCAAGCAAGAGAGAAGCCCTTTCTGTCCCATTAAGGCCAGGCGAGGTCCCAAATGATTTGCTTCAATGCCTGTCATGACAGGGAGCATGGTACAGAATCAACAGAGCACTAGTTTCATCTCCCACTGCAGAGGGATGAACTAGTAGAGCAAAGTTCACACAAACACACACACACACACACACACACACGCACACGCACACGTATGGGCACGAGCACGTGCACACACACTCACACACATGTTGTCTCCCTCCCTCCCTCCTTCCCTCCCTCCCTCCTTCCCTCCCTCCCTCCCTCCCTCTCTCTAATTCCTTCCTACCTCCTCAGTTCAAGGGAGCAGCTCACCAGGAGAGTAATGTGGAACCAAAAGTGGACGAGTAGAATACAGTACATGGGAGCAGGTGGCCTAGGAGGCCACAGGATGGCTACAATGATGTTGTTCTGGCCAGCTGCCAAGGCTGCTGAGTACAATGTGTCTAAATGCAGATGAGCTAACCAGTGTCCTTGGAGCTGTGGGGGACAGATAAGAGGGCTGATCTTTCCTGCCTACCTGTCTACCTTGAAGGCTTAGGTGTCCTTTCTTTAACCTTGCACCCTGAGCTCTATGTACACTCCAGACACCACCAGCAACATCTACTTGTCCCTATTTTGCTGAGGGTTGTGGCTCACCATCTGAAGGCTTCAATTGTAAGTGTATGTGTGAATGCCCAACATATATAAAACCAAAGCCAAGCTCTGTCTAGTCTAGGCCAATTTAGGTAATAAATCTTGCTCAATTCCCTGGTTCGAATACCTCTGGCTACCTCTGCAAACCCAGTTTATTCTTGAGCCAAGGCTCTTTGGCCATGATCCCTGCACAGTCGGCACTCTTTCCTTTTCTCCATCCAGGCTGAGGTCACTCTCCCCTGGCTTCCCTCAAAGTCCTTCCTCTTCAGGATTGGAGTTTTTTGAACCAAAATCTTTACCCGCCCAAAAAAAATCCTCTCTTTTCTGACTCTTAATTTCTTTGAACCTAGATTGCTAAATTCTCTCAAACCTTCTTCTAGCACTTGAAATGTTGGGTATTTATATACTCTCCAAGAAGACCATTGCCATATTTGTTAGTAGCATCCACTGACATCCCCAGTGGAGGACAGCAAGTACTAGAGTGTCCTTTCTTTCCCCTTATTGATTTTTGATTTGGAGGGTTGTTGAAATCTAAACCTAAGCTACCAACAAAATATGGTCTCTTTAATGAACTAAACAAGGGAAAAGTTAGCGTTTCTTTTACAAGTCCCCTGGAGTATCATGGATTAGTTTGGGTAAGCATAACTTTAGGAAGAAAATGAGAAGTCAAGGATAAATTCAGAAAGTGTCCAAAGCCTTACAATGAAATGTATTTTCCCAAGAATTGCTGGAAAGCAAGGCTAATAGCCACTGCAAAATGGCAAATCCAAGGCTCACAAAAAAGCCCTCTTTCACCTGGCCAAGTGCTTCACATTTTGCACTGCCAATGACCTTGTATTGTTCCACTTGGAGCTAAAAATCCAATCTGCTTCTCATTGCTACTTTCTAAAGTGCGCTTCTACCCATTATCTCACTCGATTCTCACCATTACCCTATGAGGTAGGTAGGTAACTATTAGCTTTCCCTTGGCTCATTTCTGGAAGAGTCCCAGGAGTCCAGTTTTGTACAATTGTAAGTTGACAGATTTGGCTCCATTTGTACATGCTAACAAAACCTGGCTTGATCCAATCCTTATGTAAAGGGAAGATTCGTCATGCAACATTGACCTAAGCTGGGCAGAAAAAAGCCTGATTATAAGGGAGTGATTGGAGAAGGGAGGCATCTTGGGAAATTTGCTAATTCTACTCTTCCTTTCTATTCCTAGAGTGAAAAGCCAGGCTTTGCAATTGGGAGGCTTGTGTTGTTAATTTACTCATCCAGCTGCCCCTGTCTGCCCCACCCACCCTGTGAATGCATGGTTTATGCACATGTGTGTTTGGGTGCATGCAAAGACCAGACGAGAACATCAGATAATCTTTCTGTACCACTGTACTTTAGTGGAGATGGGGGTCTCTCACTGAACCTTGCACTAGGCTGCCAGTCAGCAAGTTCCAACTATCCTCTTGCCTCTGCCTGCCAATGTCCTGGTGTTATGTTTTCACTTGGGTACTGAAATTCCTGCTTGGATCCTCATGCTTGCCCAACAAGCTTTCTTACTCACTGAGCCATCTGTTAAGCCTCCAGAATTCTTCATGTGTTTAGACAGGATACTAAGGACAAATAGTCATATATTTAGCTTCAAGAATTAACAAAGTGACCCTTTATGGGCCTGGCTGTTGTGGGAGGGCTGGGGGACAGAGAAACCTGAGGTATCACCTAGATGTTTACAGTTTTTCTGGGGGATAAACTCAAACACACTACAGAAGGTAAAACAGCTGGCAGGGATTGAAGAGTTGATGGGGGAGAACTGATTTGGCTGAGGTAAGCAGTCTAGAGCATCAGAACAAAGCAGTCTTCGGAAGCATGAGCTCTGGGGTTGGACCTGCCATCACCATCAAAATGAACCATAAAATGGAGTTGGAAATGAATGAATACTTATGTATGATTGTTGAACAGATTGAAGAAGCATAATGCCATGTATATAGTGAAGGGCTTAATAAATGCTCAGTAGAATGCTTGCTTGGCGTGCGTGAAGTCCCAGGTTCAATCCATAGCACATCATGAACCAGGCTTGATGGTTCAAGCCTGTGATATCAGCACTGGTGAGTTGGAGGCAGTGGGACTAAAAGTTCATAGGTCATCCGCAGCTACACAAGGAGGTGGATAGAGGACAAACTAAGCTACAAGAAACTCTGTCTCTCCAATTTTTTTTGTTTTTTTGGGGGTTTTGGGGGGGTTGTTGTTGTTTTTCGAGACAGAGTTTCTCTGTGTAACAGCTCTGGCTGTCCTGGACTCGCTTTGTAGACCAGGCTGGTCTTGAACTCACAGAGATCCTCCTGCCTCTGCCTCTGAAGTGCTGGGATTAAAGGCGTGTGCCACCACCACCCGGCTTTGTCTTTCCAAATTTGTGTTTAAGAAGCCTTTGAAGGATAGAGTAGATTTGAAGACACTGGAGAAGGATAAGATAGTATAAGTCACTCAACTCAGCAAAGTGTGTGATGATACTGGTTTTGCTAAAGTAGAAGGATTCTCTTAGGGTAGCAGAGAAAATATACTTTGTTGGGATGGGGTACATCTGCATGGTGAATGGTTGTCACACATAGGAATGTTTACTGGATATAATAACAAGTGAGAAACCACTGGACATTTATGAACAAGACAGTGGCTTGAAGGTAGTAGTTTCAGAATGAGATCAGCCTGTCACAGACATACTTGGTGACATCCCATTGTTTTGGACATGAATCAACATGGACCTGAACTAGAGATGTGACAATGAGATGAGAAATAGTTTTCATGGAAAAGTAACTGGCTAAAGTAGGTAATTAGATATGGAAGATAAATGAGAAAGAAGGGCCTAAAAGGGTTTCAAAGTCTCAAAGTCCAGCTGGCTTGGAAAGTGGCAGTCCAACTCACATAAAAAGTGAGAGTCAAGAAAGCAGTAGGGGAACCAAGTCTTACGATCTGAGTTTGATCCCCACCACCCATATGGTTGAAGGAAAAACAGACCCTCCAAAGTTGCTCACTGACCTTGTACACACAACTGTCCAAACACACACATGGGAATATGGAAATTAATACTTCTTAAATGAGAGTAGACATGTGGATGATGACGGATTCAGTACTCAATTGGTAGAATTTACAGAAATGTCTAGAAGAAAACACCAAATATTGTGCCCTAACCAGTATAATGTCTTTCTTTTACTTCCTGACAGAGGTAGAAACTTATATTGCCCATAAATATTGACAAATGTGTTCCTTCCGCTCTGGTACTATTCATTCATTTTCCTGTTCTATTGTCTCCTACTCTGTATTTCATTCTTGTTAAATATTGAATAGGGGGACTGCAATGCATTCTTGCCTTGTTTGAGGTTTTTTGGTTTACTATTTTTTGAGACAAGGTCTCACTAACTTTTCCAGGCTGGCTTCAAACTCCTGGGCTCAAGTGAACCTCCAGTCTCAGTCTCCTGAGTGGCTGGAACTGCACCCATATTTGTCCTTTTTATTATTAACTTTTAAGTTCAAATATAAAATCACAGGTTTCACCATGGCTTCTTCATAAGTATGTCTGTCTTGCTCTTAACATTAAGGGAGAAAACCTCTGTTCCAAAAATTATTAACAAAGAACTGGGTTTTGAATCTCTCTACATTAAGATGAGGAAATTGAGGTACAAGTTAAGTAACTTGTCCAAGATCATATAGCCAGAATATGCTCAAAGATTTAAACTTCCACTCTCTAGCTTCAGAGACTATTAACCAATCTACCACAGTTGTTAAACCCTTAAGGATGGAGTTTTCTATAGATTTGTGAGATACTCAAATCAAAGTATTGTGTCTTTAATCCCTAATTTCTTAGGAGGTATTTTTGTTTGTTTTTGTTTTTGACACAGGGTTTCTCTGTGTACTGGCTGTCCTGGAACTTGTTCTGTAGACCAGGGCCTCTCAGAAGTTTTTTGTTGTTGTTGTTGCTTTGTTTTGTTTTTTGTTTGTTTGGTTTTTTTAATGTTTGTTTGTTGGTTGGTTGGTTTTGATTCTTGAGACAGGCCTTATGATGTATCCCAGGCTGACTTTGGAAAGTCAGGTACAAGCTCTCAGCATTTCCAGTGTCCTAAGGCAGTGTGTTCGGTGAGAGGATTATGTGCTCTTAAATGCTTTATATAATTTACCATTAAGTCTGTGTGTATGCATGTGCAAGGGAAATGAGACACTTGTATCCTCCTTTCTACTTCAGTTTCTTCTCCAATTTTGTTGATTTTCATGGTGTTCACCTGGATTCTAAATGTATTGGCGTAAATACTAATATACAATATCTGTTACTTATAATTTATGCCCTTACACAACTACTAAGACTAGCATTCTCCTGCTACATTCTCTCTGTCTCCCTCTCCTTTCCTTTCTACTACTTTTTTTTTACTCCTTAGTGAGTTGTTCTTTAAACAATCTTGTTAGCTTTCACTTATGTTTACGGTCTTCCCAAAGATCAGCTATGGCTTGTATTGATCAACTTTCCATTTGGGTGTATATTTTATAAATCTTTGCAACACTTACTCCTACGAAGCCCATCTGTGTGGAGTATCCTCTCCTCAGTCCTTCTCTCACTTGGCTAACTCCCACTCATTCTTTAGTGTATGCATCATGTCTTACAGGAAGCCTTCGTTAACCCTCCAAGATAATTTAAGAGCTCATCCTCCAGCCTCCCCCAGTATCTTCTACCTCTTATCACCCTGTGTTATAATTAGGGATTTGTTTGTCTGTCCTTGCCCTATCACACTATGAATTCCTTGAAGTCAGGGACCGTGTCCAGTTCATAGTTGTATTTCTAAGTACCTAACATGGAATTTGACATCCCAAGTAGGAATTCTGGTGGAAATCTGATTGACAGTGGCCCAGCCATGGCAGGCAGACGCAACAAAGGACTTCCCATCACAGTCTTCTTCCAATCTGAGGTTTGCTTTGGGGCAGTTTGTTTTGTTTTTTGAGTTTTTGTTTTGTTTTGTTTTTTAAACATAGTCTCACTCTATAGCCCAGGCAGCTCTTCAACCAAAGCTGCTACTGAATTCATAGCAACCTTCTTAGTTCAGCCTCTTGAGTTTTGGATTATAGGCATGAGTTGGCTCACTGGGTAACTTTTTTTGTTTGTTTGTTTTTAGAAAATAAAGTCCTTTCAAGGTATCGTCCCAATGGCCATCCCTTGGTAAGATGTCCTCTTTCACCCCTGCATTCTAGCAAAGAACTGGTGTGTTCAGCTCCAAGAGATGTATGGTCAAGAGTGAGTCTAGTGGGGCTGGCACCAACGGCAGTGACAGTCTACAAACTGCCTTGTGCCTTTGCTATTTCAAAGCACTATTCCTGCACTGGGGCCTTCTCTGAAGTGAGGGTGAAGGGATTTCATCCTTTCTACTTCTCTTATTTCCTGTTCTATTTGAAGCATCTTTCCCTCTCCATCCGTCTTTTTCCAGCTCCCTTCTTTCATTCACTACAGACTTTTGTAGCTTGTGTCCAGAGGTGTTTTGAAAATGTGAACTGAAGTAGTAGTTTGTTAGATTGGCAACACCCATGCATGACTGTCCTAGGTTTTCTTCTGGAAACTTCTGTGGTTAGCAATCAAATCCAAAGAAAGCAGAATGCAGGCTGCACTGAAGGAGAAGCATAGAAAAATCACAGAGTACCATCAACACTAGGGCTGGCTCCTGCCTCACTTCTCTGCCTTCACCTCCACCCCAACCTAGACTATTCCTCATGACAAAAATCAAACTTGTGACTGAGATTTTCTTGTTCACTGTGTATCTACTTCCTAAGATATTTAGTCTCCCTTTGTCACATCATCTGGGTTTCTTCTTCAAGGAACAACTTATAAAACTAAATTATAATAATACTAATAATAGTAATAACTTTAAAGAGCAATGTCATTCTGAAATGGAAGGGAAATCAGAGAGAGCAAGCCTCAAAGATTTTTTGGGTTTTCTTTTTTTTTTTTTTTTGAGACAGGGTTTCTCTGCATTGCCCTGGCTGTCTTAGAATCACTTTTCAGACTAGGCTGGCCTCAAACTCACAGAGACCCACTTGCCTCTGCCTCCTGAGTGCTGGGATTAAAGGCATGTGCCACCACACCCGACACCTTAAAGTATTTTGTGTCACCTGCTTAAGACAGAACTAAGGGAAGATGTGTGACCCATGAGGGGTCATGTGGTCCCCAAGGATGCTGAAGAAGGATAATTGGCTTATGTTAGTCTACCTCCAGTATTCAGGTCATATTTTATGTGACAGATTTCATTCACCCATTTTCTCTTTCATTACACAAACATTTGCCGAACATTTCTGGTATTCTGGAAAATATGGTGCTGGGGATTCATTACCCTAGAGACATTGAAATTCCCACCCAGCACTCCCCCCAAATCCTTGTTTTATAGACATAGTTTAAACTTAACATCCCTAAACTTTGAGGTGTGGCAAATGCTGGGAAAGAATGGGTCGAGTTATAGTGATAATGGTGTGTCCATAAACTGAACTGTAGGATCAGTTAAGTATGGTTAAACAGAGCAGAATACCTACAAATACAGTCATCAGAGGAAATGGCCCCGTGGCATGGATGTGAGACAGCTGTGGGAAAGCTTGATCAATGTTTTCTTTGCATCCCCCTGCCTGGACAGCCTGGAGACTCTGGTTTGGAGCAATGTTCCTGTCTACTGCTATCACTTCACACAGTGTGCAGACAGCAAATGCTTTCTTCCACCCAGTGCAGCTCATGGGAGCTCTGTGTGAGCACCAGGTCACCTGAAATTGAGGGGAGGCTATCTAGTCAGAGCTAAGGAGGGTGTGCTTCTTGCTGTCTATGCTCCAGTTAATCCATGGCCATCTGTCTTTATTTTGCTGACTCACTGCTTTCATTTGGGTTGGCAGTTCTCTTGCTGTTGGCTGCAGTCTTTAACTGTTTAGAGAGGGCTGAGATGGATGGAGAATTAGGGGCTTTGCATTCATTCCCTGAATGAAATCCTACCCAGGTACTGTGGGCCTCTTGTCGAGGGGCTGAGGCCAAGGCCCTTGGGTTTTGATGGATGGTGGAGATTAAGTGTAGGGTAACACATCATTTAGTCTGATTGCAAGGCTAGATTTCTCCCAAGTGCTGCCAAATGAGCTGGGAGGTCATGTGAATTGTCTGCCCAAGCACAAGGAAACACCATGCCTTTTAATTAGAACAAGGATCAACAATACGTGAGGTTTTGGTTTGTCAGAGAACTCGGAGTGTCTAATCCTATACTTCATTCAAGGTTCTCTTGAAGCTGTACTTCATCCACGGAAGCCTTACATGCATATCATTTTGTCTCCATGTTCCACCCCACCTCTCCAAAACGCACTTTCCCACACTTTGTATCTCAGCAGCACTTGGCTCCTGTTGTGCAGTGTCCTTGGCTTTTACTGCCTTTCTGGCTCCATCCCTCAGAGGATCTGGAGAGATCTGTTCTTTATTCCAGTGAGTGATAAGCTCTCATCAAGGTGAAAGGTTTTATGGCCTTCCCAGAGTTGAGTGTGATGACCATCCATTAGCTGTTCAGGCTGGCTCACTTTTAGGGAGGAAATCCTTGCTACTGCTACTAATGCTGTTATGCCAACATGAACAGGTAGCTCCTAAGGCAAATCTGTACATATGTTTCCCCTACATAAGGCTCTAGGTTCCTTTTCTCCATTTTTTCATTCTATTCAACTTCCCAGGCAAAAATGGTCAACAACAAGGCTGGGTAGGTACAGGTAAGCTCCCCAGAAATGACCTAATGCTGATAGAAAATGGTCTTGAAATGGTTAAAGTAGATGTGACTCCACACACATCTTAGTACAAGTCAAACCCCTTGGAATAATAGCACAGTCATTTTATCAGACATCCTAGAAGTGTGACCATTGAGTTTCTATAGTTGCCAAAGGCAAATGCTGACTTCCCTCACATTTTCTTTCCCCAGAATCTAGCAGCCATAAAACAATGAAAGTTATAAAAATTGTTTCTCCAAAAACTTAGTATTATATAGATAAGCTACCCCATGGAGGTGGCTTTTCAAAATCATCAATCCCAGAAAGTGTTTTCCATCAGTGGGAGAGGAAAATTGACCTCCATACACTGTCATCGGCAAGACAACCTGAAGCTCTGAAATGATTAAATGTATAGTTGACCATAGAACTCAGCAGATCCACAAGAGAACTGAAAAAAATGTCCACACAAGATGCATGAGTATCCATGGTCAAGATGAAAAGAACTCAAATGCCCCTCCATCTAATGAGTAAGTAAACAAAGGTGGAACACTCACATAATGTAATGTTATTCCCACATACCCCAATATGAAATACCAGGATGGCCCATAACCGTAATCTTGAAAGCATTATACTGAGTGAAAAATATCATCACCAAATATTTCATATGACTCTGTTTTATGAAATGGAAGGAGAAGTAAATCCATTGAAAGAGAAATTAATTTGGTGGTTGCCTAGGACTAGGCAGACTAGGGGATTCAGGGTTGGGACAATGATAGCTAAATGAGGCAAGTTCTTTTAGGATGCTGAGATTACTCTAGAAGTGATTGTGATGATGGCTGTACAACTTAGATTATACATAAAATCCACTGAATTGCATACTTTATATTGCACGGTGGGTAGCATATATCTAAATAAAGCTGTGAAAACATGGACAGTCCCTTTTAGACAGTTCATCTCAGGCTAGAGAAATGATAAGCGCAAACTTGGACACACGCCTCATGAGGATAGATCAGTGGGAGGAAGCCTTGTTAATGCCCACAAACCTTTGGAACTTTCCTTGTTGGTTTCTAATTTCCTTTTTGAGACAGAGTCTCACTAAAAGCCTAGGCTTCAAACTTTTGATCCTCCTGCCTGTCTCCCTTGTGCTGGGATTACAACCACGTGTTGCTACACCCAGCTTTAGTAGCCCTGATGGAAACTCCAAACCCTAATTTACAAGGTCCAATAATATTTTATTGGAAAGAGCCTTTGAGCCTAGCCCACTCTGATCCCCCTAGAAGATTTTCAGTAAGAGGAAGTAACTTACCTATGTCACAGAACTCTTCAGTGGCAGAGCAAAAAACATCATCTGATGTTCTAAACACCTACTCCTTGAGGTTTCTCCTGCCTGACTTCTCCCATTCCCCTGGCCTCTCCAAAGCAGCCCCTTTAACATGTTTGCTGAAAGTTAAGCCAAGTCTGAAAGCCCAAGCACATTCTGCAACTACAGTACAATTTTCCTAAATAGTGGGTCAGGAAATCAACATTATGAGTCCCCCAACACCAGGATGTAGACAGAGTACAGGATTTGACCCCTGGTACAACTAAATTTGTGGAATAGTCACATGCTTTTCTTTATACTGTATTTGGCGGAATTAGAAGAGAAAAATAATATTCATCTTAGGAAAACCTTGGTAACTGCAGATTTGCTGGCAACCTTATTTCCTCTTGCTTTCTTGGAAGAAACCAAACAAAAAAGCAGCTGTACAAATTAGCCCTGACCAGCAGGCCCAGGACCAAAACAAAACAAAGAAGGAGAAAAAATAATAAAACCCCAAACAAATCAGGCTAAATATTTAAATCAGAATGGAAAATATATCCAACTCTCTGCCAACTGGAGTTCTTGAAACACAAACCTCCACTTGATTATTGGCAATATCCTGTTTCCAGGTCAAGAGCAAGCTGGGGAATAAATTTTGAAACTCCTTCATCTGCATTCCCACATTTTTCTGACGGTCCCGTCTTATGGCAGTGAAGCCATTTTTCCACTCATTATTCTTGGAGTCAGATCAGTTCCGTAGTAAGTGGTGCACTAGGTCATCACTCAACAGTCACCGTGTTCTAGACACTATGGGTCAGGAGGAAAGGACATGGGGGAGATGTGATGTCTCCCTGACAGAAGTAGTACACCTCCAAAGTCAGGTAAGAAGAAAGACAAGAGGACAAATCGATTTTGACTAATAGGGAGGGAACTCATCTTTCTGGAATAGATTTGTTTGTTTTGAGACAGGGTTTCTCAGTGTATCCTTGACTGTCCTGGACTCACTTTGTAGACCAGACTGGCCTCGTACTCACAGAGATCCACCTGCCTCTGCCTCCCGAGTGCTGGGATTAAAGGCATGCACCACCAAGCCTGGGCTGGAATAGATTTTTTTTTTTTTAAAGGGAGTCGAGGGGAATTTGGCTGAAAATGGTTGGAGACAAATTATTGAGGCAATATAGCATCTTAACGAGGTGAATGGCAGGTGAAAGGCATGCTGGGGAGTCTTCTATTTACCCCTCTGTCAACATTGGGTTACATGTTCCCCTCTGAACTCCACTAATCCCTTGGGCCTGATCAGAGCAGTTTTCACATTTTCCTATATTTCTGCTTTCTTGCAGTTCTCCTCTTCAAACTGAATTCCTTGAGAGAAGTGCTTCTGTCTGGTTGTTTGCATACATCTCTAATACGTGAACAAAGGGTTTACAGTGTGGTTGATCAGGAAATGTTTGTTGCTGGAACACAATAGGATAGAATACTAGAACTTTAGATGGCTGAGAAGACCTGTCTGAGGAAGAAGTCAGGTAGAGGGAACCAGTTAGGAGGATGTTTTTCTGGTGCAGGTATAAGGAACTACAAGAACAGAGGACTGGGATGCAGGGAAACAAAAACAAAAAAACAGGAGATTGGTTAATACTGCTGACAAAAAAAAAAGCAAAATGTCTGTGGGACTGAAGCAGGTTCCCCATGATGCAATGGAGTGGGTCCTGCAGATCACAGTAGGGTTAACCAGCCCCCCTTCCACTTTGTGGACAAAGTGGTCATGCCCCAACCCCCTACCCCTGCTGTCTCCAGGGACTCCAGCTCTTCTGTGCTCTTCATGTCTGGAGGTAAAGAGGATGACTAGACCGCTGTTGATTGGCCTTTGCCCAGAGAGCTACAGCTGACCAGTAAGACTCAGCTCAAGAGGGGTGATCTCTCACAGCCCCCTTAATCCTACGCTCTCCACCCAGCTCCTACCACCTGGAGGTGTCACACAAAGATGCACCAAACAGGAAAGCATCAGGCCAAGAAACAAGAAACTCCTTTTCCCCTCCATACCTCTTTCGGTCTACCTTCAGTCTTTCTGCTTCCCCCGGGCTGGGGGCGGGGAGCGGGGAGGGGGGCAGGGAGCTGGGGGTGAGGGGTAGGAGGTGGGTGGGGGGTTTGGGGGGCTGTGTGTGAGAGAAAAACCACGGAACTTTTCGAAATCCCATTTTCCAACAGCTAAATCAGATTCATTCTGTGTCTCCTGCACAGACTGCATTCATCTGGGTAATGTAAACACCGGGAGGCCACAGCTGTCTGCCAGCTGCAACGTTGAAGCCCATTTCAGGGGGCATGAAAAAACCTGTCTGTATCCATCACAGATGAGAAGTGTTAGCTAATGAATGGGCCCTGCTGAGACCAGAGCCCAGCTGAGTTATTTCAGTCGTGGGCCTTAGCAGAGATTTTTATTGGGTAACACATTTCAAATGCTCCAGTCACTCTCTAGACCCCAGATTGGAGACCATTGCTCAATCTCCCCACCCTACCTCCTTCAAAAGAAAAAAAAAACCTAATTTACTCAAGGGACATTCCTGTTGGCAGCTCAAGAATCTTGGTGTTTGGAGTGCTGGGTGATTGGTTAAGGAGGGTACAGTAGGGGCTTAGAAATGCTATGGGTCTCCTTAGGCTCCTTGCAGTAGTATAAAGAACACCTCTTTTCAGAAGCAAGGCTGTGTGTAGCTTCTTCTAATTGGGTTAGTCAGCATGAAACAAACTAAGAGACAAGCAGCTTGGAGCTGAACGTCAATATTTTGACTAGGCCTAAAGTGATAGGGTTTTATTTTTCCTTTTTAAAGATTGTGTGTGTGTGTGTGTGTGTGCATATGTATTTGTGTGTGTGGGTATGTGCATATGCGTGTGTGCATATGTATTTGTGGGGGGGGTTGAATATGTATTTGTGTGTGGTGTATGTATGTGCATATGTATTTGTGTGTGTGTGTGTCTACACATTGGAGTATGGGTACACACATGCCACAGAATACATGAGGGTATCAGAGAGCAACCTCCAGTGTTGGTCTTCACATTTCACTGAAGACAGGGTCTTTTGTTAGTTGTTGTATGACTCAGACCTTCAGAATGCCCTAGAATGTAAGTGGGTGACTGATTATCAGCCCTGTATATGAGAGGAACCCAGAGGAGAATTAAGGGCCAGAGTGGTTTTGTGATTGTAAAATAAAAAATACATAAAATGTACTACTTTAACAATTTTCAAATGCACAGTGGTATTCAGTACATGTAGGACATTGCTGTATCAGCATAACCTTTGCCTGGTTCTGGGACATTTTCATCACCCCAAAGAAGACTTCCATATGCTTTAAACATTCATTCCTTACCCCTTCGCCCAACAGCTGTTGGAAGCAGCTAGTATGCTTCCTAGCTATAAATTCACTTGTTGCACATGTCTCATAGAAGTGGAATTGTGCAATATGTGGTCTTTGGTGTGAACTCAGTCTTTTTTAGTGCCTACTGACGGATGAGCCTTGAATACACATCAGCTAATGGTGACTGCGATGTTTAGTACTTAACTCATGAATGGCACACGCTGGGGATTTATTTGTACCATCTTCTTCTGTTTTTGTAACAACTCTAAAGTAGAAAATAGTAATTTTCTTAGTTAAAAGATCAGTAGTAGTCCAAGGGTCAAATAAATTGAATAAGTAGACCTAGTTTGCACTAATAACTAAGATTCCAACTTGAGTCCTTCTATTATTTATCATCTGTTTAGCCCTGCTTAGAACCACTCTGTTTACTTGGAGACTACACGCATACTATATACTTCCTTTGTGTTATATGCTGTCAGGCCCATCTTGCTCCCTACCACCACCACTTAAATCCCTTCTGGAGAGATACGCATTCAGGAGAATAATCTCAGTGGGCTCTTGTGAAGATGCCCATGTTTTGTCAGAGATAAAAGCCTAGCATAAGGGTTGCCTCGTGCCAGTGTAACTCAGTGGTAGAGGGTTCTGCCTGGCATACAAGCCTTCTCCTTTCTCTCTTACTCATGAGAGCACATGGGAATGGTAGTGAGAAGTGCTTGTTCCAAAAATCTGTGAATGAACTTAATTTTTTGTTGTTGTTCCATGAGGCAGATTTTCTCAGTGTAGCCTTGGCTGTCCTGGAACTCGCTTTGTAAACCAGGCTGGCCTCAAACTCACAGAGAGCCACTTGCCTCTGCCTCTGCCTCCTGTGTACTGGGGTTAAAGGCATTTATCTCCACCACCCCCTGGATCAAATTTATTTTTTAAGTCAGTCATATGCAAGTTTTAATTTGGTATGTGATTATTAGACACAAATAATAACTGGTTGGCAGATACCACCACCATGTCCTGACATCAAAGACGAGCCCCTGATCTAAACACATCTGGAGGCTCCAGGAAGGTCTTACTCAGCTCATTTGGTTCCAGTGTGCAGGTAAACAGTCAGATAAGTTAAGTTCTCCCTGACAGTTAAAGCGCTTATCTTGGCAAACAAAGTCTGGGTACCTCATGCTCAGTCTCTTTTGTTTATACTTTTTATTTTTGTTGTTTTGAGATAAGGTCTTGTTATATAGTTCAAACTAGCCTCAAACTCAAGACTTTACTACCTCAGCCTCCAAGTCCTGGGATCATGAGTGTGTAACACAGGCCCAGCTCATTCCTACACTCAAATAATGACAGGCCACATCTGACAGGAATTCTCATATTCCAATGGCCTGCACAAGACATAAGACCAACAGTAGAACTTGGGAAAATAGTAAAGGAAAACAGGAATATTTACACTGTTTCATAGACTCCAAGATGTATTTAAAAGTTCCAGTAATGGGGGCAGCATTTGGGAAAGTTCAATGGAACTAAAAGAGACAAATATTGATACTCAACAGTCAGGTCTGTAATAATAAGAAGAATGGTACAGCCTGAATTCAAATAAGCAGAACAGATGTGCCTCATGTGTTATGAGCTGAAAATCTTTCCTTGATGTGGGATCAGTTAAAAAATCAAGCTCGGGACTTAGTGTATGTTTAATATAAAAACTCTCAACAAAAAGACTCTTGAGACAAAAATCCAAGCAAGGGCAAGCTACAATCACCAGTGCAAATAATCAGCTAGTCGGCATTTGCCTGTGAGAGATCAAGGCAGGCAAATGTATGAGGATGGCAATATATATATATATCCCAGGCTGGTCTAGAACTTTCTATGTAGAACAGACTGGCCTTCAATTCCCAGCTATTCTCCTGTCTCTGCTGCTGTGACTCATCGAGTTCATTGATTTTTTGTTTGTTTGTTTGTTTTTTCAAAACAGGGTTTTTCTGTGTAGCCCTGGCTCTCCTTGACTTACTTTGAAGACCAGGATGGCCTTGAACTCACAGAGATCTGCCTGCCTCTGCCTCTCAAGTTTTGGGATTAAAGGCATGTGCCACCACCGCCCAGCTGAGTTCATTGATTCTTATGACAGTATAGAAAAGAAGTATTTTCAAAAGATGAGTTCTGAGAAACACATGAATCTATCCCACAGACTAGTTAATTCCAATTTGAATCAACCCACTTCAAGGTACTGGGGCAGGCATAAAGAACATCCAGCACAGTGTGTGCACTCAGGACCTTAGAAATGTAATTATTTTCTTTCTTCCTCTATGCCAGAGAAAAACCAACATGAGGACTGAATGACAAACCAGGAACACACACACTCTCATTTTGCTGATACAACAACAAATTGGCATACATGCTTTTACGTCACAGCACCAGCTAACAGCCCTTCTATTTTAAAGGACCCATAGAGTAAAATAACTGCCTGATCCAAAAGAAGAGAAACACATGACAGCCACAAAAATGTCATGGCAAAGTTGGGAAAGGGCTGAAGATGTTGGGAAGCTGTCTAACAAGGCTGAGCAAGAAAAATGAGAGCAAAATAGGGCAGGCAGAAGGCATGGGAGGGTTGTCATGTTATCAAAGTGAATCATGTAAAGGTCATGGCCTGAGGGGACTTAGACTTGTCCAAATTTTGGATGCAAAGGAGAGGGGACACGTCTTGTAATGCAAATCAGAAAGAAACTGACAAAAGGGTCAATATTAGTGTCCAAAGAGGGTAGTGAATGTACAATAAATATGCAGAAAATACAAAAATATCATTCCTAAAGGTGTTATGAGGTTACAAATAAGTTCTAAAAGAATTTCCAATAAGTCGATTTCTGGCCTATCACCAATGATAACAATGGTAATAACAGCTATCATTTCTTGAGTCCTTTCTGTGTGCCAGTCACCACGCTCAGTGAGTTTGATATTTTTTTGATTTTGTTTTTCATCTCCTGCTTCCATCCTTACTTTTATTTTTTCACCCTATGGTAATGACATAAGCACTATACCTTTTGTTTTTCAGATGAGGAAACAGGTTCAGAAAGATTGACTCATTTTTCCTAAGTAAACTCATCAACAATTGACCTCCTCATCACATCTCTATCCCCTTTAATTGTTAAAAGCATTCCCTATCCTGCCTCTTTCAGTGTGGTGGCTTAGTTAGTTAGCACTGTTCCTCTAACAGAAGAGAGAATTGATGAAGGTGAGGCTTTACAATGTTTCCCCCCGCCCACCTGGTTGGAGAGACAGATGAACAGGAAAATAGACACCCTGGGACCAAGAAGCCCCTTAGGAGGCTAAATCAGTGAAAGGGAATGAAAAGAAAAGATTCTTAGAAATGGATACAAAGAAGAACTAACAGGGAGCCAAAAGGTATGGTATCTTGCCATGCCTATCTTGGCTTCTCAAAACAACGCAAATAGATCTGTCTTATACTTGTGTGTCTGCTAAGACTTCCATTCTAGAATTGTACCATGTCACCAATACTATTTTGGCAAGCATCTGAGATGCACATGTTGTGGGTGGAGCTGTGCCGAGGTTACATATGTAGTGATATTTCTAGGCTGAAATCTAATTTAGGGACTGGAAATGTAGCTTAGCTAGCAAAGTCCTTGACTAACATGCACACAGCCCCGAATTAAATATCCAACACTGCATAAAATCATTAATGCCCACCATTCCAATGGGTGAAGGCAGGAAGATCAGAATTTCAAGGTCGTTCTGTATTATACAGTGGGTTTGAGACCAGACGTAGCTACCTGAGTCTAGAACCTTGCCCTGGAAAGAGAGAGAGGAAGCTTTTGTTTGTTTCATTTTGGTTTTTCGAGACAGGGTTTCTCTGTGTAGCCCTAACTATCCTGGACACACTTTGTAGACCAGGGTGGCCTTGAACTCACAGAGATCTGCCTGCCTCTGCTTCTTGAGTGCTGGGACTAAAGGTGTGTGCTACCCCTTCTACCCAGCTTAGAAGAATTTTTAAATATTAGTAAACTTTGGCAGGGTGGGGGGAATCTTCATAATGAATTTTTTTTTAATTTGGGTTAGGGAAAACCCTCTACGGTAATATGAAGGAATAGCAGAAGTAGTTGGGTTCATTGGCTATTCAGAAACATAACCTAAAAGCACATGGCCTTCCAGATCTTCTGTACCCACCACATGACAATTTTGTTGAAACTAATGACAATAAGAAAGAACAGAAGGTGTGGTTACCCTTTGGGAGCCATTTCGATCTGGTACCTCATCCCTCTTCATTATGTCATTTTAGGGCAGAGGGCCTCTGGTGATATGCTGAGCAGCTGGATGGCTATAGGTGTCGTTTTAGTAGAGTAGACAGTCTTTTGAGTGGTTCCTGGAGGAAAACTGACAAACTGAAATTAGGACAATTTTCCGCTATAACAGCAACTTTCTTTGCTGGTGAGAAGGCTGCCTATTTTTTAGATAGGGAATCGAAATAACTTCTGTAAAATAGCTCCCAAAGGGAAGGGAAGATAAAATTGAGTATTAAAGATAATAATGTAGCCCTTCAAGTGATGATACCTCACTATGATACAGTTAAAGCCACTGCTTGGCAAATCCCCAACAGCAACTACCTCTAGCCAGTAAAGCTTACTGGTTCTGATGCCTAGATTATGGGCATCATGAGCCAAGTGAAAAGGAGGGGCCAACAGCAACTGGGTTGGGAGATAGTTGGGGTTAGCTGCCTGTTCCAGATAGGATGCAACAGGGTCAAATGCAAAAAGCTTTCAGAGATCCAACCTACAGGTGGAAGCAATAGGCTTGCTTTAAATTCCCATAGAATGCTTCTAGCATCTTATTCTCTCATTTAACAAATATTTATGGAGAATCTACTATGACCCAAGCACTATTGAATGAAAGTGAAATATCCTTGTGCCCCTGTGAGGCTTACTGAGTCCTCATAGGAGAGATGACTGAAAAGCAAACACACAAACACTCAGTGTCATCCACTGGGGATTGGTTCCACAATGCCATTCATGGGCACTCGTTGAAATCTCTTATATAAAATGTTATAGTATTTGCATATAACCTTCACATCATCAGGGTACTCTGTATAATCTCCAAATTATATATAATAGCTTATTCAATGTAAGTTTCACATGGATAGTTGTACTATATTATTTAGGGAGTAAATGGGGGTGGGGTGGCTAGACATGTTCAGCACAGAAGCAACTTTTCAGAAAATGTGCATCTGCAATTGGTTGAACCCACGGATGCAGGACCCATGGATGTGGAAAGCTGGCTTTAATTACCAATGGTAATGAGGCCTAGGAGTTAGATTTTTAAAAAATAGGACTTGCAGAAAAGAAAATGCACAGGTAGGGCCTAAGCTGAGAGATCAGGGCAGGTGGATTCTGGATGAACAGAAGGGGAATGCTCATTCGAAGAACCAGGAGAAGCACTTCCAACTGAAAAGAACATAGATTCTAAATCTCTTTGAGCATGACTGTTGAAGCTACTGGCCAAGCAAGAAAGACGTTCTCCCTTCTTGCTGGCAAACCAAAGTGCTCTGGGCTTTGTGGTTTCTCAGGGGTCAAGGGCCCAAGTTGGTGATGGAGATCGACTTGGATGTTTCCCAGAGAGGATCCATGGTGAGCGCCTGCTCATAGGTTCAACCAGTTGGATAAGATGAATCTCCAAGGGATTCAGAAAGCCTACAGCCTCAGAGACTCTCGCCCCTGTGATTTCCACTCACACTTTGTATCTGATAGGGATGCTTGCCTGCTGAAAGCTGGGCCTGCATTAGTTAACAGTTGAGGCAGCACCAGTCTTCAGGGAGAATAACAGGCCATAGTGGAGACTGAGATCAAGAACTGGAGCCAAGGTGCAGCCACTGCCAACGACTTCCGTTTCTTTCCTTTCCTTCCCACACAGCTTCCCATGGAGCCCCTGTGACTGTTTATGGTGATCTGTTTGTTAACAATTAACAAAGAAGAAGGGAGCCCTTTACGGCATTTTCTTTTTCACCCAGAGGCCTCAGATTTCTCCCCATGAAACTGCCAAATACGCAACTTTGGGTGGATATTTAGCCGAATTACTTTGAAGGGTTTGTCAGTGCCTAAAATGGAAATTGTTAGAAAGCAGAGGAGGGTGATTGCCAGCAACCATGAAATGGTAATGACCAAATCATTTATTTTTGCAATAAAATGTCATCCCCTAACACTACAAAAGCAGACTTTTTTTTGAGCTTATAAGTACTGACCCACAAATACCCCTACCTTTCTCTCACCTTGGCTTTGCCTCCTAAACTAAGCTGCTTCCATAGTTTTGGAATTTAGCTGCAATCTGGGAAGAATTAAGAGGTTGGCTGATTATGAAAGGTAATCAATCAGACTTCAACCATCCTATAAAACAAAGAGGAAGTTGATTTGCTTCTGCAATGGTGTGTGGTCGACTTTCTATCCACATGGGAAAGTTGGTAGGCAGCAATAGAACCTAACCCAAAACACAACATGGATGTTAAATGACCCAGTCAAGTCTTCCTATTGTCGCAGCTAGGAGGCATTGCACTTAATAAGGTTTTCTGTGTGCATTGCCTCAGTTAGCAAGTAAATCAGGGAGGATCTACAATTGTGTACCTTTTAGCTTTGCACTCTGGCACTTACAGGGAAGAGAACCGAAAATACGCTATGGAATGAGGATGAGCTGCTAGTATTTCTCTGAAAACAGCCAGTAAGCTACTGTTCCTTCAGGCCAGTTGCTGAAAGTCTTCCCCCACAAACAAAGCCCCAGGTCTTTCTTGTAATTTTCCATATTGACTTCTGTATTGGGATTAGTGAAAAAATGTTTTTAAATTTATTTATTTATTTTATGTATATGAATGTTCTATCTGCATGTACACCTGCAGCCAGAAAAGGGCATCAGATCACATTGTGTGTGGTTGTGAGCCACCATGTGGTTGCTGGGAATTGAACTCAGGACCTCTGGAAGAGCACTAGCCAGGGCACTTAACTGCTGAGCCATCTCTCCTGCCCTGGATTAGTGAAAATGTATACCGCCCTAAATTTTATTTTAATATAATATTGTCTAAGCCTTTGGCTTGAAAGTATTTTGATAACATCTGCACGTTCAAAATAGAAAAGGAAGATGGCTCCACTCAGCTTTCATTCAAGAGAGCTTTGGGAATTATATTTAGATCACAGTCATCAGGCCAATTTTTGTGCAACTTGTCTTCAAAGGTGGCTTTCCCCAGCCATTTGTGTGGTTGCATGTGATCCATTAGGTAAGCAGACCTGCTGTGAAAACCAAACCAAACCAAAACAACAACAACAAAGATCCTAATAGGGCTGGAGAGATGGCTCAGAGGTTAAGATCACTGGCTGCTCCTCCAGAGGACCGGGGTTCGATTCCCAGCACCCACATGTGCCGAACTGCAGTTCCAAGGGATCAGGTGTTCTAGTCTGCCTTCTAACGACACCGTACACACATAGTGCACAGACAGTTGCTAGCTCTGTCACTACCTTTGAAAGCCTATCTTGCTGCCTCTCTGTTACATAAAACCTTTGGAGCAGCCTACGGGAAAGTGTGACTCTAATACAGATGATTCTTTCTCCCAGACTCCCTTGTAAGGGTAACTTATGAGGGAATTAGAAAGTAGCCAGCTCTGTCATTTCCTTTCCTTTCACTATTTTTAAACCACCTCTCAACCCACAGTACAGTAGCAATGACTCCATGTTGAAAAGAGAGACAATTGGGGCAACTTTAAGGCCATGGCACTCTTCCCCAAGGAAGATCCATTAAACTGTATCACAGCTAAAAGGACTGTCTTCTGGCCTTTATTTTGTGATAGTCTAAGGAGTGGAAACTGCCACAGGCATGGTAGAAATTAAGTTCTTTCTCTTTGCTTTGACCTAGCTATAAATTTTTGATTCCCACTTTCTTTGGAATACAGAGAAACTATGGAGGCAGATTATTATTACCCTGGCTATCCGGTAACTGAACCACTGTCTCACCCTCAGTTTCCTCATCCATCCCAAGAAGCATTGGGACTACACAAGTTATTGATTCTCCCAAACTCTGATATTTGACTAACCTAATAGGCTTATCATCTGAAAGGAATGTAGCTAAGTTTCCAATGGTTTCTTAGAGCCAGAGAAAGTTATTTTATACAATTTCCTTTCTCAGTGTTTTCCTTTTAAGAGGAAAACACGACTCATTCCAGGGATCAGCAGGGGAAAAGTTTTTATTGGGGGGGTTATGCCTTCTTTTCTATCTGTGGTGGGGGTTCAGAATGCCATAGTAACCAACATAGGCACCAGACCTGGACACGAGCTATAGAAACATGAGGCAGGTGGGGCAGACAACCTCATCAGCACCATCTTTACTCCTGACGTTATGCTGACCTGCTCAGAAGCACTGATGGTCTAGAGCATGATCCCAGCTCCTCCATTTACTAAGTGTTTCACCAGGAGAAAGTTCATTACCGCTATGCACCTCAGTTTCTTAACCTGGAAAACATGAAACAACCCTAACGCTTGAATATTAGATGAGCAAGTGATGTGCATACAGCCATGTCTGATGCACAGCCATTATGTGCTCAGCCAGTGTCAGATATTTTGACCCTTGGTCTCCTGTGTTCAGAAAGGGATACCAGAACTTATAGGGTTACATTACATCGGTCTGTCCTCTTTTCTGTGTGTAAGATTCTCTGTGGCCTTGGACAACTCTGTGGTCCCAGACAATGTCTGTCTGCTACAAGATTTTTCTTCTTCATGGGAGCTAACATTAGGTCCAATGAAGGACCTCAGGCAGCCTTTGCCCCCCTAGTTCATGAGTCAGTGCCAGTGACCAAAAGAATGGAAAAACCTCTCTGATGAGGGGAGAAAGTGTGGTTATTTAAACCTCAGCCATAAGCGTTGTCTCCCACATTTGCAGAAGATTTAGCAGAATACAGAGTTGAAGCTCTTAGACACCAAAGGATTTTTTGGAAAAGAATGTTCCCTGGAGGCTCTCCATGTCTAGGGAGGTCCAAAAACAGAGAAAAGAGAGCTGTGATCAAACCCAGGGAAGATGTTTCACCACAGGTGGGAAAAAGCCAAAGAAGATTCCCAAAACAGGTTCTGCAGTGTTTCCCCCAGGGAAACTGGGGAAAGAGTGGCTGGCCATCTGTCCCAGAGTGTTTCATAGGCCATCAATCTGGAAGAACCTTTAGAAGTGATCTTATCCAACCCTCTAATTTAGAGATGTGATAGCTAAGGCCTGGACTGAGGGGACAATTGCCCTATAGTCATATCGCAAATTATTGACAGAACCAGGATTTAAATTGTAAGCCAAAGATCACAGCGTGGCACCATAGTGGTCTCTTAAAGGTGCACAGACTGCTGTCTCTACTCATTCTGGAATGCTCTGTAGTACAAACATACTAAAAAGTGACTGAGGCCCACCCAGAAGGACTGCAAAGGTATTGAGTAGTGCTCAAATTGCAATTCCTCTAGTTTATCCATCTGATTGGGGAGCTCCGGCTGTCAAAGTGTCTCAGCCACAGTGTTCCTCACTCAGCTAACTGGTCTTCTTAGCTTACCATTTGAAAGTCTCTGTGGTTAAAGCTGAACTTGCTGACTCAGCCCATGTAGTAAAGATGACTAAACACAAGAATTTCCTGTAAAGGGGAGGGGTGGAAAATATCTTTCAGATGCATTTGGTTCAGGAAACCTTTCTGATCATTCAGGAGCTAGCCCACCATGGGCCTGTGAGGAAAAGCAGCAGGCTGTCCCTGCTCAGCACCGAGGCAGCATTTGCAGATGTTTCCTTTCTTTCTTTCTAAACAATATCGTGGCTGTCTCGGCACCATTTTGGTCTGGCCAGCATTTGCACAGGGCTCCATCTGCCAACTGGTGGAGCCCAAAGCAGAGGGGAGCGGATGTCTCCCCTGACTAGAGGGGCCTTGTACATTCCCCTGCTCAGAGGCCTTCCCCCCAGGGGTGAATTGGGACTGATCTGCTTTACCTCAAGGCAGTTTCAATCGTGGGCCCACCTTGAATCATTATGCTGACCGATCTGCAAACAATGTGAGCTGGCTTCTCTCTCCAGGGTGCACTGTGGGGAATTCAGAATCTGGAGTGAACTTAGCATGCTCAGGTCTGAATACCACACAGACATTGGACAACTTTAGGACAAGATCATTGACCTTCAGTGGGATTGCGCACCAGTTTGAGGCATTAATCCAGGGAACCCAAAATTTGGATAAATATTTCAAGACTCTTGGCTGAGAGGGAGACTGCTTTGCTCAATTAGAGAGTTGAAGACACCTGGTGCATTTGGGCGCTGCAGGTTTGATTTGCAGCTTGAGAGTTAGAAAAGGGGGCGGGAAAAGGGAGAGGGTGAGCATACTCAGTCATCTTCTGAAAGTCATATATAACTGGAACAGTTCAGGCATCGAAGATTCAAGTTTAAGGGACCTGCCTCATCCTCTCCCTACCCCTTCCCTCGTGCTCGCCACGGAGAGAACAGGAGTAACAGCCTCAGAATTCTCAGAGAGCCAAAGATTTCTTTTTTTTAAGTGAGTAACGACTTTTTATTCCAGTGGGGGGAGTGTTTTGGGGACACGCAACATGGAGCAATAGAAAAGTAGCATGGGGGAGGAGGAGGAGCGAAAGGAGAGAGGGGAACGAAAGGAGGTGAAGAGGGGGCTACTGCAGTTCCTTGCTATGCAGCAGTAGTATGCTTTGAAGTGTTCTTTTGCTTTGCTTAGTTTGCTTCTAACTCTGTACACATAAAAGAAAATGCTCACAAGCTGCATGCAGTACCTGGTAATAACATGGCCTCCATACACATTTTTCTGAGTAAGCAAGGGGGGTGGAGGGAGCAAGGGAGTAAACGAATACATGACAAAACCATGAGGATTTGTGTGACTCCTGGGATTGTCTGAAGCTTAAGCGAAATAAAGGTTGTGAGTTCTCATGTGTTCAAAAACTTGCTGGTTAGTACAGTGTGGGTTCACTACCTTCTGTGAGTCTTTTTTGAGATAAGCAGAGTAAGTGCCCTTTTCTGCAGGGGATTGAAACAGGGTCTCAGAGTATCAATCAAGCTGGCCTAACACTCACTATGTAGCTCATCATCCTGCCTCAATTTCCCAAGGACATGGAAGTGTGAACTTCCATGCTCAGCTTTCAGCAGCTGTCTACTAATGGAAAATGAGGCTCAGAGAAGTGAGGAGTATGTACCATGGACAAAGGGCCCTGGGACCAGCGTGCTTTCCAACATACCACATAGTCTCTTTCTTTCAAATCAAAACCTTTAAATCGGAAAGTGCTCTAGAACATTTGCATGAGTTCTGGGCTTTGTGACTGTTTATGGGAAAGTTTAAACATTGGAAGTGGATTAGGAGAAGAAATATCAGGCTGGAACTAACAATTCTAGTAAAGATTACAGTAAGTAAGACCTTGTCTACTCACAACCCAAGAGGCCATGGGAGAAATGGTCTTGGAATGTCTTGGGTTGGGATTATCTGATATTTTTGTGAAAGAACAATGGGGCCTCTAGTTGGCAAGGAACTAACAGTTGCTTTTTGTAATAACATGGGCTGGCTAATGTAAAAAGACTGACTGCAGACTCAGGTAGGTGAGCGAGCCAATATATACTGCGTCTGCACTTATCTTAAGGTCCCCAACCTCTCATGAAGTCATCAGTTGCTTAGTAGGAACAGACTTGTGGCAAATCGCTATTACTTTTACACAGAGATTAGAACATTTGACCTCAGGTGCTCGCTGAGCTGTTAAGGTCAAGTAACACAGTCTCCATCCAATGAAGTTACTCCTATCTACTAAATGGCTGCCCAGCCTCTTGCAACAAAAGAAGTTTACTGCCACTCTATGCCTAGTTTCTCCATCTGTCTCCTGGCTAGTCCTTATAGTGGTCATCTGTGTCTTTCACAGGGAACTAGGGGAATCGGAGTGTAAATGTATCTCATGCAGGCAATTAGGCATTGAAAACAAAAGCTTTATAAAGCAAAGCCTGGGTTTTGTGCCTGACGTACCTTGTTATTTAAAGGAGTCATTGTTCTCTAATTTATTACATTTTAAAGCATAGAATTTGGTTCATTTAAAGCAGGAGTTTTTAACCTGGGGTCTGTTACTCTTGGATAGCATACAAGAAGCTCAATAAATTTTTCTGAAACCATGTACAAAATTGTGGGTTTGCATTTAGCTTTTCCTCCTAGGACAGGTTCCGCAACTTTCCTGAAATTCTCAAAGGGTCCATATTCAAAAAGGTTAACAACCACTAGCTTAAAAGGAGTAGAAGTGTAATTATGTTTATGAATCAACTGCTGTTTATTCAGAAGCAGCCTTGTTTCTCTCTATTGCATGGTCTGCTTCACTTTCTTCTGTTGTCCCTGAAGGATGAATACCTGTGCTAAACCTCGATCTTCTCTTGTCCCATTTGCACACTGATAGCTACGCTTCCATTGGTATAGGGGACTCGGAGCAGACAGGGTTAGAACCCAGCTCATAGGAGTTCAGTGGTACTTGTAGACTGGAATGAAGTTATTATCTGAGAAAAATATTGAAGTCCTTGGTTCTCAACACCAGATGTAGTTTTGACCTTTACTACAAAAACTGAACTTTAGAATCACACAGCTGTGTGACCTGTGGCAAGTGACTTAATCTTTTGGGACCTTAATTTCTTCATCTGACAGATAGGGATAATAACAGGGTGATTGTGGAGATAATAAGTGTGAGATAATGGACATAATGCACAAGGCATATACTAAGAGCTCAATAATTACAGGTACCAATAAGATCTTTTTGAGGCAGCCAATTAATTAAGAAACCCCAAAGCTTTTTCTCTGAGGGGATAAATACATCTGTGTGGGTGTTACCTTCCCTGCCTGGGACTTGGGAACAAAAACAGTTAGACCTTTGTCACTTTATCAAAACATGGAATTTGGCCTGCTCAACAATTGTTCTCTGCTCAAAACAGTGGAAGAGTCCTGAAACCATGTTTCAACCCTGCACCCAGAAGTTCCACCATGTGAGAATTTAGGCTGTGTTTATAGAAGAACAATTGCAACAATCAAATCAGCTCAAAACCTCCAACTGGTACTTTGGCCCAGCAACAATACTTGTCTAAAGGGCTTCCCACCTTGCTCCTACCTGATCTTCAAAAAAAAAAAAAAAAAAGAAAGAAAAGAAAGAAAACAGCCATGTGAGGGAACAGAGAAATTGTGGGAGAAGTTACTTACCAAGGAAGTGAGAGATCCATACATGAAAACTATAAAACATTAATAAAAGACATAGGAGGTATTTGTAAATGCAAGTACCTCCCATGCTCGTAAAATTTCCATAACAATCCAAGGGATATTCAGATTAAATGCCATCTTCATCAAAATTCCAGTAGCATTTTTTATAGAAATAGGAAAACATCTAAAACTTATATGGAATCAATCATAACATACGAAAAGTCCATGCAATCTTAAGAAAGAAAGCAAAGTTGAGCCATCATGCTTTCTAATTTCAAACTATATGACAAAGCTATAGGGGCCAAAACAGTAGAGTATTGGCATAAAACCACACACATGAAGAACAATGAAACAGAATAGAGAGCCCAGAAATAAATCCAAGAATATACAATCAACTAATTTTTTATATGGGTGCTGAGAAGATATATTGGAAAATGATAGCCTGTTCAGTAAATGATTCTGTGAAAAATGGATATGCCAAAGAATAAAATGAGAGTTTTATCATACATCACACACACACACACACACACACACACACACACACACACACAATCAAGTCAAAGTTGATTAAATATCAAGTGTAAGAATTAAAATCATCAAACTTCTAGGAGAAAACTAGGGGTCAGGGAGAGCTGCTTGAGATTAGCTTCCTAATGATTTTTGGATCTCACATCCAGATTCATCTTCCTAGTTATCAGCTGGCCTCTCTGACGCCATTCCTTCTCTTCAGTTCTGGGTGTCAATGGTCAGAGTGTGAAAGGCAAGTGGAATGAGGAAAGACGTGGCTGATTTCTGGAACCTTTGCCTGCAGTCATGCAATTTACTTCCTTGTAAGAAGCAAGTCCATTTAAGGCCTTTCCTTCTCACCTACATGAGTGATGCCCCTTTCAATGCAGGAAGAAGAAATTGCAAAGCCCATAAGCAGAAAGAAGAGTCTTAGGTATTATTTTATTATTATACTTTATTTTGGGGTGGAGGCTGTGTGCATACCACAGCCCACATGTATAGGTGAGATAACAACTCAAAAAAGCCAGTTCTCTCCTTCCACCACATCAGTTCTGGGGATGAAGCCCAGGTTATCAGGCTTGGTGTCAAGTACCCCAACCCACTGAGCCATCTCACCAACCCAGGAGACTCTTTTTCAGTGCTGTAAAATAGTTCTTCCCCAAAGGATTTACAGAGGGCTCTTTGGTCTAGAAACTACCTGAATTGGTGTATGAGCCCACAGCCTATGTGTAGGAGAAGCCTTGCATTGTGAAGGAACACTTCCCAGATTCCCTCTTCAGTCTCTGCTTGGGGTTCTAGTTGGTGTCCCATGTCTTGTGAAAAACACCTCCCAGCCCACACAGGTCATTGTGAACCTGTCTTGTGAATGAAGAGTCACCATTCCAGAATGAAAAGTGTAGAAGTGAAGGGTCTACTGAAGGGTCTCCTTTCCTTGAATTCTGCCCAGTGTTTCTTTTTCAGAGAGGAGAATTTCCCTTGGAAATAGGAACAAGGTGGCTTTTTATGGAGATTCCTGTGAGACTCCAAAGCAAGATTTCAACCTGCTTTCTGTGCCAGAGAGGCACTTGCCCAACCCAATCCCCTTGTACTCTGACTACAGATTGCTAATAGGAAGGCAAGACCCAAGGTGAATTTGGAGGGGAAGCAAACACTTGATCATTGAAGGTTACCCCCAGAGCCTAAAACTCCATCTGGGCACAGCTTCTCTAGCTTGGTAGCATGGCAAGGCAAAGGTGCCATGCAGTCACGCTGGTTGCAAGATTTTATTTGTACGAAGTTTAAAGGAGTATAAAAATGACTTTGTTGCCTTTGACTCATTTGCCTTTGCCGGATGAATAGAGCCCTATGGCTTCAGGGCTAATCGGGGCTAGGATGGCCGTTGTACATTTCCTTGTATGTTTCTGTAGAGATAGATACACTTCCTTATACACAAATGCCTGTGTTTCAGAGCTCTGCTCTAAAACCAAGATGTTGATTTCTTTTTCTAGACCATATTTTCTCTATTGTGTGTGGGGTACATGTGTGTGCACACGTGTGGAGTGGAGGCATATGCACATGGGAGTGTATACATGTGGAGACCAGAGGTAGGAGTCAAATGTCTTTCCTCAGTCACCCACCAGTTTATTTACTGAGGGAGAACCTTTTGCTGAACTTGCAGCTCAACAATTCAGCTAGTCCACCCCCTATTCTACTCCAAGTAGAAGATGAGCATCGAAGAATCTCCAGTGGGAGATGATTGAATTGGTGGTAAGCCATTCTCTTGGCAAGAAAAACCCCTTGATTCAACTGTAGACAGACTTCTGTCCAAAAAGGACAAAACTTGGAAGCAGATAAGTCGACAGCCTAGCTCTGCCAAGACAGGGTAGGTAAGTCCTTCATAATTCCTGCTCCACAATCAATGTCTGTCAGAGAAGCGGGTCCAAATAGCTGAAGATTGATGCTGCAATGTATGGAGAGAAAATGGGAACTGTCCAGGCAGCCATTGGTATGTCATTTCTTAGTTATGGAAGTTGCAGTCCCTGCACTTCCTATATAATCAGATATATTTATCCCTCTCAGGTCTCTGAGGTGGTTGAAGAATAGATAGCTAGAGTCTCATAGTTAAATTTTGAGTTTTTTATGAATCAAGAGGGTGTTCTGGATCTAAGAAGATATTTTAAAAATTATGAGGCAAGTTAGTATGAAAGCTGAGTTAGATATAGAACTTTAAACTCATGGAGATGGTTAGATAGTAGAATGTTAAAGTCAGGTGCCAAATACATACGGACTGGTCATTGGGAATGTATGCTAAGCCATATAACTCTTATAATTGTGGCCTATTTATTTCTGTTGTTTTGTATTGTATTTATAGTTATAAGAAAAAGAGCCATTTTTTGGACTGAAAGGGAGAGCTGTTGGGGGGAAAAAAGAAATACCTCAAAGAAAAAAAAAGAAGGGAAGAGGATGGGGGGGTTGAGGGGAGGAGGATGGAAGGGTGGGACTGGAGGGGGGAGTAGGGAGGGGATTGTGATTGAGATGTAACTTGAAGAAATAAAAAATAAATTATTAAAAAAAAACAATTCAGCTAGTCTAGCTAGCAAGTTCACTCTGGAGATACCCCGTATCTATACCTCCTAGACACTAGGATTATAGGTGGGCTACAGTGCCTGCCAGCTTTTTTTTATTTTTTTAATGTGAGCACTGAAATCTGAACTTCCATCCTCAGCAAGTGATTTACCCATTGAGCCCTCTCCCCAGCTCAAATATGTAGCCTAGGCTGACCTCGAATTTATGATCATCTTGCCTCTACCTACTCAGTGTACCCTACTATGCACCACCACAGCTAGCTATATTGTTTCATTTTGTTCTCTGAGACATGGTCTCACTATGTAGATCAGATTGGATTTGGTGCTCCTACCTCGGCTTCTTGAATGCTGGCAATATAGCTCTCTGCTACAATACCCAGCATATCTTGGGTTTTCTAAACAGACAATCATATCATTTTAAGTGTGTGCGTGTGTGCGTGTGTATGTGTGTGTTCTCCATTTTATACGTAAAGAAACTGAAGTTACTGCAAATTTAGATATACTATCTTTTTGTTTGTTTTATTTTTTTATTTTGATTTTCAAGACAGAGTTTCTCTATGCAATAGCCCTGGCAGTCCTGGACTCGCTTTGTAGACCAGGGTAGCCTTGAACTCACAGAGATCCATCTGCTTCTGCCTTCCAAGTGATGGGACTAAAGGCAAGCGCCACCACGCCCAGCCCTAGTCTATACTATCTTTTTTTTTCTTTTGTTCTTTTGAGACAGGATTTCTCTGTGTAACGGAGCCCTGGCTGTCCTGGACTCACTTTATAGACCAGGCTGGCCTCAAACTCACAGAGATCTGCCTGCCTCTGCCTCCCAAGTGCTGGGATTACAGGCGAGCACCACCACGCCTGGCAAACTAGATATTTAAAACATTCTTTAATTTGTTCCTCTTAAAAATAAATTCCTGAAAATTATGTTTTACTTTATTTAAATTATATTTACCTATATGTGCATGGGTGTGCTTGCCTGTGTATGTTGGCACATGTGAGCCTGTGCACATGGAGGTCAAAGGACAGTTTGTGGGACTTGGTTCTCTCCTTATACTAAAAGGGTTCTGGGGAATATGAAACTGACTTTGTTGCCTGTGACTCACTTGCCTTTGCCGGATGAATAGAGCCCTGTGGCTTCAGGGCTAACCGTGGCTAGCATGGCCGTTGTACATTTCCTTGTATGGGACTCAGGCTTCCTATCAAGAACCTTTACCCTTTGAGCTGTCTCCCCTGTTGTATAATTTCCTTCCTCTGGTTGACAATTTTCTTGCAATTCTTTGCCTAAATGTTATTCCAGAACATGACTTGTATGGATGTACAAAATAAATTTGTCAGAAAGGTAAAGTAGTAAACATTTTTGAATGTTTTAGCAGTATCTGTCATCTCAATGTGAATTGTTTCATAGAAATTGTGACTTTGTGAAGCCAGAGATAAAGTAGTCATGCCATGTTGACTGAAAAACTCAAGCTTACCACTCTCCTACCTGCTGGCTTAACCTAGCAGTCCAGCTAGCTCTGGAGCCCTGGGACTTGCAGAGATTACTGTGTTGCCTGGTGCACAATGTTCCTATCTTGATCATGTGACTAAGGAACAGAAGACATAGCAAAGGTGTCAAGAGTGACCTGTTACGTCGATGGCAGAAGTTCTTTCTTTTGGGGGGCATTTCGAGACAGGGTTTCCCTGTATAGCCCTGGCTGCCCTGGACTCAATTTGCATCTACATTTTAAAAAATGTGGTTGTGTGCACCTATAGTCCCAGAACTGGAGAGGCAGAGAGGTAAAGACAGGAGGATCTTTGAAGTTTGCTGGCCAGCTAGTCTAGCCAAATTGGTGAGGTCCATATTCAGTAAGAAAAATCTGTCTCAAAAAAAAAAGGAACATGGTTAACAAGGAAGACATCCAATATCAACACCTGGTCTCCACATGCATGGAAATACACATATACATGTGTGAGTGTACGTATACACACACACACACACACACACACACACACACACACTCATACACAGGCATGTGTGTGCATACACACACACACAAATACACATGAACACATGTATAGATACCTATGCAGCACATATAAAAATCACCATATATATGAGAACAATCTACCATTTCTATGTTAAAAGGGCAAAATATAGTGAACTGCTAAATAACATTAATATATTTCTCATTGCCAGCTGTAGTGGTGTATCCCAAATCCATTTTGTCACTTGCTGTGTATCTCAGCATACTCCAATCAGTCATCATCTTGAGAGGGGGTCTATTGTTTGAGACTGAACTATTCTAGGGAACTGAAAACAAGGAAAAATCACAAATCAGAAAATCTAGGATGCACTGCCAAGTACCAGTGTCTGGGTGGGAAATAGCCCAGAGTGGGTAGTCAATAGAAATAGAGAGGGCTGGGTAAAAACACACTGAGAAGTTTAGGTAGAAGGGAAATCGAGGGAGTTAGTAGCTCTGGTATCTAGGGTGATGTGCCAATGCCATCAGCTAATAATATGTGTACAATATGAGAACTCTGAGCCCATGGCAAGTGGATTGGTCTCTATAACAGCCTTCCCAGCTATGGATTGTTTGGCAGTGCACCCTAGATTTTCTGATTTGTGATTGTTCTTTGTTTTCAGGTCCCTAGAATAGTTCAGTCTCAAACAATAGACCCCCTCTCAAGATGGTGCCTGATTGGAGTATGCTGAGATACACAGCAAGTGACAATTCTCCAGCCTTCCCCACCCTATGAGCTAGTTTCCAGCCAGACAGGGTCAGAAATGTCTGAGATCAGCAGTCAGCAGACTGGGTCCCCTCAAATCTCCATATATCTAGTGCAAAACCCCATACTTTATTGGTTTCCCTGATTCTCTGACACATGAAGGGGAATGCTGGGCTGGGGTTCCCTGGGGTTCTTCTCTGGAACAAAGCTTCTTGATGCCATCAGTGACTCCACAAATACAAATAAATGAAGTCTCTAAATGAATGCTGGTAATAAGGGGCTGGGAATGCAGAGAACTTGTTGGAATGCTTGCCCAGCATACACAAAGCCTTAAGTTTCATTCCAGAACCATCTAAACCAGGTGTAGTAACCCACACTAAGAAGTGCAAGGTCATACTCAGCTACATAGAAGGTTCAAGGTCAGCCTGGGCTACAAAAAAACCCTGTCTCAAAATAAATAAAATAAAATACAACACACTGATGTTGACAATATTGTTTGCCAGTCTGGTACTTAGCTCATGTGTAGGCACATCCTGCACATTGGGAACAGAGATGTACTACAATAGAATTCAGCTATGTCCTACTATACCCCACCCCTGTCCTGACAAATATCAGACTAAAGGCAGAAAAACCTATTCAATGAAATTACACCAGAAAAATTCCCAAATTTACATAAAGAAATGAATATCCAAGAACAGGAGGCTCCTTCTTCTTCTTCCTCCCCATCCTCCTTCTCCCCCTCCTCTTCCTCTACTTCTTCCTCCTCCTCCTCCTCCTCCTCCTCCTCCTCCTCCTCCTCCTCCTCCTCTTCTTCTTCTTCTTCTTCTTCTTCTTCTTCTTCTTCAGACATGGTTTCTCTGTGTAACCTTGGCTATCTTAGAACTCACTTTGTAGACCAGACTGGCCTTGAACTCACAGAGATCCACCTACCTCTGCCTCCCCAGTACTGGAATGTGCACCAGCAGGTGTGTGACACCACTGCCTAGCAGGACAGGAGGCTCAAAGCAGGCATGACTAGAAGAGAACCTATCCACACTATATTGTATATGCAGCATACAGAATAAAGAAGGAACACTAAAAGGTGTAATGGAGAAGTGTCAAGCTATTTACATAGGGAAACTTACCAGAATAACAGAAAACACGTCAGTAAGTTTTAAAGGCCAGGAGAATAAGAACTAATGCACTTCAAACTTTTACAAAGACACACACACACACACACACACACACACACACACACACACCTGCTAACCAAGACTACTATATCCCACAAAGTTCCTTCAAAAACAGAATAGAAAGAAGGGTCTTCATAAAGTAATTTATTGCTACAAAGGCAGCATTGCAGAAAGCAGTTAAAGGCATACTATGGAGAGAAGAGGAAGAAATCTACACACAATCATATATTATCAATATTACTAGGAGAATGGGTAAATACTGAGTAATAAACTCTGAAAGTAAACAGCTCTAACCCTCCAATTATGAGACAGAAACTGGCTGAATAAGATTGAAAAAGAAGAAAAACTGCAAAAATCTAGCTCTCTGTCAAAGATCCACAGAGACTAAGAATAAAAGGATAAAAATCAGTACGCAAATGAAAGTCCAAACAAAGCAGGACTAATGATTACTCACATCCACTAAAGTAGTCGTCAAACCAAAAATTAGTCAGAAGAGATAAGACCACTACATATTACTAAAGAAGACAATTCTTCGAGAAAATGGAACCATTATATGTATCTATGTACTAAATGTTGGTGTACACGGTTTCATAAGTCATGTGTTACTGGTCATCAAACAACAGAGAGATGTGATTGCAAATAAATAATGATCATTCAGACAAAAACTTTACAAAGGCATTTCAGAGCTAAAATATACAAGATCAAAAGGACTTATTAAGCATCTACAGAATATTCCACCCAACAGTTGTGGAATGTGTGGTCTTCTCAGCAACACATGGGTCTTTCTCCAAAATAGATCACATTATAGGTCATAAAGCAAGTCTTTACAAATATATTTTTAAAAATTGTCATGGTTTCCTCTATTTGTATCCCAACACAATGGAAATAAAAATTGAAATTAATAGCAAGAAGAAAATGGCTAGAGAGATGGCTCAGTTTGTAAACTGCTTGTCATATAAGCATGAAGACCTGAGTTCAGATCTTCAGCAGCCACAGAAAAGCCGGCACCAGCAATGTGGACTTAGTATCCCATTTCTGGGGAGGTGGAGACAGAAGATTCCTGTAGCCCTCTGTCTGGCCTGGCCTAACCTGTGAATTCCAGGTTCCATGAGAGACCCTGTCTCAAAGAATAAGGGGGAGAACAACTTAGGAAGACCTTGAACATCAACATCTGGCCTCTACACACATGCATGGACACACAAACATGAGCACATAGATCTACACAAAAGAATAAGAGAAAATGCACAAATTATCCAAACAAATGGAGATTGAGGAATACACTTTCTAGTGTATAGACATTGTACAACATGTGTATAGTTATTTTGTTATGATTTTTGCTTATGCTGTTTTTGTGTGTTCATATGTGTGTATACATGTTCATTCAGTGCACATGCATGCATGTATATGTATGCTGAGGCCAGAAGTCAAGCTTGACTGTCTCCCTCCTTACTCTCCTCATTTTTGAAACAGGCTCTTTTCTTTCACTTAACCTGGAGCTCCCAAAGTCTGAATCTGGCTTGTTTTGCTTAACTGGATGATCACCAGTTCTATCCATTTTCCTGAAAATGATAAAATTTTACTCTTCTTTATGATTGAGTATATATGTACCCATGAATGCTATAACTGGATCATATGGGAGTTTCCTAATGATGAAACTGCTCAGTCATATTGGAGTTCTGTTTAACTATTTGGGTTTGGAACCCAAATACTTGGTTGTTGAAAAGGAGACATCAACAACCCAAATGTAACCATGATATATAATCTCAGTTTCCCTGCCTTCTCTGCATCTCAGACATCACAGCACCACCGCACTTAGGGCCGTGGCCCAGGTACTGCCGAGGCTACATTCTCATCTAGAGCTTGGTACATTTCCAAGCTGTTTCCATCTCTTGGCAGAACTGAGTTCCTTGCTGCTGTAACGCTGAGGTCCTCAACTCCTAAGGCTGTATTTTCTTCTTTACTGCCTGGCTACTTCCTCAAGGCGAACAGGAAAGGCTCTCTCCAGAAAGGCCCCCCACTCTTACTTTTAATGGCTCTTTCACTGAATTAATGGGCCACCCAGGAACAAGTCTCTTTTGTAAATTCAACATCAATTGATAAGAAACCTTAATTACATCTTTATTTTTTATATATTATGATAAGTAATTCATGAAAAAAAGTATCTTCTCAAAGATCAAAATTGAAATGAGTTATTTACTTGTCCATAACTATAGTTAGATGAAGGAGAGAAAAATCCAAACTAAAGTAAAATATCTTTTCATGTTAACCAGCTGAGGAATAAGCTGGAACCTCCTCAATTCTGAGATTAGCCTTAAATCACCAATGAAACTTATGGTACCCTGACCGAGCTACAAACTTCATAAGGCCAAGGAGCTAACATGCACAAGTCCCTGGGTTCCATCCCCAGCACTGCATAAACCTGGGTGTGGTTATGCATGCCTGCAACCCTAGGACTTGGAAAGTAGATGCAGGAAGATCAGTTCAAAGGTCACCCTTAGGATCACAGTGAGTTTCAGAGCAGCGTGGGTTTCGAGAGATCTTTTCCTTAAAAAAAGAAAAAACAGCCAAGCATGGTGGCACACACCTTTAATCCACTCGGGAGGCACAGGCAGGTGGATCTCTGTGAGTTGAAGGTTTGCCTGGTCTACAAAGTGAGTTCAAGACAGCCAAGGATACACAGAGAAATCCTGTCTCAAAAAAAAAAAAAACCAGTGTTCCTTTGTGTCATCAGTCATTCAGGAGTCCTAGTGCCTAGCATAGTCAACATTTGCTGGGAGAAGAGACATAGCAATGCTACTCAGTTCCCTGGAAGAGACAGTCTTGGCCAAGGTCTTCTTGTCTCATATTGAGTCACTCCTTTGCTCCTAGAAATCACCTCTTTTTGTTGTTGTTTTTGAGAATACAGCCTAGGCTCACCGTCAGCTTCAACTATTAATCCTCCTATCTCCACCTTCCAAAGACTGAGACTCCACACATCCAGAACCATGGCCAGTTTATGCAGTGCTAGGCTTTATGTATGCTAGGTAAGAAATCTACTAACTGAATAAATAAATTGCCAAGTCACAGAAACGAGGGTTTGTTGACCCCAGTGTCTTGATTGTGGTTCTAAAGGGAATGGCCATCATTCCTTTGGTCTGATCCTCTGGTCTCTTGCCCTTTGTTTTTCCCTCCTGTGGAATGGAAAATTGACAACTTGTTTCGAGTTCACTCACAGCATTATGGTGGAGAATCAAAGCTGGATGCGTGAGCATCCCTGGGCAGTGACTGGCCATGATCCCCTTTGGAGCCTGTCACTGCAACTGCTGAGAATGCCAGTGTGGGAACAAATGCTGTCATTGTCACAGCTCAACCACAGGGACCTCTCCTTCCTTAAGCTGGCAGCTGAAGCTATGTGTTTGAACTCCCTGGACCAGCTGGTATGAAGTAAATGCGAGACAGAGGTAAGGCAGCCTCAGAACTGGGCCAAGAGCCAAGCATGACAGAGGGTATTGATGGGGGGGGTGTCATAAAGTTAGCAAAACAAAAAACCCTGTTTTCTCAGGATGTTTGAAAATATACAGTATTAACTCCAATGTAGACAAAACACCCATAAGAAGGCCTCCCCAAAATTCCTACTCTAACTCTTCATACCCTAGAGAAGATTCTAGCACTAGAATGAATGACATTGTGAACACTTTCCCAAAGGACCCTTCCCTTAGGAGCCTTGAATGATACCCACACCCTTTGAAATGAGCTTTGGGCTCATAAAGGGCCATGTTGTTTCCACTGAGAAAGAATGATAGCCTGGCATAATGATGCCCTTATTCTGTAAGCCTCAGAATGTGTGTGTGTGACTAGGAGTAAGTGAGCCTGCTGGCTCTGACATCAGGGGAGGGGTACTTAGTGGAAGGCACGTGTTTCCAGCTTAGTGCTGGTGCACCTGGAGGGCCTTCCTGAGGAGGACAGTGTGATCAAACTCCACAGGCAATTTCAGCTCTTCTACAATTCCTAAACCAGAACAAGATACCTTTTATTAAAATTGGAATTATGTCTGATACACAGTTTCCACCTGGGGCCAGTGAGATAGCTCAGCCAGTATAGGCACTCACCTCCAAGCCTGACCATCTGAATTTGATCCCTGGGACCCACACAGTGGGAAGAGAGAACCAACTCCCACAAGTTGTCCTCTGACCTCCACATGAGCACAAAAAAGTTAAACAAATGTGTAAAAAATAAAGAACGTTTCCAACCTGATGGAGTTCAACAAAACACCCCTTAGGTTTAGAGGCGACATAAATAAAAAGACTGATGAGGAATAGCAGATAAACCCATTGTTTTACATCAAAACGGGAATGGTGGCACTTGTGAGTGGAGAGATTCCTATCACACAAAAGAAATCAGCAGGCTAGGAGTAGCTAGCTGCTGAAGAAGTTTAGTGGGCAGTTACTAAGGGATAGAGGCCCCAGATTAGACTTGAGACAGCCTTGACCGACTTCAGGATTCCTATAGTATTGCATCATGTATGCTATGTCAGGGACCACTTCCAAAATCTGACTCATGTCCCAGGCAAAGGAAGCCATGTCAGCATGTGAATCCCACCCCTGGTGTTATCCTAGGACATTTTTGCCAGATTTGATGCTAACCAGTGATTGCATTGGGTCTGGGAGAAGTTGTGCAGTACAATGGCCTGAGCCTGGCTCTGTTAGCAATTTGCTACCCTTTCATGTGCATCTTTATTCAGTGTGTGTTGCTTTCTTGGGTGGTTAAAAGGTAATGGTTTACCTGGATGATTTAGTCCCTTCCAGCTTGAAAATCTAAAAGATCTATTTCTTAGCTTTAAATACAACAGAATCATGACTGTGAAAATTCTCTAATGTTGTGATTTTCATTAGCTATAGAAGATTCTCTAGTCCAACCCCTTTATCATACAGATGTAGAACCCCAGGCCAAAAGAAGACAAAGGCTGGTGCTCAACCCATGAAAAATCAGGCTTAGAAATCAGGTTTCCCCATCCTCACCCTAGGTATTCTTTTCTCCATTTCTTTTTCAGTCAAAGTAATAAGTGAACATTGTTTACAACTTTCAAATAGTGGCCAAAGAGTTTGTAGGAAAGGAAAAAGAACAACAACAAACAAACAAAAACAAAGAAAACAGCAAAAACCCAATTCTTTGTCCCTATCCTCCCTACCCCATCCTCCTCCTCCTCCTCCTCAGAGACACTCATTTTTTCTTCATTGCAGATTTTATTCTCATTTATGAGTTCATTGTTTTAAACCTTTTTTTCACATTTGAATCAGTTTTTTATGTTTATTTATTACTTCAGGTTACATCTCCATCACAGTGTCCTCTTTCCACCCCTCCCAGTCCTGCCTTCCCACCCTCTACCACCTATCCCTTCCATCCCACTCCTTTGGAGTGGACTGTCCCTACATAACAGTCCCCCACCCCAGTTCAGCAGTTATAAAAGGGAGACACTCATTTTTATCCGATCCTATTTTCAGTTTCTCTGCTGGTTGCTATACAATCTCTAAACAATGTTTGCACCCCTGCTTCCTGAGTTATCTTTTGTAGCCCTTGTCAATTGACTCTGATGTAAAAACTGAAGACTTAACTTACTTAGCATTGCTGTCATCCACCACTTTCTGCTATTTCTCTTTGTTTAGTAAAAATGTGGTGTAGTCGTTTGGTTGTTAAGGGCTTTTTTTGTTTTCTAGATTTAAAGTAGCATATGGTAAGTTTTACTTTTTTAGGATACAGTCTATGAGTTTAGGAAAATATATAAAGTCATCTGACTACCTCTAAGAACATCCCGTTGAGTAGGTCCATGGCCCAAATGAATACCTACCCATGAATGCCTGTATATTGCGTTTTATGATAAAAACTACCTCCTCTCTGAGTGGCCTCACAACCACTGAACAGATCCCGTTATAGATGGTTGCAACCTTTTGTCATTGTGTTCTTTCGCCTATGATAACTAGCTTGAGTCATTTATAACTGTCTTGAGAGTCATTTATCATTGGTCCATATTACGTGGTCCCATTCTTTTGGGTTACTGTGTAGTAGTCCATTACATGGATATACCAGATTTCACCAATCAACCAGTCAAAGCTCATTTGAGCTGTTTCCAGGTTGACAGTACAGTTTTACTCATTCCATTGCTTACTTTTTTGCTTGAAATCATACATTTAAGCCTTTATTTCTTAGCCAATTGTCACTATGTGTGAATTATGTCGGCATTTTCAACATAGTAAATGCTTTTGCCAGGTTTCCAAAGATGGCACTCACACTGTTTTAGACTTCCTTGTGCACAGATTTGAGCATGTAATCCATCATGGAGTGAGAAGGCTTGCTTCGATGCTATCCAGCAGCCCTGTTCAGGCCAACAGCCATTCTGAATGCCTCCCATAACATGGGGGGGGGAGCCTTTTCTAGGACCAGATACCAGATGCAGATGTGTGCAGTGCTGAAAAGATGGACATGTACTTTCTGTTCTGACCGTTGCTAACTCGGGCAGGAATTTTTGGGAAAAAGATCTTTCTTCATGTGGATTTCAGCTTTTGTCTGTCATGCTTTTTCTTTTCCAGCTGCCTTCAGCAGCGAGCACAAAGCCACATTTCAAAGGAGACTGACAAATTATCCCCAGCTGCCAGAAGGAGGTTAGTTTTCTGTGTGTTCTGTATCCCCTTCTCCGATAACCAACAGGTTAACTTTGTAAAGGGAATTGACAAAAACAGAAATTGTGTCCTTTCACCCATGTGCATTTTTTGAAAGATGTGAACTTGTAATATTCCTCTCCATATCCACTCTAGTTTATACTGGGAAGTACACTAAATAATTACCACTAAACCTCTTTGTTTTGCAAGAGTCCCATTAATGTATTTTTTTTTCAGTACTCATGGGATCTAAATTATTTTAATTAGCTACATTGGTATCTTCCTCCAATGAGCAACGATTTAAAGGCTAAGTAGTGTCAGCTCTAGCAATGGAGAATTATGTGTTGTTATTTTCCACTTGCATTTTTAATCATCTTCATATGTGTCTTATCTGACATTTACTTGGCATAACTAGACAGTCTAATTACCCAGCATACAGCAGGGGCCTCTGCTTAGGAACAGTTTAGAACGTCTGGAAAGGTTGAGACACAACATGCATGAGAGGCTTATTAAATGCCTTTGAGTTAAAATGCGTAGTGCCCATATACATGATGGTGAAGGGTTCCATGTTAATGCAGAAACTTAGGCAATCTTCAGCACCCATAGGAACACAAATTGGTATAACTCACACACAAGGGCAGCTGCACAATGTGCCAAAGCAATAACAGTGTTCTTCTCCTCTACCCCCTGAGAGGCTTTTTCTAAGAAATTTATCTTTTTAAAAGAATGGTCATTATGTGTTAATAATTAAAATGAGGTATTTAAGGAAAAGGAAATGGCAGTTACCTTGATTGAGTCATTGTACATCGTCTACATTTATCAAATAATGACACTGTACCCTATAAATATGTATGATTAAAGTATTAATAAAATAGTATTTGAAATATAATAGATATGTCAAACTACTAAGAAATTAATTATAGCATATTTAAAAACAAAGTGAAAACATCTGAAAATGTTTATGTAAAAACATTTATATTATGAAATTCTGTCTCATTACTCCAAATTATGTTTAGATGAATGTTTAATAACAAGGGGAAGTGTTCGCAGCCTAAATTAAATAGAGGAGGGGAAGATATACAAATGAGCATATGGCATAATACTGTGTGTATGTGTGTGTTTGTAGAAGATTAGAAGGAAATAAATATAAATTTTAACAGTAGTTAACTCTTATGTTGTGGGATTATGAATTTTTTTTTCATTTCCTTATTTTTATACTGAGCTTGTCATGCCTTTAAATCTAAAAAAAAATCTTGGATTTGAAAAAAAACTAAAAATTTAATGATATACATAATGTCCTAGTAATATGAGACAGATTCATCTCACTGACCAAAACTGGAAAAGAAAATCCCTTTGGATGCTGTGTGGAGAGTCACAGCAGTGCTGTTTTCAGAAAGACAAAATAAAACCCAAAAGCTTTTTCAGCATTAAGTGCTGGGAGTCTGTGTTTGCTATTGAAATGGCATTTGTTAGTTTCTCATCTTCTAGCAAATTCTTCTCCTTCCCTCTCTCCACTCCCACCCATTTTTCAACTGTCTAGATCTGTGGAACAAATGCTGGAGAAACCGGACATAAATAAAACCCAAAGGCTTTAATATATCACAAAGCCTCACTTCCTGTGTCCTAATGGCTATGTGCCCACTGTACTCCCAAGTGGAGGAGAGCTCAAAAGACAGAAAGGCTTAGGAAGTCTAGAAGGATTGAGACCCGACATGCACAGCTCTCCCTCCCTGACTTTATTAGTTTGACATGATATAAACTGATGAGCTCTGTTGGCATGCAAGGGGCAGAATTAGTGGGGTAGGTGATAAATAAAAAGCCAGCCACCAAAGGCACATATCTTTAAAAAAATCACAGAATCCTAGACGCTTATAGCAAAAAGGAAAATATTCAACAAGAATAAGATTCCTTCCAAATTCTGATCCTATGGTGAAATAAATGTTAGTTCAAAGAAATACCATTTATCAAAGCAACCCATTTTACAGATGAGGAAGTCAAAACACAGGGGAAAGTTTTATTGCTTTAAATCTCGTGGTTTCCTAATTACAAAGTTGGGACTAGGACCAACATCTTCTGGAGACACTCAGGTAAAAAGAATTTTCTAGTTAGATGTTTTCCTCAGCTAAAAATGTTCCAAATACTTACTATACACATGTGCCTGGACATTTTACCACCAGCTCAAGATTATCAGAAACAAAATTGAATTCATTTTGTTTCCCTGTCACAAAGAATCTTAGCCAGAGTGTATTTGGCCTCTGCTCTCTTTCAACTCCCGCCCTGGGTGGGTTTTAACAAATTCTGTCCATTTTCCTTCAAAAACATCTCTAGACCCTACCCTAATGACAAGACAACTTAACTTCTACCTCCCTAAGAAAACACTTCAATCAGTAAAGTACTTGTAGGACAAGAGTGAGGGCCTGCGTTCAATCCCAAGAGTCCATATAAAACAGCTGGGCATGATAGTGTGCTCTCATAATTTTAGCAGTGAGACAGTAGAGACAGACAGATCCCAGCTACTCAGCCTAGCCTCATCCAGCAGCCCCAGGTCTCAGTGAGAAAAACCTGTCCAAAAAAAAGTTAGATGGTTCCTGAGAAAAATCCTTTAGCCTCCAAACATGCATATGCATGTGCACACGTGTAAACACGTGAATATGCACACACACACAAAAACAAATAAAACATTTTTGGTATAGATCAGTACAACTTATCTCAGAAATTGTCACTTAGGAGCAATTAGCATTTATTCAGCAAGATTCATTCCCACAAGCACCTATTGAGTATCTACTATTTGGCAGCTTTTGAGATGGATGACTCATTTTCCTTGTCTTCTCCACTACATCTCTGAGAGTTGCAGCCATGTATTTCTCCATAGCCTCTTAAACATCCATTGTAATCGTGAGCAACCCCAGAGACATAGCAGTTCTCTAGAAGAACAGACTCAAGCAATCTGCAATGAGTGTGGCAGCTAGAGAACTCTGTGGAGGTTATCATCAGTAGTTCTGCCCCAACATGTCGAAACTATGTGAGTATGCTCAACAAAGATAGCGTAGTAACACGTGATTTCTAAATACCATTATCTTCAAACAATGAGATTTCATAACTAACAGGAAAGATGGGAATCCTGAAAGTCAAGTGGGTTTTGCCATCAGAAAGTGTGAGTACACATTCTTTTCCTCACTCCTCTAAGTGTAACTAAAAATCCCAGAAATTAATTATATATAAAACATAGACATTTCAGGAATAATTGGAATGCCATACTGACCCTTCCGTAAATATGCACAATTACTATATGTGAGTTTTACAACCCATAAGAATAAAGGAGGAGAGGACTGAGTGCTTGACTGATATGCACAGGGCCTTGGGTTTGATTGCCAGTAGTGGAGAGAGGGAGAAAAGGAAGAGAAGGGGACAAAATAAAGTGGAAGGAATCAGTTGGCACTTTTACCCATCACCAGTAACCAAGACAGCATGGTGTTGGCAGAGGGACAAATGCATAAACCAACAGAACAGCAAACCCAAAAGGAGATAAACATAAACATGGCTACTTGATTCCTTTTAAAGATACAAATGCAACTCAGCGGGAAAGGAACTTTTTATAATTATTTAATGGAAGAGTATGCATGTGCCATGGTACTCATGTAGGGGTCAGAGAACAAGCCTTCTGGAATTGAGCCTTGTCTTCCTCCTTATTGAAGCATGGTATCTGTTCAATGGGACATCTGGTATGAAGCAGCATACCTCAAGCTATCTGGCCCGCAGGCTCCCAGCAAAGCTACAACCAAGCTGATAAGCAAAATTAACCATCACATACTTGGACCTCAGTATCATATTTTACATTTTAAAAGTTCATAATGGACTTAGATATATTCAAAGTGAAAAACTCACAAAAGTAAACATAAAATAATCTTCAGGTCCCAGAGGTTAGTCTAAAAGCTCATACACATGGTGGCACAATGAGAAGTCTCATGAACCAATCAATAACTTGCACCTGATCAAAATATGAATAATTCCCTGGGCCATGGTGGTGCACACCTTTAATCCCAGCACTTGGGAGGCAGAGGCAGATGGATCTCTGTGAGTTCGGGTCCAGCCTGGTCTACAGAGTGAATTTCAGGACAGCCAGAGCTACACAGAGAAACTCTGTCTCAAAAAACCAATCCTTACCCGGGCGTGGTGGCACATGCCTTTAATCTTAACACTCAGGAGGCAGAGACAGATGGATCTCTGTGAGTTCGAGGCCAACTTAGTCCACAAAGTAAGTCCAGGACAGCTAGGACTACACAGAGAAACCCTTTCTGGAAAAATAAAACAAAACAAACAAAGACTTAAATACCACTTGGCAAGAGATCTTGGATGTACAAGAGGGACAGATCTTGGGCTGTGAGACCTCAGAGGGAAGATGGGTGTCTGAGGCTCCCTGCAAGAGGCTTTGCTGGAGCTGGTCGTGAATGTGGCTTAGAGCAAAGAACTCTGTCTTCCAAAAACAAAACAAAACAAAACAACCGTCCCCAACCGCCCCCCCCAAAAAAAAAACAAGAATGTATCCTATACGGGGGCTGGAGAGATGGCTCGGTGGTTAGGAGCACTGTCTGCTCTTCCAGAGGACCCATGTTCAAATCCCAGCAACTACATGGCAACTCACAGCTGTCTGTAACTCCTGTTCCAGGGAATCTGCCTCCCTCACACATGTAAGCAAAATACAAATATACATAAAATAAAAATAATTTATTTTTAAAATGTGAAAGATTCCAGGAGTGAGTGGTAGCACATGTCTGTAATGTTAGTGCTTGCAAGGTGAAGTCAGGAGAATTGTGTGATCAAGGCCAGCATGGGTTGTTTAGCAAGACCCTGTCACAAAAACATTTCAAAAATGTGAAAGACCCATGTTAAGAGTTTTTTTTAAGACCAACTACAGAATCAGAGGAAATATTTATAATGATTTGTCTGATTAATGAAGAGTATAAGAAAATGAGTAGAAAAAAATCCAATTAGAAAATGGGCAAAGGAGCCGGGCGTTGGTGGCGCACGCCTTTAATCCCAGCACTCGGGAGGCAGAGGCAGGTGGATTTCTGTGAGTTTGAGGCTAGCCTGGTCTACAAAGTGAGTCCAGGACAGCCAGAGATACACAGAGAAACCCTGTCTCAAAAAACCAAAAAAAAAATAAAAAAATAAAAAGAAAATGGGCAAAGGAGATGAAGTTATGTTTCAGCAAGGAGAATTGTGGATGGTAGATATGTGAAAAGATGAGTGCCATTGGATACTGAAAATACTGAGAGCACAGAGGAGCATTCACACCTATGAGAGCAGCTGAAAGAAAAAACAGTGACAATACCAAATTCTGAGGAGAATGCAGAGAAACTGGATCTCGCATATGTTGCTGTGGGAATGAGAAATGCTACAAAAACACTCTGCAAAACAGTTTGGCAGCTTCTTACAAAACTAAACATGCCATTACCATAGGACCTAGTAATCCCGCTCCTGGGCATTTATCCCAGAGAAATGAAACTATATCCACACTAAATCTTGTACATGAATGTTTATGGAAGCTTTATTTGTAATAGCAAAAAAAAAATTAAATACCCCAAATATCCTTTGATAAGGTGACTAGTAAAACAAACTGTGGTACAATTACAAGAAAGAATACACAACTTGGAGGGGCCTCTACAGTCTGATCTCAAGTGACAAAATTATACAAAGGTCTTCACCTTTGCCTCCTCCGCCACAGAGAACTCTGTATTCAGTTCCTTGTGACTCAAAAGACCATTTGTCAAAAAGAGGCACTCCAGATGATTTCAATTCTGTGGCAGTATATTCGAAGTGAGGATCTCTAAGGCAATATTTTTTAGACGTTGTTATTTATCCCACATTGACAAGACACGCGCATTTCCAATATGACACAGTTTTCAGGCAATGCAATAATTCCTGCCCTTGGCTCATTTTCAAAGTTGAAAGATCAAAACTCCACTGCACTGTGCTTAGGTGAGGGCAAGGGGTTTTTTAGGCTGATACTAGAGGTGGAAGAGTAGTAAGGAGGAGAGGAAGATAAAGCAAAAGGGAAAAACAGGAAGAGGACTGAGCCCCCTCTGCAGCTGCTTAGGCAGTCCCACTGATGTGTGCTTGCTAGCTTCCCACCTGCAGCCCTGTGCTCTGAGTCTGAGTCTGCTGTCTCTTCTTTAGGAAGGCCTTGCCAGGACTGCAGCACTAGCTCAGTTAGATTCCAGTTATCGATCCTGATAACATTAGAATCTAACCTTATAGTTTTTGTTGAATCTATAATTATAAAAGTGTGAGACAAATTATTTAACATTCACTAAGGATGTGTGTGATCTATTTAATATCTGTTTCCCAGTTGGGACTGGAAATGCCATGAGTGTTGGAGTTCTTTTTAGCCTCCTTTTGTATACTACCAGCACCTAACACAAGGAAGGTACTTGGCACATGATGGCCAGGGGTGGGGTTAGCAAGATCCTGACTAAATTAAACAGTTACCTGAAGGAAGATGAATTTCAACTTGTATTTGTTTTCTCTCACACAGTAGGGAAACATTGGCTACCCCACTTTATCACAGTGGATAATACTCTGTAGATATGGAGAATATCCTAGAATAAAAAGAGTTCATTAGCTTTTTCTACAGGGCTTAATAATAATAAAGTAATTTACTCCCGTCTTTGGAGTCTGAAGGCCCATTGTTCAGTCCTTGAGATATAAAATCCCAAGCTCTGAATATACTTCATAGGCCAATGTACACATCAGCACATATGTGTCTATTATTGAGAAATAGGGTTTTCTTGCCACCTACAAAGGATCCCTTCAAACCACCCAGTACAGTCCAGAGATTGATGGAAACATTTGCTAAGTTAGAGGAATGTTAGTGCCTATACAAGCTTTCGAAGGACTAGCAGGGATCAAAAATCATGGTTTGCATCACTATTTCCTGAAAATACAAGTGGTCAGGAGAATATAAAGGATTTGAGAGATGATATCCTCCCTCCATTGGACTTGGATCTTGGCACCTAAATGCTCTTCTTCATTCTTCTGCAGGTTTCCTAACCCTTATTGTACACATTTGAGCCCTCCTGCCAGGCAATTAAGAAGTACAGACTCCAGTGGGAACAACTGGGGCTTGCCCATGTTCCAACACAGTACATTTCAGGAACAAGTTCAGCCTGTTTAGCCATTCACACAGCAGCATATCCTGTCTTCTTAGTATTCCAGGATCCATCCCTCAACCACCAAAGTTCTCCCCTCCCACAGCCAACCCTACCTCACCCTCACTTTAACCAATTAAGGGACACCAGTTCCTTCCCTGGCTGAGTCCCATGCTCAATCCCCAGGTTACAACAAAAATTGCTCTCCTCGAAGCCACCTGACACCCGAGCTGTTGTTCAAGTCTCTCTTGTTCCTTCAACGTATCTTGTCTGGAATTAGCTTTTCTCCCTATACTCTCCATTAATTCAGCCTTGCCCTACTTGATCTTCTGCTAGCTGCTACTCTTGGATGAATGGCTCTCTTCCTGAAGTTTCTTCCACTCACTCTCACCAACTTCTGTTTTCTCCATCCTTAAGTAGTCCCCAAGTTCCTGTCATCTGTTGATGTCATGCCATACCTTGGTCTGATCCTTTTCTTCATAGTACCCTCATAGGGCAAATGTCTAAGTCCTAGTTCCTAACCTCCCTACCCCTGCCCCACCCTAGCACTGGTCCTTTGTCCATCAGCAATTTGTAATGGATTCTTGGAGTCACCTTAGCTTCTACTGCATGGACAGTTTAACTCCAGTACACAGGGAATGGGGGAGAGGATCTTGAGGGGGAAAAATGTGCACATGTACTTTGTCTCCCTAGTTAGCTGAATTCTGTACTTGTCAGTGGCTGTATTTTACAATTTGTTTTAGATTTTAAAAAATATTTGGAAGCCAGGCGTTGTAGTTCTCAGGAAACAAAGGTAGATGGACCAGGCCAGTCAGGGATACACAGTGAGTCCCTGTCTCAGAAAAAAATTATATTCTATAAAGAACTAGAATCTGAAATTTCTTGACATACATACACACAAAAATGATATGTTAATTGCCCTGAATTGATAATCATGTATTTATGTACATGTACGGATTCATATCACATATATTTATGTACATGTATGGATTTATATTTCATAAGTATGTAAAATTTAAGAAATAACCCAAAATTAAAAATATGAAGTAGAAGAGTGAAATAGTGCCAAATTTTACGATGGGAATAGTTTTAGCAAAACAGCTAAAGTTGGGGTAGCAAATCAAATCAGTACCAAAGAGAATATATCCAAGGGCTCCTTTCAACACTGTTCTGTGTTCATACTTTAAGAAGGAACACAAGTACCAGAATCTTGCAAATTGGACTTTTCTGGGAGCAACTACATTTCTTAAGCAGGGAGGAAAACTATCTTAGCTCATAAAAACAATAAATATGTTGACAGTTGCTTTTTTTTCCACATAAAGCTTGCCTCTTTTTATAGCTTGAAGGTTAAAGAGGGAGAAGGAAAGAAAAACCTAGATTTCTTGTCCCTAGCCCTTCTCTACCTTGCGTGCCTCATTGAAACCTAGCATGACTCATAAATAACCTGGGGAGGGCTGAGAGCCCTAGCAGAAGCCATCCAGACAAGCCTGAGAATAAAGAGAGGGGGATTGGAAAGCATCTTGGGTACCACTACATCACCCCTATGTTTTTTCCAGAGTGCTGGAATTAAAGGACTGTGCCACCATGCCTGGCCACCCCTACCTTTTTTTTTTTCTTTTTTTTTTTTTCTCGTTCTGATTGAACTTGAGACATCCTACATTGTGGGCAAGTTTTCTACCAGTGAATATCCCCAGCCTTCTTTTTACTTAAAAAAAAATGAAGAACAGTTCCTCAAGTTGCTTCTTGAGTATGACCTGCTTGGCCAAGCTATCAAAAGTCACTGGGCCTCCATTTATTCTCCTCTCCCAGGGCGTAGCAACAACATCTACCTCTGAACATTGCGCAGATTAGATGAGTCAACACTCATGAACCCATCCATGTCTTACTTGGGTATTAATGTTTCATAAATGTCAACCAAGCTAAGGAGAAAGAGGACATAAGTTGTGTTAACCTTGGATTCTTCTGAAAAGAAGGGGCTTTCACAGCCCAACCCAACAGCTACTTTGTGGCCCCTTGAGTTTAACAGCTGAGACTTTGTTTCCTGACTCATAGGTGTGCTGCCCTGCTCACCTAGTGGAAAGTTGCTCTCCCTGCAATTACTGAAGGGCTTTCAGGAAGAGCCTGTCCTTCTATTTTTTCCCCAAATGGAACCTGCCCTTCTATTTGCTCACAGAGAATTTTGAAATATAGAAGATGATGAGCTTGTTTACTAAATAAATATGCATGTTTGGATCCATTTGTCATCTCCCTCACAGATGCCTTTTCCCCCTTCCCTGGCTGAGGGCTTCAAAAGCGCAATGGACTGTGGGATAGGAAATTGCAAGTTATTGGTCTTCTTGGACTCACAAATTATTTACAGAGCACAGGATTTACAGTCAGGAAGGATTTTTTTTTTTCACAGAATCAGGCAAATCCTAGATCCTCTCTATGTATACAAAGCTCCTTTCCAACAGTTATGAAAGGACATTTTAAACTTTAAATAAGAGCCCTGTTCACAGGACATTCTCCGCAGTGAATTCCAATGAAAGCATCACATTGAGAGCGAGATCATGTGGAATCACCACCTTTGGGTGGCAACTTTTCTTCAGCCATGCTGTGACTCAGGAAGTAGGCAAGGGCCCTTCTTTGTATCCATGGTTCACTCTCTAACTCTTGGTACGTCTGAAAGCCAGACATACTTGTAACAGATAACAGCTAGTAGAATTCTACCCAGACTCAGGTCAGCTTTCACGGTTCTATACAGAAGTCCAAGTTTAAACTCTGCCCTCCATAGAAGTTGTCCTGTTCCAGCAGCTGTTCTCCACCAGCTGCCTAGCCAACTGCCATCAGGCCAAAATTACCCCCACCTCAAAATCTCCACCTCAGGACATGATAAACATCCTCCCTGGGGCCCCTTCTCTGACCCATGAGCTGCAGTTACCCACATTGGAAGTCAGCTCTGGTCTTCACCCCTATTTTTTATTTTAATAGCAAAGGGGCAACCTTCAGATATCCCTCACTCTCTGCGCATGTGGAATGAGATAAAACAAAAGTTTGCTGAGTCAGATCCCCAGAACTGGAGCCAGCCAGAAATGATGGGAATGTGGAACCAATCAAGAAGTTACATGTGTTACAAAGGTCTAGCTTAATGGTTCTCTTTAAAATAGTTTTTAAAGTTTACAACTGCAGCATGAAGAGTGGAATTCTTGCCCTCTATTCCCAGTCCCTTGTTGTTTTTATTTGGAGAGAGGATGTTTTGCAGAATTTGGGGATAAAGGGGGATTGGGGTGAAACTAAGGTTAGGAATTCATAGGAAATAAGAAGTAAAGAATGAAGCCATTGCTCGTGTGTTGAGAGGTCACCATGCAGGCAATTAATTAAATGTATAGTAATTCTCCAGCAATGTAGAATGAAAACCAGCATGTCCAACAAAATATTTAGCACCTAGGAAAAGTCAAACCCATCTTCTGTCTGTGTGGCCCTCACAGTGGTATTTTTCTGGAAGGAAAACTTATTTGAAACAAATGTCAAAACAAAAGTGGTACTTATGAGGGACATGGAGAAGCCATAGCACATGAAGTTGGAAACTGTCACCTATAAAGAGCATGATCCCAGGCCTCATACCCTGTGAAGGATAGCATGCAGAGTCAGTGCACCTGTGTGTACAGGCGTCTTCCCTTGTTTGCTTTCACACCAAAGCCTGGTGGTCATATTTCTCTCAGTAATATGTAAAAAATGGGAGTAAAATAATGAATCCATTGTATGGCCCTCTACAGCTTGGTGTCTGTCATGAGAAGAGGGGGAATCTCAAAATGATGGATGGGATTATATCTGCATTGCCATCAAGGAGCTTTCTGAGACCAACAGTAGAATGAAGCACTGTTTAGGGCTCACAGCTGAACCCAAAGTGTGAGTGAGCCTTCTAAACTTCTGTGTTATCTTGAATGGCACTTCTCAGTTTTTGCTTGTGATACTGGTAAAGGGAAGAAGAGACTTGAGGCTGGCTGCAATACCTAGCTAAGAATGCCCCCAAGATAGAGAGGTGTCATGGAGCTTCTGTGAAGGAAAGTTACCACGCTGTCTAACTCTTTTCCCGAATGCCTGCTTGCCTAGTCTTTTTTTTTTTTCATTCACTTGTATATACATTCCTGTAGTGTTTACTGAACACCTATTTCAGGCATGAGCCAGGGCAGGAGTACACAAGAAGGCATTTGTGTTCTCCTCTCCCTTTCAATGGCTCTTCTCTCTTCCTCTCTCTCACCATAATTCAGTGGTAACAGGGCTGGATGGAGGAACATTCAAAATTTGTCCCTGTAGGAGACATCTGCGCCAGGAAATTCCGGCAACCCCCAAGGAGAGTGGCAGATTGATGAGAATCTGGTTTGGATTAACTAGGGAGTGGAAGGACGTGGGAGTAGGTAGAGACCTGCAGCCAGCAGTCTGCCTGAGCCCACTCTATAACTCCCATTGATAGGATACGTGGTCTGTGCCAGGCCCTGTACATGCCACTTCTCATATCTCACTCAATCCTACAGTCCTTTGAAGTCACTATTATGATAACACCCTGTCTTATATGAGGAAATTAAAGCCAGGAGTTCGAAGGGATTAAAGGGATTAAAGCCCAGGGTCCTTGTAGGACCTGTGGTAGAATCCCCATGTTAACTCTGTGTATTTTATCGTCTTGGGCTTTGGGTTTTAGTTTCTGAAACAGAGTCTTTTTATGTAGCCTAAGCTGACCTGGAATTCACTATGTAGCCTGGGCTAGCCTCAAATTCCTGATCTTCAAGTCTCAGTCTCTCTGCATGCTGAGAGTTAGAGGCATGCACCCCCATGTGCATCTCAGTATTTGCATGTGCTTAGTGTTAGTTTTCTTGGAGCCTGGGGCACATGCTAGAGAAGTATTGCACCATGGAGCTATATCTATCCCTGGACAGCCTGAACTTTGGAAAATGCCCAGACAAGGGCAAGATAGTTTAGTTCCTGAGTGACTTCAGTGTGTCAGGATGATCGTGGAATGAGTCTACACTATTTTTAATACATACATATATATATATGTATAGCCTTGGATGTTATTTACTGAGCATTACTATCTTCCTGTGTAAAATAAGAATAATAGTGGCACAATAACAAGTCATAGGGTTGTGGGGACAATGAAATGAGATGATAAGTTAAAACTACTTAATATATTTCCTGATGTATGAGTTCTGCTTTGATGTGCAGTTTAGTTATGTGTCTATATTAATAAAAATAAATTCAATTACAACTGACACTGGTTGAGCCTTTATATGTTAGGAACAGTACTAAATAGGCTAGGTGTGATGGCTCATGCCTGTACTCACAGCACTTGAGGAGTAGCGACAGAAAGATTGCCGCAGTTCAAGACCAGCCTGAGTTGGTATTGAAATTGCAATCACTTTGTGTCCCACAAGGTGACTTAACTCACTGTTTCCTCCATAACTCTCCCTTTCCTCTTTATCAGTATCACTTCTCATCCACCAAATCCAATTCAATTAGCTAGGTCTGGAAGTCCCAAGATCTTGTACATATAAGGCAATCCAAACAAGGATATTACCAGGCCTAAGTTAAAAGTCACCCTTAAATGTTCACAAATTCTTAAAACAAAGCCAGCCATACTCCAAATCTGTGTACTTAAAATAACAAATTGTGCTTACACCTTAAAAAAAAAACCCACAGGTCTACAGTCTCCCATGAGCAAAATCCCCCAAGAGAACCTAAAAAGAGAATTCCTCCTTGGAGATCCATTTCATTTCATAAATAATAATGAGGTGGCTCTTTGCAAAGTGTTATGGATTCCTCTGACAAACAATTCCATCTGTTTCTTTATTCAGATTTTCTTCCCTCGTTCTCTAGAATAGCCATCACCAAAGAGCCAGGATAGCTGCCATTCTGTGTCAAGAGATTGTCTTGCCATTTTCCGGGTGTATCAAAAACAAGAGTGACAGCTACCTCCATATATCCTATCTGGGACCATACCCTGTAAGAACTTATCCTAGTTCAGTTCCGACTTCTAAGCAATCGGGGGGGCGGGGCGGGGAATGAGTCTGAACAACCCATAGAATGAGCACCTGCTTCAGTCACTGCCCCAGTGTGGACACACTAATCCCTGGCTTTACAAGATGTTTGCCTTCCATGCAACAGAGCCAGGATCTTCTAATGGGCCAGCACTTCTGGTTTTAATACCCGAGTCTTGATGTCTAACAGGTGGGTGCCACAGTTGTTCTGCTCTTAGAATGAGCCAAGTTCATGGCTCAAACAATGTAAGGTTCTTCATAAAGAGCCTGTGAAACCACAAGATGCCATTAGTGGGGGAAATCAGCTCAGTTTCTCTCTCCAATACCTCAAGCTAGTGATTTTCACCAGGAATGAAGAATTTCCCAACCTTACAGCTTTCTTCATCCTGGAAGAAAGTAGACAGCTCTGCTCTCTCAGATCTCTCTCTCTCTCTCTCTCTCTCTCTCTCTCTCTCTCTCTGTATTTCTCCCTCTCCCTCTCCCTCTCTCCCTTTCCCTCTCTCTGCATTATAATGTTTCTGAGAAATCTCAGTGATATTAGAACACAAGAGCTGCCTAGCTCTGGATATGTAGAATCTGGCACTAATGAGGAGTCACCTGCTAACTCAACCATTTGGCTGTTGAAGCCCCTCCCTCCCATCCATCTGAGCTCTTTCTGCAGTGATACAGCCACCTAGGCTTCGTAAGTGATGTCCAGAATTCTTTATAAAGACATGCTGAAATCAGAAAGAGACATGGTCCTTGTCTTCAGGTTTAATAAGGACTATGTGATTGTCTACTTCCATGAGAAATTTAAGGCTTTTGAGAACGTGTGACAACCCTTTTTGCTTCAGAAAAAGTTGTTGGGTGAATGGATAGGCAGCTTCAGAGGTACTAAATCTGGTGGTTTTGTATAGAAGCTAAATGAGTTTATTTTACCAAAATAGGATTTAAGTGGGGGGGGGGGCTTAGAAGATTGCTCAGTTCATAAAGTCCTTGTTGTGCAAGCTTGAGAACCTGAATTCAGATCCCCAGGACCCATGTAGAAAGTTGGTTCAGCAGAATGCCTGTAATTCCAGTGCTAGGGTGATGGAGATAGGCAGTTCCCTGGAGTTTGCTACACAGGCCATCTAGTCAAAATGATGAGGTTCAGGTTCAGTGAGAGGCCCCATCTCAAAACTAAGGTGGTTGCCAATTGAAGAAGACAGCCAGTGTTGATCTTTGGCCTCCACATTGCATATTCACATGTATACACATACACACACACACACACACAAGACAGACAGAAATATATATATATATATAGAGAGAGAGACAGAGACAGGGAGAGAGAGAGAGACAGAGAGACAGATAACAAATTAGAAATTAGTTAGGAAGGCTTGAATATCCCACATGTCCCTGGGTTCATTATAGTCAAAGTATGCATGCAGGTCATGGAACAAATGTGTTCTTTTGAAATAGGGAATGGCTTATTTCTCTCAATGGCTCAAATATGAAGAATGATAAAATATAAAGCAACCTAGAGTTGTCTGCTCTAAGTCCCTTTGAATGTCTGCCTCTCCTTTATTGCCTTTGCTTTTCTCTTCCCCTGCTTAAAAAGCTATTAGCTTCCCCATCAGCTTAGACTGTGATACGCATAAACAACCTATTACTCTCTTTCCCTCCTGTTTATTCATTTGTTTTCAGATAGGGTCTCATTATGTAAATTTAACTGGCCTAGAACTCTATGTAGACCTGGCTGGCCTCAAACTCACAGAGATCTGCCTGCCTTTGCCTCCCTAGTTCTAGTATTAAAGGTGTGTGCCACCACTGCAGGCCTCTTTCCTGTGACCTGAGTACATTCTTCTCATCTTGTCATTGGCACTTACTAGCTTGGTATCTTCATTGAGATTCCTTACGTGCCTAGCTCTCAGTGTCTTCTCTAAAATAAGCCTAGTAGTAATAATACTACCTATCACACAAGGCTGCAATGGAGAGTCAGTCTATAAGATTGTGCATGGAGAACCCTTGCTCTGTGCCTCAATAAGTGTTCCTTTTCCTTCCTTCCGCAATGGAGTCTGTTTCTAAAATCAGGAAACTGTCTCAAAAGAGCAGTCTTGTATGACGTTGGACCAAGTTTCTGTTTTTGTACATCCTTTAGTTGTAAAAAAGAAGAAAACTTTCTAAATAAGGAATTGTGTATACAAGTGGAAATGTCCTCTATCTCTATACACAACACAATGGTCACATATCAGAGTACCTCAATAGCCTGTTTACCACAAAGTCCCTTTAGATCTTGCCTGACAGCAGATGTTCTAGCCTGGTTGAAGATAAGCCATATTGAAAACTAAATGGCGCCCTCCACCATCTTCTTAAACCCAATGCATGCATGGTGGGATAGATGTAAGAGCTGGAGAGTTGGTGTGAAGTGCTACTGTGTTTGGTGGGAAGAAAGAGGGTTCACAAATAATTCCTCATTGTTCTTGGAATTTGGAGATCATTTGTTCTTCTGGGAAGTGGACATCTTCTCAGGGATGAGCACTTGCCCTTGATGTACAGTTTCACCAACTGTACCATCCATTCTCATCATTTTTTTTTTTTTAAGGAAACAAGGTTCAGCTTTCCAGGGAAGCACAATCTATACTCACCTGGGCCCACCCTGGCTGTACTGTAATGGAGATCTCACAAGAGAGCCTAACAATATGCCTCCTCCTGATTTCTTCAACGCTCAGTCTAGCTAGAACGCCTTACTTTTGCCAGTGCTATCTCAGCTTTCCTCTCAGCCGTCCACTGTGATCAATAGACAGGAAGTTGCTTCCAGAGCCCCTCTGCAGCTTGCTTTGCTCAGTTTGAATACTGATTTTGCTCATTCTCCTAAAGAACTCAGCCATCACACAGTAAGACAGATTCCCCTATGGATCTTAGGGTAGTAGTTCACAGGTCTCCCTTTGTAGCACAATCATTCATTCGTAACTATGGCCTGTGAATGAGGATTCTCTATGAAGGGGGAGAAACAGCAACAGGCAGAGGCCCAAATTCATTTTCACAACTATGATCTTGGCTATAGCTCTCTCCCCTTCCGGGCCCCTATTTCCATGGCATCAACATGTGATACCTGCCTTTGGGGACCATACAAGACAGCTGCAAGCATTAAGAGGGATAAGAAGACACAGTGTTAGCAGAAGGAGATAAGAACACACTGTATTAGCAAAGGGAGAGGTCTATTCAAATTAAAAAATACATCCAAATTAAGCAAAAATGTGATGTTCTTGAAAGTTATTGCCATATGTAACCCATATATGATCAAATGAGGGTTTTTTTTTTAAATGAACTCTCTGGATTCTGCAATTGCTTCAAACTTTGTAAATGATCATGGAGGTATTTTTAAAGGTCATTACCATTACTCCATTCTAAGTTAAGTAGAAATTTTTCTTTGAACACTTGTCCTAATCCTGTAGAAGGTCTTGAGTGGTCTCTAGTTCCAAGACAAACCTTAGCACAAGGCTTTCAAAGACCACACAGTTTAGAAAAGCAATCACAAGTTCCTGTCCTCCCAGGCGTGCTGACCCCAACCAAACTAACACAGAGAAGAAAGGTTTGGGAACTTAAATATAGGTGGAACTTCTTATTCTCAGTAAAAAAAAAAAAAAAAACAACAAAAGTTAAATGTGGATTTCTCCATGTGTGATGGTACTAGTTTGTAATTTGAGCTACTTGGGAGACTAAGGCAGAAGACTCACCAGTGCAAAGCCAGCTTGGGCTACAGAGTAAGTTCCAAGTCATCCTAGGCACCTTAACAAGATTCTGTCTCCAAATAACAGGTAAAATGAAGGCTTTGGGGCTAGAGAGATGAGCCAGCAGATGATTCCTTGATTCACAAGCACAAGAACCAGAATTGGGATCCACAGCACTCACATAAACAAAAAATGGAGTAGGTATGGTAGCCCAATTATAATCCCAGCACTCCAAGGCAGAAACAGTTTCCCTGGAGCAAGCTGGCCAGCTAGGCTACCTGAATGAGTGAACTCTAGATTCAGTGACAGATGCTCAGTAAATAAAATAGAGAGTGACTGAAGAAGATATTGACCACTGGCCTTCAAAAGCATGTGCAAACACACACACAAACACACACACACACACACACACACACACACACACACACAGGCTGGGGGACAGTAGATTCCATGATAAAACTTTACAGAGAGGAAATGAATTGCCGCTCCAGCCATCATGATAAGGTGTCATTCAATCTTTACCACTCAGCTCCTCACCATCTTTCCCCATCTATTTCTGGAGCAGCATTTTGCCTCTCCTGGCAGAATCCAAGAGCAGCACCAGCAGCTCTCATGACAGCTTTCTTTCTGTTTAGCCTCATTTCCTGTTGTCTAGTTCGCTTTCTCATTCAAAATGGAATGTACAATTGGAGGAAGTTATAAAATCCAATCTTTATAGTTGGAGGCTCTTTTCTCAGGAAAGGGACATGTATGTTTGTCCAACTTCTGGAAAAAATACCTTTATCAGTTTACTGGGACTGATGTATATAGTACTACAATACAGGATGGCTTGAGACACAGAACTTTATTACCTTCCAGTTGTGGAGACTAGAAGCCTGAGATCAAGGTGTGAGTAGAGCCACACTGTCTAAGAGGTCTAGGTGGTGAGGGGGGGCTCTGCTATGTTGTTCTGATATTTGTCAACACTCTCTGGATTGAAGTTGCATCATTTCAGACATGTGGCCATTTTCTCACTGTGTCTTCATGTTATCCTTTTTTTTCTGCCCATGTCCATATCTATGCTAAATTTTTCCCTCTTAATAAGAACATCATCAGTCACATTGGATTAGAGCCTACTAAAATGATCTCATTTTAACATCCTTGCCTCTGTAGAGATCTTGTTTCCAAATAATGTCTTATTGTCAGACAGTTAAGATTTGACATATCTTTTGGGGAGGGATGCAATTGAAAACCATATACATTTGTAGATGAGTGGTATAGATATAAAGACTTAGCCCTTGAAAAAAATTTCCAAAAAAAAGAGATTTTTTTTTGTCTTGGTAAGGAGAAGATTATCAAGGAGCAGAGAGTTTACCCCTTTTGCTATTCATAAAATATTATATATCATGCATATATGTATTATTAAATATGATAGTGCAGTGGAGGATCCTTTTATTTACTTAATTTAATTTTATTTTATTGAGACAATATCTTACTCTGTAGCTCTGGCTAGCCTTAAATTTGTTATGTAGTCCAGAAACCAGCTTGACTCTCCCTCCAAAGTGCTGGGATTAAAGGTTTTCCTTCTTGTATTTACTTTTTAGCAAATATATTTATTATGTTTATTTTAGCTTATATATTGTATAACATTTATGATGAATACAGGTTCAACCTATTGTATATACATATGTGCTTTCATATGTATATGTTTTAACCAAATAGGGATTTCAGGAAGAAGGTACCAAACCAAGTCTCTGTTATATTCGTGGGATCAGGAAATACTATTCCTTATGCGAAGGTGGGATTAACTGTGAACACTTTTGACAGTATTCAGAAAGGGGAAAGCTCAAACAAAACCTGAGATTGACCACAGGGGAGCATCGGGTGGAGGAGACTTAGCCCACTTTGCTTCTGGTTTCCCTGGACCTCTGAAGGATTGTAGTCTCACCCTCTATGCTTGAATCTGGAGTGAGCATGTCCATCTGCTTTCAGAAGGAACAGTGTGATGCCTGAGGCTGTGGTCCCTTCCTTAGCTTAGAGAATTCGTAAGTGACCTTAGAACCCTATCCATGTGCCCAAGTAATTCCAGTAACTACAGCAAGACCTGTCCAGGTACCCATCATTATTCAGTACCCCATGGCCCTAAAGCTTCTGGTTCTGATTGTGCTTCGTCTCTCAACTGTCAAGACAGTCTGGCTTAGGCTTGAGAGTTTCTTCTTTCCTCCTGTGTAAAGGCTAAACTAAGGAAGACTTTGTCCTCTTTAGATGTTGGTTCATCACAGGGAGTCAGGGAAAAGGGGAAGAGGTATACAAGGAGTGTTGCCTGCATTTGGTATAGTGGACAATGGAACCATCAAGCTTGGAAGATACAAAGTCCTTGTCATCAGCAAGCTCAGCAGGCAAGCCAATGGGCAAAAGAACTATGGTCTCAAGCTACAATAGCTTTCCTATTATTGTACGCTCTGAAGTGAAATATTGGAGGTGTGGGGAAGGGACTAGCCAATAACTAGATTCAAGTCTTTCTGTAATATCCACACACCCCTCCCAAATCATAGACTCCCTAAAATTGACTGACAGCCTTCCTATCAAAAGAACCTTTCTTGTGAACCTCTTCTACCTCTCAGGAGTCAAGAGATGGCAATTGGCCCCAGTTGGGATACATACACATGTACCATGTGGCCACATTCTGGGTAAGACCGAGACACACAGTAGCTTTGAGTTAGGGAAAGGTGCATGCCAGTTACATCAGTGAAAAATCAACCAGACAGCCTATATAATATCAACTGTGGTTGGACTTGGACATAGGCCGCTCTTGAGAGGCTATATACATGTACCCCGCTTCAAAGACTCTGTGTCCAAAACTCCCAGTTTTGAAAGGGAACACACCTGGCTGGGTTTTAGAAGCCCTCTAGAGCCCTCATTGACACGGCCTGGATGGAGCACTGAATCCAACTCTCTGCCCTCTACAGCCCAATCCCCTGAAAAGCAAACTGGCCTTTATTTTGTAGACCCTACTAAAGGGTTAAACATGTGGTCTGGGATACTGTGGAGTTAAGAACCTTGCACAGATATAAACCTACCTTGTCTTTTTAACATGAGAAGGGACTCTGGGGCATTGTGGCAAATGGTGTCATTTTCCGGGGAGGGGGAATTAATGTCAAATAAATGATTAGATTAAAACATAAACTGAATTAGAAGCATGCATTTGAGATTTTCCTTACATTTTTATGGAAATTATGAAACACATCCCTATCCCTTTGTTCAATTTTAAAATTAAACAACTCAGCTTCTCCACATGAGAGGAAAGGGGTTCCCAGGACATGAGATTTCCAGTTTCCCCTGTGTATGACTTTCTGTATTTATTTTTAACATATTTGTGTTCAGCTAAGGCATGGTTCCCTATTGTTTTGTAGCCCTATGTAGTTTGATTTCATGTTGGACTACTTACCTTTTAGTAACTAAATTCCCAGCCCAATGAAAAATTCTCTCTCTTACAAGGAGCTCAGGCTCTTATTTATTTCACAACCTTTATTTGTGTATGAGATGAACCATGACATTTAAACTATGCTTGATAGCTTAACCGATTATAAGAACAAAACCAGATGGCCCAAACAAAAATAATGCTTTCATTGCTTTCAAATTCAATGTCAAAAATTAAAAACAGCTTTCAAAAAGCCCTGACATTTTTTTTCTAGAAATGACTTTGAATCATGTATGTATACATGGACCTCCTGACCCCAAATTAGAAGTATATAAAACAAAAATTTTTAAATGCCTGGTTAGGAGTATTTTCCTCTTTTATCTTTTCTATGGCTCCTTCCCCCCCGCCCCCCGCAGTTCCTTTTAGAAAAAAACTATATATATATGTGTGTGTGTGTATATATATATACATATATATATTTAATGGCTGCCTTTTAGTTTAATTTGAATGGCGCCTTTTTAAAGGATCCTGTAGAGGTGTTGTCCTCTATGAAGAAAATGGACTTTGTTAAACGTTAGCAGTTCATAATTCTTCCACAGAAAATGGTGAATAATGTGCAGTTACTTTAACACTGTTTCTCGAGGTTCCAAAACAGAACCTGTCCCAGGGTCTTTAGCATGAATGTAAGTTCCATGAAAGCAGTTATTTCATTTGCTAGCTCATTTTAGTGTACCTGGAAAGTATAGTACCTTGTTTTAATCACAAGCCTCGCTCTCTTTGAGAACAGTTATCCAACTAATTCTTTAAAACTGAACTGTAAGAGAACACTGATTTTTACGGGCTCTCCATCCTTGAGATAGTATACAGGACAAAGTTAGATTGTGACTGCCTGAACTGCTTAAGTACCAAGCTTTCAAAGCATCCAGATGCTTTCCTCTCTCTTCTCTCCTCTCTCTCTCTCTCTCTCTCTCTCTCCCTTCATCCCTCTTTCTCTCTCTCCTCTCTCTCTCCCCTTGTTCTGTAGAAGACTCTTTATTCCAACTCTGTTTCCTTTTGCTTCAAAGAAGCTGCAAAAGAATGAGAAAACTTTGTTGCAAATCAAAGCTCTGACAGTTCTATTGCCCTGAGCTAATTGCATGTTCTTTTCGAGTTTCCTTATCCTCTCTGTTTCTCTTTGTTTTGACAACAAGAGTCTGAGAAAACAATACACAAATGATCGCTTTGCTGTCATGAGTATACTGAATTTAAAAATAAATTAGCTGTCAAACTAGAAAACTTCCAGGAGCTTATGGAGTGAGTTCTTTCTCCAAACTGTTCCAAAACCAGATGTGGAAATGTTTAACTAAGTCCCCTCCCTGTTCCCCATGCAGAATTCCTACATGTCTCTAATGACATCAGAAGAGATGGACAGACAAAATCCCCACCTGCTTTCCAGGAGATTTGTATCAGACTTCTTACTTTGCTCAGTAACACCACAAAACTGTTTTGTACTTCAGTTTTTGTGTCTTTTAAAAAGTTTCCTAATCCAGACATTGAGGCACACACCTTTTATCTCAGCACTTGGGAAACAGACAGACCCATCTCTGAGTCTGAGGCCAACCTGGTCTACAGAGCAAGTTCCAAGGCAGCCAGCCTACATAATAGGGCACTATCTCAAAAAAAATCCAAGTCCCTAATTTTGGCCAATAAAATATATCTAAAGTCTACCTCTGGGCTCCACATGCACACATAGAGTCTCTCTCTATCTCTCTCTCTATCTCTCTCTTCTCTCTCTCTCTCTCTCTCTCTCACACACACACACATACACACACTGAACTTATTTTTCTGGTCTCAATGAAACTCCATTCCCTTTAACCAATGTGTCACCTTTCCCATTCACCCCAGGTTCTACTTCTAACTTTTAGAAAAGTGGTCTCAACCTTCCTAATGCTGCCACCCCTTAATACAGTTCCTCATGTTTTGGTGATTCCCCAACAACAAAATTATTTTGGCTGCTACTTCATAATTATAATTTGCTGCTGTTATGAATTGTAATGTAAATAGCTGATATGCAGGATATCTATTATGTAACCCCTGGGAAAGGGTCCTTCAACCCATAGCTCATGTGACCAATTCACACTGTGTGGTGAGAGACTTATAACCCTTCCCCAGCACAAATGAGAGCAGCATGGGTGCACACACACACACACACACACACACACACACACACACACAGTCCCTGCAAACCCACAAATTGAGAACTACTGTTTTAGAAGACTATAAAGTGATAGATATAATAAATAATTTGAGCCAACCATATCATAATAGCACATTATTCCTCATAAATTATTCCAAAAATTTGAATATGCCATTTTAATTCCAGGGACACATTCACAGACTGATAATATTTGAGGAAAAATATTGGCTCTGTTCTGAATGTGTATGGACTTTCTTTGTCATTATTCCCTGAACAGTATAACCTAGCAACTGTTTCCATAGCACTTCCATCATTCCAAGTATTATAAGTAATTTAGAGATGAGTTAAACTGAACTGAAGGATGGGGTTTTAGGCTGTTTATATAAGAGTTGAGGATTCAGCCCTCCACGATAGAGAGAGACAACTATAGCTGTTTTGTTATTCAAATTGTTAGTCACAACTTTAAATATATCAGTGCTGAACTTCAGAGGTAGCATTTTCAGCCATTCCCTGTTGCACACATGTAGTCTCTCACTGAACCTAAAGGTTGCTATTTTGTCTAGTCTGGTTATTCAGCTTGCTCCATGGATTCACTGGCTCTTGAGTTCTGGGATTCTCAGCAGCCAAGTGGCATTTTATCTACCTTCTGGGAATCTGGTCCTCACATTTGCAGAGCAAGCATTTTACCCACTGAGCCATCTTCCTAGCCCCGATTTCATGAACTTTTGATATAAAGGATTCATCAATGGTTCTTCCTAATATGGGAGATCTCTGGTAGAGGAAGGGAAGAGAAGGAAAATTTCTGCTGAAGGAACTTGTGGAAAATGTATATGTATAAATCACATTCAAGAAAACAGAACGTTCCTTGTACTCTGTAACTGCAAGGAAAATAAACAGTTTTCATCCAGGTGTTACAAGAGTTTGCCTGGCCACTCTATAGCTCAGTTCAGGACGGTATGTTCCATAGTTGAGCCCTGTTTGGTTAAACCAATGAATCTCAGTTAACCGCAGGGAAAATCTGCAATCAAGGCCAAATGGGGCTCTGTAATACATACTGTAAAACCTGTTTTCTAAGCCCACCTGCCAGAAGCTGAACAGCAGTCACAAGGCGAGCACTCCTGTCTTTGTATTTCCCTCCTGGGTCCCCAACTGCTCCTCAGCCCTGATGATTTCTAGAGAGTTTAGCCAGAATTCTGTTCACATCCCACATCTTCTAGGCTGCATACAGTTCCAACTAGAGCTGGAAATACCTTCAGTCTGGCACCTACCATAGTATCCCATTTCTCTTCTTAGTCCTCCAACTGCCTTCAGCCCTTATATCCCAATTCTTCTCCCTCTCTTTTCTAGATCCTATGCTGCCAGCCCATCTCAGTTAGGTGTTAGGAAAACCAGCTCATGTGACCAATTCACACTGTGTGGTGAGAGACTTATAACCCTTCCCCAGCACAAATGAGAGCAGCATGGGTGCACACACACACACACACACACACACACACACACACACACACACACACAGGCCCTGCAAAGAGCAGGCAGCTGGGGAGAGGAGGCTGCTGTATTTTTGATGATGTGTTTTCAGCAAAAGGGAGCCTTGAAGTGCAGGGCTCTGATTTGGCAAGCTCATTATCAACTACACTCTGCTCTCTGCCTAATCTCTAGCCTTTCCCTTCTCCCTCAGAGCTATGAGACCTCGAGCATGTTTTGCCCTGGCTTTCATTAAGGTTTTTCTTTTCTTCTTCTTCTTGAGTTTAGAGGTACGTTGTCATGTACATGGGCATCTTTCATTTATTGCTTCTGTTATGTGGCAATCTCTTGCTGGCTGTAAGGAAACTGGAAGAAACCGGTTCTATCTTGTCCAAGTTTGGAGATTTGTACTAAGAGATTGCTGAAACAGTGGCGTCACCAATCCCTCTCTTCTAGACTGAATCAGAGCAGTAGAACTTGAAACGTGGGTATGGAGCAAGAAGACAGTCTGAAATGATTACCTGAGGACCAATTGGTTTGTTTCTTGGAGAATATAGGCCTTTGGTAACTTTATTTGGATTATTCATGAGAGAAGGGGAGAAGGGGTATTACACAAAGGATGCTTGGGAAAGGGAGAGGAAATGGATACCTTAACTCCTGGGCCAGAACAACCTTCAACTGGAACCTCAGTTTGGGGATTGAAAACAAAAATGGGATGACAGAATTGTTTCCTTGGTGTATTCCAGAAACTACTTAATGAGAAGGGTTTTTTTTTTTTGTTTTGTTTTGTTTTGTTCAGAACAGATGGTCTCAGGTGGTGGAATCATGTTAAAGGAAGGAAAGGGAAATAAGGGGAGAAGAGAAAGGAGATAAAAAGAAAGGAAGAGATGAGAGAGAGAAAGCTATTCTAAAGTTTGGTTAGGACAGAGTGGTTTCTTTAGACACAGGCAATAAAGTGACAGTGGTAGAGTGATTCTCTCTGTCTGTCTCTCTTTCTTTGTGTATGTGTGTCCATCTGTCTCTCTGTGTGTGTCTATATGTCTGTCTCTCTCTCTCTGTCTCTGTCTGTCTATGTCTCCCTCAACCTCTCCTTCTCCTTCCACCCCCCCCCATTTGTGTGAGTGTTTGTGTTGCTGTTGCTGCTGTGTTTCTATTGCTGCTTTGTAAGAAAAAAAAAATCAGCCAGCCCCAGGAGTGACGCTTCAGAATAAAGAAAGAGTACAGAAAAGTCTCCATTGGCTTCTTTTTACACCACCAACAGCACAGAGAGAATGGACAGTTATTAAGAAGACAGGAAAGACAGTGAAAGCAAGCTATACTCATCAGGAACTGCATTCTGTCCAGGCCGGTTCACTCATTCCACTTGAAAATGCCTCTAATCTGTCAAGAGGAAAGGCAGAGAAAGAGCTGCCTGCTTACGGATGGGAAAAGCGAATGTCCTGGGGGGCCTTTTAGCCTGATGCTATGAATATAGTAGACACTAAATAAATATTATTCAAAGGAGGATGAAATCATCTAAATGGGAAGACTTAGCAGGGAGCAAAAGTTAATCGCTACATTTATGCACATGCATTTCCTTCCAATTTTTAGACACTTTTCCATTTGATTTATATGGTTTTCCATGTTTAAAATGAAAGCTGAATTGGATGATTTTTTTTTTTTTGGTTTTTTCAAGACAGGGTTTCTCTGAATATCTCTGGCTGTCCTGGACTCACTTTGTAGACCAGGCGGGCCTCGAACTCACAAAGATCCGCCTGCCTCTGCCTCCCAAGTGCTGGGATTAAAGGCCTCTGCCTCCCAAGTGCTGGGATTAAAGGCGTGCACCACCACCGCCCAGCCATATTGGATGATATTTGATGCCTCCGTTCTCCCCTTGTTGCCTTCCTCTGCTTCCCTGTTTTAGACACTTATCTGTTAGCTTTATTCTTTTCTCCCCACCACTCTGTCTTCTACTCTCTTGAAGGTAAAAGGCGAAAAGAACCTAAAAACTAGCAAGACAAAAGAATCTAGACAAAGATTTGGGGAGCTATTTTGGTTGATATCTACAGAAAGCATACACAAAATACTTTCATTTTAATAGGACTTCTTTTAAGTAGTTTATATGCAATATACATTTAAAATGTAAGATTAAGACCAGTTAGATTAGGGTTTGTTTTGTTTTCTTTGTTTGTTTGGTTGGTTTTTGAAACAAGGTCATACTCTGTAGCCAAGTGTGCCCTGTAACTCACTGTGTTGCTTAAGCTGGCTTTGAACTTGTAACAATCCTCCTACCTCTACCTCAGAACTTGTAACAATCCTCCTACCTCTACCTCAGAAGTGTTGGAATTTCAATGTAAGCCACCACACTAGGCTCAGTGTTACTGGTATTTGCTTTACATTTTATTTTTCTATTTTGACAAAGTCTCACTACTTAGCTCCAATCATTTTTTGTTTGGTTGTTTTGTTCTTTCTTTCTTTCTTTCTTTCTTTCTTTCTTTCTTTCTTTCTTTC
>CAJQZJ010000379.1:176075-258257 GCA_907164525.1 Lophiomys imhausi | reverse complement strand
ACACACACACACACACACACACACACACACACACACACACACACACACAAATGCTAAGAGCAAACACCTTATTAATTTTAATGTATAAACTCTTTTTATTAAATTTTTATTTTGTGTGTGTGTGTGTGTGTGTGTGTGTGTGTGTGTGTGAGTGTATGTATACATGTGTGCCACAGCATGCAAATAGAGGTCAGAAGACAATGTTGTGAACTCACTGCTCTCCTCTTTCTACCATGTGGATTCTGGGGATCATAATCAAATCCTCAGGCACCTTTCCCCTCTCATGTCACTGGCTCCATAGACTCATGGGTTACATTTATTTTGGAGGTGTATATAAATACTTCTGTTCCTGTCTCCTTCCACTAATAATAAAAATCTGATCAAACATTAACTTAAACTGTTCTACTGTTACACACACACACACACACACACACACACACACACACACACTATTCATTTTAAAAATATGTTATCAAGAGAGGAATGTTTATTGTAACATGAAGACTAAATTTCACAAAATGCCAGTTGCTTTTAATTAGTGTTAATTCTCATGACAGATTTCTACAACGTCCTGTTTAAGCTATGATTGTAGTTGTTTATTCTGAGAGAGACAGAGAGAGAGAGAGAAGAGGAGAGGACAGTTTCAGTTCTGTGATTTTCTATGACTTTCTCAACAAATGAAGGTCAAATTTTAGCTTCTAAACTCATCTTGACTGTTCAATTACAAAAACTGTTGTATTAGTGAATCTATTGCTGAATAATACGTTACCCCAAACAACCGGCCCTTATTGTCTCCCTGGTTATGTGAGTGAGTCACCAGGGTAAGACTTAGCCAGGTGTCCCTGGCTCAGGGTCTCCAGAGGCAGGCTGTAGGAAATAGCTACAGCCACCACAACCCTTACCCAGAGCTGCACAAGCTGTCTCCGAGTTCACTCAAGTGGTTGTTGGCAGGAAACCTGCAGCCCTGTCTTGAGGCCCTATCCATAAGTTGTCCAAGTGTCCTCACACAGCAGTTAGTGAAAAGAGAGAAAGGAAAGACAAAGAGGAAGAGAAGGGAGAAGGGCTGTGTTAGAATTCACTTTCCAATCTCAGAACATCAAATAATTTCTGCCATATTCTATCTGAAGAGCCATTAGATCAGTGGTTCTCAACCTGTGAGTAGTGACCCCTGAAAGCCATGGGAAAACCCAGATATGTACAAAAAATTAATTAAATTATGTTGGGTACCATTTGTAGGAAAAATGTCTAATTAATTTATTTAACCTGTATTTATTATCAGTAATTGGTTTGGCAGTTGTTAATCTTTAAGCAGCCATTAAAAATGAATACACAGTCATCACATGGATATTAACAAGCCTTGGCCTGAATTGAGAAATCTTGGCTGACCTAAGCTAGCTCTTAATTCTATTACCCAAATATGACCCCATATATACATACGTCCCTTTGGACTGCCATTCTCCACGATATGCCGATGTTCCTGGCCATGTGGAATGAGGTTCTTTTTTTCTAACCCATGGGTGTGACCTCCTTCTTCCTGCTCCTGGCTGGAATGAATTAATCCTCTGTCTAAAGCACAGGATTCCTGTTCTAATCTCAGGAAGTCCCACCTTTCTCTGTCTTTGCCCAATATCAGGCTTCATCATTTATTTAACCAATCAGAGTCAATGTAAGTAACATACAGCAAGCAGGACCAATTAATTAACATTTAGAATGCTTAACATTACACCATCAATTCCCTCCTTTTGTCTAATAAAAAGGCTAAATTTTTTAACTTATATAGTAAAACCAATAAGAACAAGTATGAAACAATCAAGAAAAGCATATATAAAAGTTATGCACATGTTTAGCCTATTTGTATCAGGCAATCTTGAAGAAGAAAAAATCATCTATCTATCTTGGTGTGTCTGAAGTTCTGAACCTAAATATTTTTATCATATCCTATATTTCCTTTTAAATCCTAAATAACTCAAGTTTAATTGAAATTTTATAACTATTATGCCTTCAACCCTATCAAAGACATAAGAAGGGAAAAAGTTATTATTTGAGTGAGTAGGAAGCATAGGAGAGCAGCTTCCAAATGAAATATGACAATTTGTTGCCTAGACAGTCCCAAATATCTCTTGATATCATTGGAGAATCATCTTCAGCCTTCTGGCCAAGCATTTTTCACAGACTAAATTGTGCAGCAGGAAATAAGAAGGATTTTCCCATTCTGTCTGTGCAGAATCAGGACATTGACTTACCTGCATTCAAGCTCTTGTCCGTCTTTGGACTGTATATATTCTGTTGAGAGAGCAGGGGAGTTTTTGCCCCAATAGAAATTATCTCCTGATGGGAGAATTCTTTTTTATGTTCATTGTCTTCTTTCAAGTCAAATGGGAGCTGTCAGGAGCTGACTGTCTTAAGTCAAACAATTCTTAAAATAATAAAAACATCTTTAAATGCCATTTTCTGTATGCCTCTGAGGGTTTTGAAGAGATCTATCGATTTATTTATAAATCTATCTATCTTTGAACAAGAAAACTGTATATTTTTATCCATTTAGTGTCTGTTTAACCTATTAAGTCTATTTTGTGATAAATTAAGACTAGTATTTGACATGACCAGAAGCTCAACTGGCCAGTCAACTTGTATTATCCAGACTCCAAAATAGATTGCAATAGCAACACATAAAAGGATTGGAAGTAAACATATGCTTTTAAATGATTTGTATAGGCACAATACCTTATATAAGAGTTGAAATATATATATAGTGTGTCTAAATATAAAATTCTATACCAATGAATCAAAATTTAACCTTATTTTTGTATCAATATACAAAATTCTATACCAATGTATCAAAAGATAACCTTATTTTAAGAATAACAGATATTTACATTAGAATTCATTATGGTAGTAAAATTACAGTTATGAAGTAGCAAAGAAAATAACTTTATGATTGGGAGCCACCACAACATGAGGAATTGTACTAAAGAGTCCAAGCATCAAGAAGGTTGAGAACCACTGGTCGAGATCCTATCCACACTCAAGGCAGGATTAACAGAGTGTGGGGGCTACTGAGAACCATTGTACAGGCTACTACCATACCCTCCATTTGATTACATGGGCAAAGCCACAAGTACAATATTCTTCTATTTATTCATGTATTTTTGTAAACACAGAATTCTTCAATGTATTCACATAAATACATATGTCAAGAAATTGACTGGGTAAAAAACACATGTATCTTTGCCTCCATTGGTTACCTTTTCCTTTTTCAGGGGAAAATAAGTACTACAAGCTATAAATGTCTCAAGATCAACTTGGGGTTGGTAAAAATCATTCCCCATGAAGCCTCTACTTTTTTTTTTTGTTTTTTTCGAGACAGGGTTTCTCTGTGTAGCCCTGGCTGTCCTGGACTCACTTTGTATACCAGGCTGGCCTCCCAAGTGCTGTGATTAAAGCGTGCGCCACCACTGCCCGGCTCTCTATTTACTTTTATAAAAAGACATTAGCCTTTATTTGAAACCAAAAGAAAAAGTGTAAACTAAGAGTCAAGCTACATAAAATGATATTGAGTAGACACACTCAGTTGTTTCTAATTTTACCCATGTGCACACCAGTGATGCATAAACTCAACAACCTTCTTATATAGACCTAGAAAACTCAATGGTAAAGCAGTTGCCCTGAAATCAATCTTTTGCACACAAAACACAAGCCTACAGCATCCTCTAATATAATTCTCATCAAGCTAACAATCTTTTTTTGGTTGGTTGGTTTGGTTTTGTTTTGTTTATGAGACAGGGTTTCTCTGTGTATCCCTGGTTGTCCTGGACTCTCTTTGTAGACCTGGTTAACCTCGAACTCACTGAGATCCGCCTGCCTTTGCCTTCCCAGTGCTGGGATTAAAGGCGTGCGCTTAGAAGGTTGTTAGGTTCTTAGAATTAGGTTAATTCAGGTTCAAGTGATCAGGTAGACACCCACATACAGTCTCCCACTGCATGTAGTATATGCCAACTTCTTACATCACATTAAGAATTATAAGACAGTAAGATGGCTCAGCAGTAGAGGCATTTGCTATATGACAATCTGAGTTCAAATCCCAGGACTCATGTAGGAGAAGAAGAGAACCCACTCCACAAAGCTGGTCTCAGATTTCCACACTAGTGACACATGTTTATGCACACCACAACCCATACATGCATAACAAGTAAGTAAATATAATTTTGGAAGAAAAAATTATAAATAAGCTGGGGATTATTTTAAGTATTCAGGAGGATATGCATAAGTTATATGCCAAAACTATGCCATTTTATATAAGGGACTTGAATATCTAAAGATTTTGCCATCAGCAAGGGGTGGAGTGCTAGAACTAATCACCTATGGATACCAAAGGATGATTCTAACATGCTTGTGTATCTATATGTTCATTTGCATGCATATATATATATATATATATATATATATTCTGAATGTTTGTGTATTTCCCCACATTACCCAGTATCTAATAATAAGAGTCTGGGGGTGAGGTAGGGTTTGGCTTATTGATTTATAGATGAGTGTTAAAACCATGCTTCCCATTGCTTCCTACTTCATGTTTTAGTTTTGCTCTTATGCAATTCATATCCATCTACTTTGGCCATTGGTGAAGCATGTGTGACTTACCTGAAGACCTATGCATAAAACCTGGGCATACACCCCAAATATGCATCACCAAGTCACAAGGACATTTCCCTCACCTATGTTCATAGCAGCTTTATTTGTAAAAGCCAGAAACTGGAAACAACCCAGATGTCCCCCAACTGAAGAATGGATAAAGAAATTGTGGTACATCTACACAATGGAATACTACTCCTCTATCAGAAACAAGGATATCATGCAATTTTCAGGCAAATAGATGGGACCAGAAAAGATCATCCTGAATGAGGTAACCCAGACCCATAAAGACACTCATGGTATTTTCTCACTCATAAGCAGATATTAGCCAATACATAGAGGATAACCATGCTACACTCCAAAGACAAAGAAACTAAGTAACAAGGAGGGCACAAGGGATGATGCTTGAGTCCCTCTAACTAAGGGAAATAAAATAGACATTGGAAGTAGATGAAGAGAGGGATCCAGACAGGAACTCAACATTACTGCCATCCAAGAAGCTTTATCCAGGAGATAATGGAAACAGACACAGAGACCCACAGCCAAATTTATTAGGCAAAAATCAGGGAGTCTTGAGGAAGAGTTAGGGAAAGGTTTGAGGAAGCTGGAGGGATCAATGACACCACAAGAAGACCCACGTACCCCATTAACTAGGACACAAGGGGGCTCATAGAGACTGAACCACCAGCCAAAGAACATGCATGGACTGGTCCTAGGCCCATTACACATATGAAGCTGATGAGCTGCTTGGTCCTCAAGTGGATCCCCTAACAACTGGAATGGGGTCTATCTCTGACTTGGACACAGTTTCCTCCCTCTGGATCCCATTTTCCTTACAGAGCTGCCTTGTCTTGCCTTGGTGGAAGAGGAGGCACTGAGTCCTGATGCAATTTGATATGTCAAAGTGGGTTGGTACTGGATGGGAGAGGGGAGTATGGGAGAAGTGGGTCGGAGGGGAGGGTGGGACTGTGAGGAGAGGAGGGAGGGGGATAGCATTGGAATGGAAAATAAACAAATTTATATTAAATGCCAAGAAACCAAACAAATTTATATAAAAAAGAAAAAAGTAAATGAAAATCAAATCCTAGCCAGGATTTCTGGTGTTCATGTATAGGGAGAAGGAAGAGTTGGAAAGGTAAAGAAAGAGGATTGAGGGTGGTTGTCTTAGTAACTTTTTTTTTGTTGTTGTTTGTTTCTCGAGACTGGGTTTCTCTGTGTATCCTTGGCTGCCCTGGACTAACTTTGTAGACCAGGTTAGCCTTGAACTCACAGAGATCCACCTGCCTCTGCCTCCCAAGTGCTGGGATTAAAAGCATGCGCCACCATACCAGGCTTTAGTTACTTTTTTTGTTGCTATGATCTAATGCCCTGAGGAAAGCAACTCAAAGCAAGAGTAGGCTGAGGAGATGACTAAGTAGTGGTTGAGAGCAAGGACTGCTGTTCCAGAGAACCTATGTTTGTTTCACAGCACCCATGTTGTGTGGCTCACAACCCCCTGGAACTTCAGCTCCAGGAGATCCAACACTTCTGGTTTCTGAGGGCACCTATGCTTTATCCACATATGGTATACAATACACATACACATAAATAAAACTAAAATTGAAAGACAGAAAGTTTTATTTTAGTTCACAGTTCAAGGGTACAGTTTGTCACTTCAAGGAAGTAAGTTATGATTGCAGGATCTTGAGGCTGCTGTTCCCATCAGACCCAGAGTCAGTGAGTAGAGGGGATAAATGCTCAGTGGTCAGCTCAATTTCTCCTTTTTCTTCTGTCTAAGACCCCAGCCCATAGTACAGTTTTTCAGACAGTTAAGATAGATCTTCTCACTTCAATTTACCTACTCAGAGGATAACATAATCTAGATAATCCCTCATAGTTGTCTTCTGGACATGTGTCATAGGTGACTGTAGATCCTGGCAAGCTGACAAATAATATTAAGCGTGACATGGAGAAACTTGAAATATCTCCTGATATACAGTCAGCACAGCATATCATTTTTTCTGTTTTCTCTTCCTAAATAACAATTTCACTTGTATGCAACAGAGACTGGAATATTCTACATAAGACAGGTGTGGCTTTTGCAAAGTTTGTATGTCACAGGGTTACCACTTAAGTTAGATGGATCTCTTAAAAACACTGTTTTGTGATATGATGACCTTCCTTACACAAAGCCCTTTAAAATCCCTATACTATCTATGACCAAAGCCAAAACTCCTCTTTCAAAGCTAGAGATGTAATTCAAGTAGTAGGCTACTTGCATAATAATTAAAGTAGTAGGGTACTTGCATAGCATACACGGAGCTCTGGGGTTCATCCTCAGCACTGCATTAAATGGGTGTGGTGGTACACACTTATAATCCCAGCACTCTAGAGACCGAGGCAGGAGAATCAAAAGTTAAAGATCATTCTCACCTACAAAGCAAAATCGAGGCCAGTGCCAGCCTGGGCTACATGAGACTGTCTCAAAAAAGAAAAGTATTTCTTCTGCTTCTTCCTCCACCCAGTGTAACATCCCCATATGCAGATCTTTCCCCAACTCCTTCATCAACAGACAGCTCACTCTATCTCCTTATAGCTCTCTTCCACTAGTGGGTTTCTGGAAAGTGTTTCCCCCAATTCCATCCAAATCCCCATTTCCCTACAAGGTTCAGCTTCACACTCACAAGTTCAAAGTATAGCGATGGGTTTTTAGGGGAAAGTTTAGAGTTCAGAGCAGCTAATCTAAAAACAAATTAATTCCACATTATTTTTAGGTGAATGTGCTCCAAATGTCAGTCCCAAATGGACTTCTGGCATGCCAATGCGGTAGACCTGGGTTAAACACCTATCAGTTTCCACTAAAGGCACTAAGGCTGCTAACCATTATCTTTAGTGTCAGCACTCTACTGCTACTGTGGTTTTGCTCTGCCCATTCCTCTTTGCCCAGCTCAGATACACACTCATTCAAGAAATAAGCACTGAGCACCAGCTGAGACAAGTTACTGCACGAAGTGTGGAGAAGACAACAATAGTGAAACATTGCCATGAGTGGTGGTGCACACCTTTAATCTCAGCACTCTGGAAGCAGAGGCAGGCATATCTCTGTGAGTTCAAGGCCAGCCTGGTCTACAAAGTGAGTCCAGTACAGTCAAGGATACACAGAGAAACCCTGTCACGAAAAACCTAAACAAACAAACAAACAAACAAAACAACAACAACAACAAACCAATAGTGAAACATGTCCTGACCCTCTAGGAGCTTTTTGTCTGCTAGGAAAGCCAGTCCAGATCAAGTGTTGTGAAAATGGAGGATAAAGGACACCCAAGAAAGCATCCAGAAGGAAGTGGCACTGCTGGTGAGCCTTGAAGGATGAGAAAATATAAAGATGGGTGTCCTAATGAGAAAGTATCAAAAGAGTACTGGATGAAGGGTAGGAAGTGCACCCATAGGAGTAGGTTGTAGCTGGTTAGGGAGGGCCTTGAGTAGTGCATTCCAGAGTGAAGCTTAATAGTTATGTGATTTTTGTACAAAACCTGCATTTTCCGGGAAGCACTTCGGACTACTGAAAGAAGGGCAGGATTCAGATGAAAGACGTCCAGAGAGTTTGAGAAGTTCACTGAAAGTAGCCAGGGACACACTGAGGGGCTGTATTTCAGAACAGATGTTAGAACAGAGAGGGACATTGCCATTTTCATTCTCTTACCTTCTTTCTTTCTCTTGTGAAGACCCTCTTCCCTCCCTCTCACTTCTGCTGATATACCCTCTGTCTTCCTGGGGCCCCTGAGCCAAGGACTCTGCTGAGTTCTGGGTTTACAGCAAACACTAAAATGCCAAACAGGTTCCAAGCACAAGGCCTATGTTTGATCCTCTGAGCACTGCTTTAAAAAAAAGAAAAAGAGCCCGGCACTCTGGAGGCAGGGGTAGGCGGATCTCTGTGAGTTTGAGACCAACCTGGTCTACAAAGAGAGTTCCAGGACAGCCAGGGATACATAGAGAAACCCTGTCTCGAAAAAACCCTAAAACATTAAAAGAAAGAATTATTTTCAAGGCAGGAAGTAAGGAAGTAAAAGAAAGGTCATACTCTACTGGACCTAGAAACCCTACTAAGTCTTTTATTTTATTTTACTTTACTTTTTATTTTATTTTATACAGGGTTTCATGTAATCCAGGCTAGCCTTGATCTGTGACTCAGTCTCTGGAGTGCTAACATTAAGAGGCAAGAGCCACCACACCCCATTTTTTATTATGTTTTTTAATGCAAACATTTAATGTTATGGAGACAGAACAAGAACTCTTGAGTCAATTCTGGGGGATTCTGTATTATCAGCACAGGGAAATATTTTCCCCTCTCCTGTTGCAACAAAGTAAGCCAGGCTTTGGAAAACACGTATCTGTGTCTTCAATTTTAAACAGAGATAACATCCTTCGGGAGCCTTCCACTTCCTGTTCCCTCTACTTAGTAAGATAAAATTTGCCCCCAGGAGTCTGATCCCTATGGAGCCAGACTCAGAAAGTGATGTCATTCAGACTTGCCAGAGCCCTGCACTTTTAACAGGATTTCTGGACTTCCTTGGGCCTGTCATTCTGTGAGCCTGTTCATTTGAGGTTGTTGTTTTATTGTTTGGGATTTGATTTGTTTTCTTTGACTTTAAAAAATATATATAAATGGAACAACCAGCCAACTCTCCAAATGCATTTCTGCCTTCCTGAACACATTTGGCAGGATGGCATTGATAGATATTAGAGTGTTTTTTTCATCCTTCTCTTTTTCCTAATTAGATGAGATTCCAGGAAAGTGTTAGAAGTGTCAAGTTAGAAACTAACTGCCTGTTTGCACGCACACAGATTTTCTGTCTCCAAGTGCCTCTTGTTACACTTTGTCAGTTCACACTGACCAGAGAGCAAATCCCAACCACCAATAGGGAAGTCACACAGGAACATTAAGGTCGTTCTATGTCCCTCCACTGTGGGCCTCTTCTGTGTGAAGGTCAATCAATCAATTCTGGAATCTGAAATCGTTTTCAATTTAATGGGCAGAGATCCAGGAGTAATTAAGAGTATAAGAGAGCACAGCCCTTCAAGGCAGTGAGTGTGCATCTTTGGGGAAGGAAAAGAAATCTTGAGATCCGAAGACTCCAGCATTCATGACTTCCAATGCTCCTCGCTCCTCTCAGCAGAGAGGAAAAACCCCCATACTAACTCATTCTTTTTTTTTCTAGTGAGATCATGGTGGTAAGAAAAGTGCGGATTCAAAATTTTCCCTCAAGTTCTAAGGTTTTCAAGGAACTGTTTATTTAAATAATTCATAACTGAGTTTATAAAGTAAGATCGAAATTACCAAAGCACACTATCATTTTAGTTTAATCGGATAGTTATATAGATACTGGTCCTTTTAGCCTTTGCCTGAACTCTGGGGGGGGGTGGTCTTTACTGACAACACAGCAAAAGTTTCCAGTTGTTTTGTCTCTGTTAAATCTGTAATTGTATCCTGGTTTTATCTCTCTGAAGACTTCTGAATATTTACAACCTAAGGGAAATCCTGTTTATCTAACTCAGGGCCTTTACACACACACACAACCTACATGTCATAAAAAAGCACTCTTATTTAAATTTTTAAAAATCCCAATGTCTAGAACTTTTCTTTGTAATTAAAAAATTTTTCAATTCAACTTGATTCCCTAATATCTACTTCCAAAGACCCAGTCAACAATTGTTTCCAAAAGATATTTTTCCCCAAATGACTCTAAATGCCTTGTTGAGCATGATATCCCAAGTTGAATGTCCAAGGCAGATTTATTTTTCTCAGCTGCACCCAACACCCTTCAAACTGCTGCTACAACCTCTCCTCCCTCTATAGATGCAATTATTATTAAGGTAATTTCTAACTGTCACTTGGGAAACAAAATAAAAGAAAAAAGTACATGTTATTTTTTTTTAGAAAATAACTGATTTGAAACAGTATTTTAGAAATAAAGAGGGGAGGAGAGTACTCGGGTGCGCTTTCTTTCTTGTTCCTAGTTGCCCCATGAGAAATGCCTGACTCCCCCACTGGAAGCTCCTTAGGATACTGGTTGGTGAGCTGTGTCCCCCTTTTAATCCCAAAGTGACCTTCAGGCTACTTTTTACTGTGATTTTTATCTCAGTCAGTTAGGAGGGCCTAATACAAGAGTAGCCATTTCCAGAGCAGGGCTCCCTACAAATGTTTTAAGAAAATTCTTGAGACACCATCTTTGAAAAAATATTTGAAGATTGTTCACTTGGGTAAATACTTAAGCCCTCCCTCTCTTTCTTGGGCTGTAGCCGCATTACTCAGCCTCAAAGAATTCATCAATATTCAACTGGCTCTCTTAATATGCTGATGTAGCAAAAGGAGTTTAATAAAGAAAGCTGTTGCAATTTTTCTTCAGAGAACCTGTCACAAACTCGTCTTTCATCTTCCAACGCTGGAATCTTCTGGTATTTATATAGGAAAATTAATGTTTATGTGCAGGAATCCAAACAAACTGACCCACCAGGCCGAACCTTAAAAGTCCAAAGAAAATCTCTCACCCCAAGGACACAGGAGCTTTATTAATGATCTGTCTGAGAATTTAGACGCGTATTCAGTCACGCCTGACAATCCAGCAAACTTTCAGTCCGGTCCACGAAGAGTTGTGAAGATATTAATAGAAAACTGTAGGACCTAATAATAGTTTTAAGAGCCCACCGAAATAATCCATGTTATCTGCCATGTTAGAGAGAGAGAAACGTCTTTCGGGGCGGGGGGAATCTTGGTCTGTAAAATTTTTTAGCGAATTTTCCTCCACAGTTTTGCAGACCCTGGAAGACTCTGAGGTCCTGTCCTCTCGCCCTCCGCCCCGAAAAAAAAAAAAAAAAGAAACACGAAAACAAGCCCAAGTCATCAATCAGCATAAGGCCACTGCACTGGATTCTAGCGATGCCTTGAAACTTTGAGATCTTTCTCGCAAAACTCAAAGTTATTAGATTAGCCTCGAAGAAGTATCTCAGTGACATGGCGAAATACAGATGAGTTGAGCAGCTCGGGAAGCTGCAGCGTTGCGCGCCGCGAAATACGGAATCTGTGTTTTTAGTATCTGCCTGCCGTTTTTCGCGCGTGTGCGCCTGTTTACCTGTTTTACGATTGCTTTTTTTTTCTCTTCCTCTCTCTTTTTTGGCTCCTGGTGGGTTTTGTTGTAGTTATTCCAGTTCCTTCGCGCGGTTCCAAACTATCCCTCGCACATTCTACCCTCTGCAATACAATGTAGGCTTGATTCTGGGAGCGTGGAGGACCCCGCAGCCTCACAGCAGCTACCAGCGAGCCACCCAACTGCTAGCGATTCGCGGACATCGGAATAGACTCGCTAGTCAATGGCGCTGCAGAACCCACGAAGTCTCAGACCAGACAAGAGGTGGTTGGAGTGGAGGTTTAGCCAAGAGCTGCTAGGGCCACAGCCTCTCCCTTTGAGTCCTCAAGCGAATGCACTATAAGTAGGTCCTATGTAACGCCTTGTGCCCAGCACCCCACCTGCCCCTGTGGCCCCTTCTGGTCATGTTTTGGTGCCCTGGGGTGCGGCTGCTTCAGGCCAGCAATACTCACTGCCCTTCCCGTCCAAATCTAGCTGAGTTTACATCCTGCTCCCTCAAAGATTTGTCCAACCCGGGAAAGGGGGAAAGAAAGAAGTCGAGTTTATTTTTAGCATTCATGCGCTATTTTATAAGGGATTTCTCCCAGATTTTTTTTAAGAGTCTCACATACCTCAGACTGTCCTCGAACTTGCTATGTAGCCAAGGATGCCCTTAAACTTCTGTTTCTCCTGTCCCCTCCTAGTGCTGGGATCTCAGGCATGTGCCACCATGCCTGGTTTTTCCAGATTTGTGTTATTGTGACATTTTGCAAATATACAGGAAAGTTGCGAATAAAATGAAAGGTTCCATCCAGATGCAACATCATCTGGTAGTTCCATGAAATCCATTCCTGTTCCCCCTTCTCTCTGAATGTGTGTGTGTGTGTGTGTGTGTGTGTGTGTGTGTGTGTGTGAACGGCATCATTTGAAAATCGTGGCTAGCCGGGCGGTGGTGGCGCACGCCTTTAATCCCAGCACTTGGGAGGCAGAGGCAGGCGGATCTTTGTGAGTTCGAGGCCAGCCTGGTCTACAAAGCGAGTCCAGGACAGCCAGAGATATTCAGAGAAACCCTGTCTCGAAAAACCAAAAAAAAAAAAAACAGGAAAATCGTGGCCATCATTACACTTCATCTCTTTATACTTAGGCACAGATCTTGTAGGAATGTGGACACCCTGCTTTTAATTTCAATACAATTCTCACACCTCCCTAGTAAACAGCGTCGACCCTAAGGATACCTAGCGTCCAGAATTAAGACTCCCTTTCTTTCCCCACTCTAGACTCAAAATTTAAGTCATAAAGACTTTCCTTCTTGGACTGGACATATATAAAAACTGTTGCTCTCTGCCTCTGTGTCATGCGTACCCCCAAAGCGGACCGCCAGGACCTAAGGGAGTCCTCTGCCTGAGGGAGAGTTTGGCAGAGTGACCAGAGCGCAGAAAATCCAACAGAGCCAGGACACAAACGCAAGCTGAGCACTCCCCTCCTACATTTCCAGGGTCCCTTGTTTCCTCACCCTGTTTCAGGCACCCCAACCCAAGAAATACAGACCTAAGAGGCTTTGCTTAGTCGCCCAGTACCCTAGTGGCAGCCCAGAGGACTGGGCCAGACAACTAGTGAGCCCATTTGAGCCATGGGTCCTTGAGCTGGAGATGAGCTACCTTGTGTCCTCGGCTTTGCTTCCCCCTTCCTCCTTTCCCCTCTCTCCCTGTTTTCTTGTCTCCCTGCACCCGCGGCTACGAGGCTCTGTACGTGGCCACTACAGGCTCCTGGTGTCCTTCCCTGCCCTTCCTGGCTGCGGGCCAAGGCTGTGGCGCTGAGCGCCCGCGAGGCCTCCCCTTTCCTCCTCCGCCCCGGGGCCTCGGAGCAGAGCGGGCGAATCGCTGGGCGGGGCGCGGAGCGGCGCCTGGCCACACCCCCCGGGCCCGCTTTTTCTAGGGCTGCTGCGGGCCACTGGGCGCTGGCTGCCTCCCTCTCGCCTCTTGGTGTGCGCTCAGCTCCAGCCCTGCTCCAGCCCGGCTCCAGCTCGACGCCAGTTCCCCGCCACACCTCTCCCTGAGCTCCACGCCTCGACCTCCGGCTGGCTCCCCGGCTTTCGGTCCTTCTGTCGCCCGGTGTCCCGCACCACCACAGCCTCGCGCCCTCCCAAGTCCCCAAGACCTGTCTTCTGCCCTCGCAACCCCGCCACAGCCCTCCGCCCTTTCTCTCTCTCTTGCTCTCCGTCTGTCTGTCAGTCCGTCTGTGTGTCCGCCTTCCCACCCGCCTTTTCCTTCCTCTGTCCAGCTCTGCTGCCTTGTTCGCTAGCTGGACGCGGCAAAGGAGCTTCGCAGGAAAATCCCAGAAACCTTTGCAAAAGAGCTTACAATGAAATTTAAGAAGTTCTACGATTTCGGCGCCATTTTCGAGCGGAATGAGAGGTGACTTGCGTTCTAAAACAAGGGGCTGGGGAGGGGACTTTTTGGCTCGCCTTCCCCACCCCCCCCCCAAACTATGACGCGGGTCACAGCAGACTGTAACGGATGAGGGAATAATTCCGAAAAAAAAGTTCTGTGGCTCGCTGGGTGGGGGTGGGGGCGTAAAGTGTGTTTGGGGGTCGGGGTGGAGAGAGGACGACAGCTCTTTAAAATGTCTAGCAAGTGAGTGTTGCTAGGGAACTTTTCGGAAAACAGATGAGAAGAGTGACCGGGGAGGAGCAGGGCCGAGAAAAGTGAGTGAGCAGCAGTAGCAGGCTGTCAAGCCTCGCCAGGGTCGGGAGCGACTGGTTTGGACAGACTGTAAGTGAACTTTGGCCAACTCTCATTTGTAAGTAGTAAAGAATGTCTTGGAAAGAAATGTAAAATTCATTTTACATTGTCTCTCGCTAATTGAAACTTTTCAAGGTTGTTTAGTTTTTTTTTTCCAGCATGAAACTCGACATTGGAAAAGTTTGGCTCCAAACTGCTGAGGACGTGTGCACCGTGCGTTTTAGGTGTGGGGGAGCATGGCATCTGCAACATTAAAAGACGTCCTCCACTGTTCAGAGAGGAAGAGGCGTATTCTTTGGCTCTTAAATCATTTAGCCAAACACATCGCAGTTCTGAAGTGGGGTGGGGCCATGGCAACTCCAAAGTATTGATTCTTTGTCTATTGTATCAGGGAATGACCCTCTCCAGAAGTGACCAGACGCCTCTTTGTGCTCTCCTTTCGTAAGTAAAGTTCATCCCAAGGGGAAATACATAAACCGGGGGAGTGAGATAGCTTTTTAGGGATAAAAGTCGTTATAGTATGAGTGGAAGAAAAGAAATGGATGAAGTAAATATATAGATGAATTTGGTTCCGGTGTATTCGTTAACAAAATGATATACAAGGAGCTTAGCCTTTAATGCTGATGTTACTACGAATGAACTTTTGTTTTTATAAGTACTCAACTAAGGAAATGTTAAATTAGGAATGACTTTAATTTATGACGTGATGGCTCACATATTTGTGTGGAACATAAAATTTAATTGGGAGAAAGCTATGTATCTTTAAAATATAATTGTACCTTTACTAAATATGTTTATCTCCCTCTCTTTTTAAGGGCGACCAGCGACGATTTTTTTTCTCCATTATTCGGTGTTCATGTAAAATGGCTTGTGATATAATAGCCAAGACAAGATAGAATTTAGAGACTCATTCCAACTTAAGGAGTGTGGCTATTATTAACGACTTTATCTGCCATGACCTAAGCACTGCATTTGTGCTCTAGATCCCAATCTGTTATGTTAGGAATTTTGTACGTAGTTTAATTGCATACTTTACATATTTAATTAATTAATTAAGGGAACCCAACGTTCATTGTACTAGCTTTGAAAAACTGACATAAATTTACATGAAAATGCAGGAAATGTGGTGACAGTAAATCTCTGTGTACAGAATGTATTTTTAATTTCAAAGGCACAGTAGTTTTATTGTTTTGATTATTAGGTTTGTGGTTAAGGATTAAAGGATGTTTTTGTGCTTTCTTTAATGCTTTGTTTAAACAAAAGGAAATGAGTGAATGTAAGGTATCGCTCATGTGTCTCCATTTTGAAAAGCAAGAGTGGAAGCTAATGAGTTAATCACTAAGGAACATTGCACAGTGGGGGCCATTTCAAGACATGAATTTCTGTGGAGTTGCTCGAAGGATCAAGTTGGCATCAAGTATTTAAAGTTCTTGATTTGTGATTTGATATGTTGATGTTGATAAATGTAAATTAAGTTTGAGTAACCAGCAATGTATGAGAACATCCAGGGGTTTCAGCTCTAGTGCATTCCTCATGCTTTGCCCGTAAAATTAACTAACGACAAGGTATTTACTGTGAGAATGGGGGAAGCTACTAGCCATGAATTAAAGACATCTATATTCCACACCTATAGTATTCAGTAAAACCAACTGGAGCTACCCAGTGGTTTTTTTTTTAATTATCAAAAGTTCCTTGCATCGATTTCCAATAAATGACCCAAAACTGGGGACAATAAATGAGACTTATAAAGAGCAGCAGGAAGTTTCACCAAGACTTTGCAGCTGGCAGGAGTGATCCAGATGTTACCAAATTGTCTCAATTTATGTAATCTCACTTTTCATCTACTTTCTGAGGTAAGAGTCTTCACCCACTCCACTATCTGCTCTAGCCCTGTTTTCCACAAATACACTTTTCCAATATTCGTTATGGGGGTCTGTGAAAGCCACACCATTCGCTTCACCACCAGATCCTGGAAATCAAGCAAAGTTATAAGAAGTAGTACTAACTTATAAAAAGCCCATCAACTTGGAGTGACATGTCCGGAGAAGGAAACATACTTAATTCTCACCAGGGGGCATGGCAAGGAGGGGCTCCCTTCTATTCACAGAGACTTTCTTCATTCACAGGTACCCCAGAGCAGACCCCCACCTTCGCAGACTCCGAAGGGATGCAGCAGCAATTCATGTTTTGGAGTATTCTAAAGGTTCAAAACATGAAGCGCTGCCACACCCCTTCGCGGGGAATATAGAAGGTGGGGTCCTGCAGAACAGACCTGTGTGGGTTCTCCTAAAAGCCCCAAAGCAGGTAGGTGGGAGGGCAGGGGGTTTGTCTGTCTCTTCAGTCCATCCTTACTCTGGCAGTAAGGGTAGTTTAGTGAGGGCCACTGTACACTGTTCAAGGGCCTGGGGGGGTGATTGCCAAGCAAGCTGGGCATTCACTTGGATTAGGGACATAGTATCCTGCACTCAGCCCACAACACTCAGTCGTGCCCTAGCAGCGGGAACAGTACTGCAGTGAGTGTTTGGTACCCTGGAGTATTGTTTCGCTGCTTGGGTAAGTCTGGGACTTCCACATAGGCCCACCCACCAGGTAAGTTTCGGTCCAGGTCCATAGCCTGCAGCATAGGCCCCATTGGGAGCTAGAATCCAGAACAGCTCCAGACTAGAGCTTTTGGGTTTGTCTTCTGTGAAGCATTTGCAGATCTGTGAATAAGTGACTGGGTGTGACAGAAACTTTGTTGTTAGCACTTCATTCACTGCCCAGGTAAAACAACACACTGGAAAGAAAGCACTTCTCGATCACCTAGTATAATAAAACACACAGGACAACAATGAAAAAAGTTTGTCTTTAGTCCTCAACAGCAGAATGGGGAGGGGGGCCCCTGAAAAGGAATAAGAAGGGTCCTGAACGTGCCCAAGAAAGGTGGCTTGAAGCAATGCCCATTTCCTCTGCAGTTGCTACTGAAAGAGCTTAGGTCCTGAGTGGAAAGGACTTTAGAGATCAGGAAAGATTAAGAAGTCCTAAGGTGGAGTAACCCTGGATCTCAGGCATCCAAAAGAAGGACTTAGCTAGGTACATGGCCTTGCTGGTCACAAACCCCAGGTGGCACAGTGAAAAGCAATGACCTAACCGGATGCTCTCTTTCCTCAAAGTCATCACACAATTCTACCCTGGCAGCAGGGACTCAAGGACCCCTTGTCACTGCCTAGTTTAGTATTGACAGCCTCTGAGAAAATGGCAAGCAGCTGTAGATTCAGGGTCTGTTTGTGACACCCCAAACTGTGCCATGACTAATGATCATGGCACTGCTGTAGTCTTCTCATGTCACCTCCACTCCCTTTGAGGAGTCTTTTGAGGCTGCAGTGCAAAAAATGGGTGAAGAGTCACGTGGGAACTGGGGAAGAGTATTAATTGTCTGAGCAAGGCCTTACTTTTCCTGTGAAAAACACTATATAATCTGGAGTATGGGCATGTAAAGGACTATTGGAAAATGGAGTTGGGGTGAAATCTTTCTGCTTTGTCATCTTAAAAAATAATAAAATACAAATAACCACACCCTTCCGGTCTGTATGAGCTGCCTTGTAGTGATCTTCCCCAGAGACTGGGTTCAGGGCCCCATAAAATTTATAGTTAGGGGAGGCCTTGTGAGCCTAAGAGTCTAGCTCTAGTCACCAAATGCCTGTTTCCCAGACTCCCTTGCGTTTGAACAATGTGGGGGATGTGGTTTGGGTCCATTTGGGCCCCAAGGACCCCCGGGCTCCCAGAAGCACCTTGAGACTTCAGCTAAGCCTTGCCCCCTGTCTCCCCCCTCCTCCACTTGTTGAAACCACATCCCCAGCTCCTGGCCCACCCTGCCCCGTGACAAGGCCCCTCTGGCCGGAATCCCCAGGGAGAAAGACTAATGGGTTCAGGCATCTGCATAGCTATGCACAGGGTTGGAGGAGGGGCACTTCGACTCTCCCTCACCAGCTTCGCTTCTCCTTTTCCGCTGTTTTACAGGGTTTTCCCTTAAGAGAGAGGCAGAGCGCTGGGGTGCGCTGAAGGCGCCCACGCACCCATAAGGATCTGGCCCGCGCCACCTGGCTCCTTCCAGTGGGTGCCTGCAGGACTCAGGTGAGATTCCAGCGGGTTGGGGACTTTACAACAGAAAGCAAAGGAACAAATGATCCAGATTTAGGACATTGCCTTCCAGAATGGAAGATCCCCTTAGTCCAAGGTGCCCAGGGCCTCCAAATTTGAGCTCACCCACACAGCACCTCGCTGAGTGGTACCCTTTTCTGACTTGAAATGCTTTTTGCACCTTTATTTGCCCAGCTGAAGTTATGGTGTGCCTAGGTTTTCTTCCAAGGGCAAAAATGTGAATAAAGCAATATTTTAGCCAAACACTTCTATGTCAATTAAGACGATGGCAATTCGTTCCAGACTATAAATTCTCTTTAACAACTCCCTAAGGTATTCTTTTAAATTGTTTTTTCAAACACTGCTAAATGTGCATCATAATGTGTGGGAGACTTGTATAAAGTGATTCAGTTTATAGTCGGCTGATTAATTGATCCTCCATTGCCACATTTAAAGAGACACCTCTCCATTGTTTTCTCGGTTTTTTTAACACATGTTTTTGTTAGTGAGGAAGCTGTGTGCACGTGGCATTGTATAAAGTTTATTAGACAGACGTGGCTCTTAAAACTATGAAAAGCTTAGCCTGGCTCTAAGTCTAAATGTCAACATTTCTCTAAGTTGTAGGACAAGCTATTCAGGTTATTATGGTACACTAGAATTGAACATAATTTTGTAACAACTTTAGTAATAGGAATACTTCTCAAGGCATCTTCAGTTAGCAGTACTGGTTTGGTTTTGTTTTCTTTTTTTTTTTCCAACAAGGGAACACTACATCAACAATCTTGGGGATGTGGACACAGAAGACTATGTTTCAAGGAAGTACAATCATCTTTCAAAAGCTGTAATTTATATACATTTTACCACACTACGCATTGAAAACTGCCTAACTGGGAGGTTACAATATAGTCAATCACTAGTGTAATATTATATGTCTCTTCAAAATGTTACTGGAAAATGTTTTATGATCTGTAAGTCAGAAAATCTGGTCCCACCATTCCAGTCTTCCTGCTGTTCCCTCAGATCCAGGCTCCTTTGTTCCAGTTGGCATGTAAACCTGTTTTTTCCCACCAAATGAGCCAGTCATGATAGGAGCGTCAATTGATTTGAACAGATGTGTGTCAACGTTACTTGAAAAAAAAAAAACTAGATGCCAATAACCAGGGCCACAGAAAAAGTCAGTGTAAAGCATTTATGCGTATGCACACAGACAAGGACAAAAGTAGAATCCTAAATAGGAAAACAATTGGATATACTCCAATGCTAGGAGACTAAATAACTGTATGTTGCTTTTGCTTTCCATTAGCATGGGCAACTTCCCAGTTAAACAGAAACCCAATAAGAACGGTGCACTGCGCATTATTTTGTTGACTAGTGTACAGCACCAAACCTGTCAAACCATTCAGGAGGAGGCAACAGCAAGGAACTGGGATTGTTCCTCGAAACCCGGAGAAAACATGATCCTATAGAAGTTCATTGACAGGTAGCTTTCCTGAGAGATAGTGGAGGATGAGAAATCCAAATAGGTTCAAAACGTATGCTTGAGGAAGATGAAGATCAGCGAAAAGGTTTTGATAGAGATTGAAGGACTTGAGCTAGGGGCTATACCAAGTTGACCTTAATCTCTAGAGATCTGTTCTCCCATAGTCCTGAAGCATCTCTTCAGGATCTCAGAAGTTTATATGTTCACCTTTATTTAGAGTTATTGCATAACTCTTAAGTGAAACACAGTATGTATACACCAATCATATCAAATATGTATCTCCCTGGCCCACTATTGGCTGCCTATGGCCACCCATTAATGCCTGTTCACTGAGCTAGGATCTCCTGGTTCTGTCCTAGTGTTTTCCCCATCTGCTCCCCTTCTTGGCTGAACAATTGATCTCCTCCTCAAGTTCAAAAGGTCTTAGAGCCTTGTGGGGACCTTAAGCTGCATCATTAAGGAGGAGCCTGTGAAGACTTCCGCTTCCTGTGATCCCTCAGCCTTGGAGCACTTCCCTTAAGCCCTTGAGCTCCATCATCTGAGAGCAACTGCTGGAAATTGAAGAGGGGGCCCTGGTCCCAAAGTCGGGGGCGGGGTGTGTGGGGACGTGGAGGGCTGAGAATACTGCTTACTTTGCAGCCTGAATCTCCTGAGACAGTGCCCTTGCCGGTCTTGTGCTACTCCTCCCCCACCCCCACTCTGCAGAGCGAAAGCGGGATTTTTTTTTTAAAGATTTATTTTATTTATTTTATGCATATGTGTGCTCTATCTGCATGTACACCTGCATTCCAGGAGAGGGCACCAGATCACATTGTGGATGGTTGTGAGCCACCATGAGGTTGCTGGGAATTGAACTCAGGACCTTTGGAAGAGCACTAGGCAGTGCTCTTAACCGCTGAGCCATCTCTCCAGCCCCGAAAGCGGGATTTTTGTGCCCTTGAAACAAAATCTGTATTTCCTTTGTTCACTTACTTTTGTAACTGCTTTCATAGATGTGTTGTTTGCAACAACTTTGAGAGATAAGTAAGGCAGACAAAATTTCAAGAAACTTGGGGATTCTGAAGATCCCCTGTGGGAGCCTATCTGCTGAGGCCTCCTCATCTAGACTTCAAGCTGTGCCAGGTAATGTCCCTACCTTGTCATCAGAAGCCAACAGCATAGTGAAGGCAACAAAAAAAAAATGGAGCTGAACTAATATGTTTGGTTAGAAAAGGTCTAGGTGAAACTGTCTTGTCTTAAGACAAGTGAGAGTCTAACCTCTAGATACTTTCTAATTGAAGCCCAAGATTGGCCTCACAATTAAGTAATGACTATAAATTACCTACCCAGGAACAACTAGCTCAAAGTGCATGACCTTAAAAATTGCGAAGTGAATTCACTTTAAATCTTTGATCCTCCTTAAAGATTCAACTAAATTAAGGGAGCAAATATGGACTAACCATAGGAATTAATTAAGTGGTGTCCTCAATAGAACCCTTTCAGCCATTACAAATAATCATTATAAAAACCACCTAGATAGGATAGGATAGCCAGGATTTGTTACACAGAGAAACCTTGTCTCGAAAAAAAAAAAACTATTTAGAAACTTAGAAAAAATGCTTGAAACAACAAGTTTAAAAAAAAAAATCAAGGCCACAGAATTACATGGACTCTAGTGGCTGAAAGTAGAGCAGAAGCTGGAGAGAAACTACAAAAAAAAAAAAAAAAAAAAAAAAAAAAAAGACTTGTTTAGCTGTAGAAATAGACTCAAGGATTTTTGGTTTTTTGTTTTTCCTTCTTCACAGTTTTGTTGTTTTTTTGTTTCCCTGTGCTTTGATTTGTGTTGCATTGAAATGTTACTTTCTAAAAAGTCTTTAAGGGTCCTGGGAGATACAGAAACTCGAGGTTCCACATGCAAGGATCTCAGACGTCTCGGGGATCATCATGTCACGAGATACTACTGTGCCCTTGTGACAGATTGATAACTGAAAGGTCTGGGAGCCTCTCATCTTCTTAAAAACAGGTGGGTGAGTATTACAAGAGATGACAGGTCAGGGGGGAAGTGGCCCTAACCAAGGAGGAGAAGGGTTGCCATGGAGTTGGGGAGGGGATGAGTTGCATTTTTATAGAAATATAATGAGAGGTTTTATTAGTTCGAATTTCTATTCAGTCCATTGATGCCTAGACAGGGTATATGATTTTATATGTAGGCTGAAATATTAAAACAAATTTTTCCTCAAACAAGTAAAGCATCAGCTGTAAGCATTAGAAACACAAGGTCAACTTCAATATGTTGAGTCACATTAGTGGCCATGAAGAAATACATAAGCCACAGACCCAGAAAGTCACAGAAAATGAAAAAATAAGATCTCTTTTCAGTCTGTTTATTACTATTTATTTATTTATTTATTTATTTACTTATTTATTTATTTATTTTTGAGACAAGAGCTTATGTTGCCCAGGTTGGCTCAAATTTGTGTAGCAAAGGCTTGCCTTATCCTCCTGATTCCACCTCCCAAGTGCTGGGATTGGAGGTGTATGCCGTCATACTCAAGTTGAAAGTTTGATTTTTGAGACAAGGTCTCACTAATTTGCTTGTGCTAACTTTAAACTCACTCTGAGGCCAGGCAACATTTTGAATTTGTAGTTCATTTGCCTCAACTTTCTGTCACTGTGATCACAGGTCTCCCTCCACTTCAGTAATTTTGAGACTAAAATTAGGAACATCCTGAATGACTAACTGCAAAGGGTTGCATAAATAAAATATGCTTTTCTAAGACAGTGGGACAGGATACTGTAATTGAAATTGATATTTTTGAAAATAATTTTTGTTACGTAACAATACACTGATAAAGTGTTTAGTGACAAACATACAAAATATTTTTCTTCTCTGTATTTTAATTTTACAGGCACAGGATCAATGTACAGATATAAGGCTAAGAAGAAAGACATCAAAATATTATGGTTAGCTTGAGTTGTACTTTAATGTTATTGAACAAATACACTGGGGACTGGGGATGTGGTTGAATGATAGAGGAAGGAGAGAGGAAAACCAAGATGTTGAACTGTTTTTGCGATGTGTTCCTAATATGTACTACAAGTATATTGGGGATGCTTTGCATTCATGGTTCTGCACCAATCATATGGGGTTAAGACAGTTACCTCCAAGCTGTGGCACCACCAGTGACTAAAGAAAGATGCTAAACTGTTTTTGCGATGTGTTCCTAATATGTACTGCAATTATATTGGGGATGCTTTGCATAAATAGTCTTGTATCAATACACAGACAAAAGACTGGAAGAAAGAAGCTGTACATCTAACCACAGTTATTTATGGTTTGCTTTTATAGTAGGAATCAGATACAGAATTATTTTTGCAGTATGTTCCTGAATACATAATATAAGGGTGTTGGGAACATTTTGCATACATAATTTGTATCAATATATGGGAGAAAGACTAGGAAGAAATGTAACCAAACTTTAGCAGCACTTAGTCTCTGGTATTATGGGTGTTCTCTCTTTTTCTTTATATTTTTATTGTTTTTTTCCAATTATTTTATAAACAGAATATTTTATAGCAATAATAAAATTTATTTTGTTTTAGTGCTAGAGTCTACACTGATTATTTGGGGGGGGTGAGAGTTGAACCAAAGTCTCCCAATGTAACCCTGGATATAGCCTCACTATATAGGCTGACCTCAAACTCACAGAGATCTGCCTGCCTCTGTCTCCCAGAGTGCTGGGATTAAAGGTGTGTGCCACTATGCCTGGCTTTACACTGACTTATTTTTTTTAACCATAAAACCTTGGCTTGTGTAGTGGGGAAGATTTCTATGAAGACAGTGGTGGGCTTAGAACATGTTTTTCAACCTGTCTAGGAAAACTTACAGGACCTCTATAGGATCTACACTACAGATGTGTGTTTTTGTTTACTGGGGGGTACAGGTAAAACAAAGTCTACCTTAAAAACTACAGCAATTCCGGGGATAGCTTCTCACTAAAGTGTTTGACCTGCATTCAGCCCTCAGAACTGCTGTATAAAGACTCAGCACTTAACAACTTTTGCTGCCCCTGCAGTTGGGTTCCCAGCACCCACATGGTGGCTCACAACTACCTGGAACTCTTTAAGAGCACTGTATATGTATAGTGTACACACATAAATGTGGACAAAAGACTCAAATATACTTTTGTGGGGGTTGGAGACAGGGTTTCTCTGTGTCCTGGACTCACTTTATAGACCATGCTGGCCTTGAACTCACAGACATTTGTGAGCCTCTACCTCCCTAGTGGTGGGATTAAAGGCGTGTGCCACCACACCCGGCTTCAAATACACTTTTTTATTTAAAAAGCATGCGCACACTAAAAGAAATGAATGAAATAAAAAGGCCAGGTGTGTAGCTCGAACCTGTCATCCCAGCACGCAGGAGACTGAGGGAGGAGGTTGGCTGGAAAGTTTAAACTGAGTCTGGACTACAGAGTGAGACCCTCTCTCAAAACACACAGAGCAATGCTAGCGACTGCTAACCCCATGCTGGCTCCCATGTAATCAAACGCTCTAAACAGAGGGAGTTGGAAAAGGCTCATTTTCCTCCAGGAGCAATTCAGGAAGGGGGTACTTGGATGATTGCCTCTAGCCTTAAGACACACTGGCTAGTTTGAGAAATGCCTGAGCCAGGGAAAAGCCTTCCAGAAAATCCATTTTCATAGACCACCTCCATCTAAATGGGTGGATGTTGAGTACCTGAGACCTTTCGGTTTGGTTCAGCATTCCCTGTTCTTTCCTAGTAAGAGAGGCAGAACTATCTGGTAACTTAGTAGACCCATGGTCTAACAAGGCTCCTCTCAGGGGTTTTTGTAGTTTCCTGGGATTTTGTTGCTGTTTTACATTTTTATTTATATTTGTGGGTATGTGTGGTGGAGGGTGTATATATATATATGCTATAGTCCACTTGTGGAGATGAGAGGAGTCAGTTCTCTCCTTCCACCATGTGGATTCCCAGGATAGAACTGGGGTCCTCAGGCTTGACAGCAAGATCAATTACCAGCTACTTTACCTTGCTACTCCCTCCCAAAGGTTTTCTAATGTTCCACAAATATGATACATTAGAAGAGGAGCTGGGGTCCCATTGTGAGCCATTTATAAGCACTCCAGGAAAACTCTCCCCCAAGAGGTAAAGCCCTGTTCCAAAGTCCATAAAGTTCCTTAAAGCAGAGCTACTGCTGTGAGACATTCATTCACAAAGGGACTGGCAGATCATGCCTCCCAACCTTCTGCTTTAGAGCAACCACACAGTCAGACATATCCTTGGCAAAGAGTTTTTCATAAACATTTTACTCTGCTACATTTAGTTGGAGCACTTTTACTGGTCCCCTTGCTCTGTACAGGGAAGGGAGGATGGGAGAGAAATAAGAGTTAAGCTGAACCTGAGCCAGAGAGACCTTCGATGCACAAATCCATTGCTCTATGTGGTATGAAACACAAATCGGCAGGGTCTTGTGACCTTCCTCCATGCCAGGGCCAATCTCACAGAGAACTTCCTTGCTGCTCTGAATGGTCAAAGAGAACTCCTTCCCTTTAGGCCTCACTCTGGTACTTCCTAAGCAAGGATAATGAAAAAGGGAAAGAGCCAGGGTGGGACCCTTCCTGAAATGGAAGGTCTCACTTCTAGGCAGGAGGAAGAGAGAACTCCATCAGCTTAAGCAGAGAGCCTCAAGACCTCTCTTTTAGCAGTGGACTAAAGTGAAGACTCGAATTTCTGGATCACAAAATATCCTAGAATTCATCGGATGCAAACAGCATGGCTCCTAGTTGGGAGGATGCCAAGAGGCTCTGGGGTGGGGGTGGTGCAGAAGGGGGAGGGCTCCCCTTTCTAGCAAACCAGTCCTGCCTCTTGCACAGAAGAGGAAATGCAGTTGCAGAGAGAGGAAATAACTCCCAGCGAGGTCCTGCAAAGAACTGGTGGCAAATTTGAGCCTTGATCTCCAGGGCTCTTTTTATTGTAATACACTGAACCTAAAGAACACAGAGGGTGACTTTAGAAGACACTGGGAAGCTTGTGGGACTTGAGGAACACCTTAAAAGGTGGGTGAGGCTGGAAGGGGCAGAGAGAATGAGAGAGTGAATTTCAAGCAGGGTAAAATGATAGCGGTGCAGGCAGAGGCAGGAACAGATGGCTTCTGTCAGGGAACAGTCAGGATCGTTGTCGGGAGGAACCTGTCAAGGACAAATGCAGCTTCCAAATGTGGGCTGGGCTGTATACCCTGAGGGTGGAACTGTGTCTTGGGGAGTCAGGGTACAAAATGCCCCCAGAAAACGGACGGCATGAATTCCCCCGGTGCACACTTGATTCAGTAGTGAGAAATTTACAGCAGTTTCTCTATGCGAAGAACAGATTAAAGAAAAAAAAAAGCTAAGATCTCAAAGATCATTTCCAACTTTCCTATTCGTCTTGGGCTTCTCTGGGCTTCTCCCAGGCTAGCCTCATCCCGAGGTGAGAATTCATGTACCTGACTCCAGACATTTGATTTTCCATCTGTTACTGCTGCCAAAATTCTAGTCTCTGGGTTTTCTAACAGTTTGGAGGCTCTTTGCTTTGGTAAACTGCCCCTCCTGCACCATAATCATGAGACTCTGGAAGAGCTGTCAATCACAGTAAACTGTTAAGCCTTTCCCAGGGAGCCTCCACTTGGAGCAGACAATCCTAGCGCATTTTCCTTTCTATATTGATTGGCCTAGAACCAGATCTTGTGATCCTAGCCTAGCCAATCAGAGTACTTGCTAGGGATTGGTGGTGGTGGTGGTGGTGGTGGTGGTGGTGGTGGTGGTGGTTGTTTAGAGATTTTGAAACAGGATCTCACTATATATAGCTCTGGCTGTCTTGAACTCGCTCTGTAGACCAGGCTGGCCTCAAACTCACAGAGATCCGCCTGCTTCTGCCTCCCGGAGTGCTGGAATTAAAGGTCTGACTCACCATACCTGCCCTTAGATTTGCATCTGTTCATTAACTACTGAACCAGTCTCTCTTTTTCTTTGGCAGTTTTTAACTGTAGATATGTAGCAGAGCCCTCACTCACATCTCTGTGAATTCTTTCATGATTTTCCTCTTTTGTAGAATGAAGGATTGGACAAACTGTAATCTATCTTTCTCTCTCACCACCAGAGGACATCCAGAAAAGGAAATGGCACAGAGGGCAGGGGGAGTGGGAGAGGGTAGAGATCAGAGAGGGAGAGAGGGAAAGGGGACAGAAGACCTAGAGAACAGAGAGGAAAGATAGGGAAAAGAGAAAAAAAAGCTAAGTTGTTCTGTCTTCAACCCCACTTATCTCTCTCAGTTACAACAATGTATATTTATTTATTTATTGGTTTTTCAAGACAGGGTTTCTCTGTGTAGCCCTGGCTGTCCAGGAACTCACTCTGTAGATCAGGCTGGTCTCGAACTCACATAGATCTGATTGCCTATGCTTCTTGAGTGCTTGGATTAAAGGTATGTGCCACCACACCCAGCAATTACAGTTTTGAACTGTCATGTGGGTACTGGGATTTGAACGTGGGTCCTTTGGAAGAGCAGCCAGTGCTCTTAATCAGTAAGCCATCTCTCCAGCCTCCTTTTTTATTTTTTTAAAGAATTATTTCATTTGATGGCTGTTTTTGCCCACATGTATGTATATACATCATGTACATGCCTGGTTCCTGCTGAGGTCAGAAGGCATTGGATCCCCTAGAACTGGAGTTAAAGATGGTTGCAAGTCATCATTAGGGAGTTGGGAACAAAACCCAGATCCTCTGGAAGAGCAACAAGTGCTCTTAACTGTTGAGCCATCTCTCCAACCCCCTTGTTTTCTTCTCTCTCTCTCTCTCTCTCTCTCTCTCTCTCTCTCTCTCTCTCTCTCTCTCTCTCTCAGACAGGGTTTGTCTGTGTAATAGCCCTGGCTGTCTTGGACTCGCTTTGTAGACCAGGCTGGTCTCGATCTCACATAGATCCACTTGCCTCTGCTTCCCGAGTGCTGGGATTAAAAGCATGTGCCTCCACACCCAGCCTGCTTTCTTTTCTTTTCTTTTTTTAATTACACTTTGTATTACATTTTGTTTATGTCTCAGGGAAGGGGAGGGAGAGTGTTAGTTCATGAGTATTCATATGGCACTTGGAGAAATTTGGGGGGAAATCCACTTCCTCTCTCCATCATGAGAGCTCAGGGGGTTGAACTCAGCTCCTCAGGCTTGGTGCTTTTATCCACTGACCATAGAAGGCTGGAGTTTGGTGTACTTTGATTTGGTCAATATTTTGCTTTTGTTTTCAGATTTATTTTTATTTTCAATTATGTATTTGTGTATGTCTTTGTGTGGGTATATGCATATGAATGTGGGCATCTGCAGAGGCTAGAGGCAGCAGATCCTCCAGGAGCTGGAGTTACAAGTAGTTGTGAGCTACTCTTGTAGATGCTAGGAACTACAATAACAGTTTTGTGGTTAAGCTGAGATAGCTTTCCAGCCCCTCTTTTTTGCTTTCTTTTTTTCTCTCTCTCTCTCTCTTTCTTTCTTTTTTGGAGACAGGGTTTCTCTGTGTAACAGCCCTGGCTGTCCTCACTTTGCAGACCAGACTGGCCTCGAATTCGAACACAAAGAGATCTGCCTGCCTCTGTCTCCCAATTGCTGGGATTATTTTGTTTTTGTTTTAAAGACATGTACTTCAGGCTGGCTTTGAACTCTTTGTGTAGTCCATGCTTCCATCCAACCCAACCTCTGCCTTGGCCTCACCAGTGCTGGGATCACAAGCATACTGTAACAAATCTTGGTTTTTGTTTTTGTTTGTATGAAATGGAGTCTCACTATGTAACCTAGGTTGGCCTTAAGCTTGTGACCCTCCCACTTCAGCATCCTGAATGCTGGAATTACAGTTCTGTGCACCCCATGCCTGGCCTTGATTGGTTCAGTGTTTGCAATGAGGAGGATGGCATAGATAAACCAAGGTCCTTTCAGTGAAAACCAGTTGTGAATGAAAATAAGATCCTTCTAGGAAATAGTTCATTACCAGTTTTTTTGCCCTCTCCTGTCTGCTCATTGTGTCCATTAGCTCCGTCTTCCCTAGCCTGCTCCATCTTCTTGCCCTTGGCCTTAGTGGTGCAATGATTAATCGAAGTCACACTGGCACCTTCACCCATTTCTGTCTGCATATGAAGTCTGTATGCCACTAGCAGTAAAACATTCACTGAAGGAAACTTGTCCAACCATTTCCCCAGTCCATTCACCATCTAAGACCCAGTCTAGTACTCCCTTCCACTGGGCACTGTTTCATCCACCTGTGCCCACACTGGACCTCCTCTGAACTCCTGCCACCTGCCATGTGAATATACAAAAGTTTTCAAATTTGCTCTCTGTCTTCAGTAGGACTATTCACAGCTGCCCAAAGGGCCTGTTGATGGGTGAAGGAACAAAATATCTACACAATGGAATATCATTCAGCCTTCAAAACTGCTAAGAGAGTTGGAGAGATGGCTCAGTGGGTAAAGTGCTTGCTGTGCAAGCATAAGGAGTTAAGATCTTCAAAGCTCATGTAAAAACTGGGTGCTATTATGCATGTCTATAGTTCCAACAGCAGGGAGACAGAGACAGGAAAAGCCTGGGGCTTTTTTGGTAAACCAATCTAGCTGACTAGCTGAGCTCCAGGTTCACTGAGGAACTTGTTCTAAAGATTAAGGTGGAGAGTCAGTGAGAAAGACATCCTATGCTGGCCTCTCCCTTACACACATGTGTACTCACATGAACATGTACACATGTATCAGCCCCTCCCCTTGCCACACAGCTATGGTTTAAGCCAGAACTGATGATGCATGCAGTCGGGAGGCCAATGCAAGAAGATTGTGAGCTCAAGGTCAATTTAAACTATGTACTGAGTCCCTGTCAAAATAAAAGGAAATGTACACCCAATGGTGCTTGCATTGCTAGTTGAGCAACAGACAGAAGAACATTAATGACTAATGAGTATAGAGTTTAGCTGGAGGAGGACAAAAACCTTCTTGAACTGTGTAGTGGATGCTGGTAGTACAACAATCAAAATAAAACATGCTGGACTGTCGGGAGCCGTAATCACCATTACAAGATGGCGCCGGCTTCCTGCTTCCTGGTTCTTCACGGAGGTGCTGTGCCGGTGTGCGCATGCGCAAGGCGCGTTTCTTGGCACTGCGATCTCATGCTAATTAGGTGATTCTGTATGAGCCAATGAGGGTTCGACAAGTCTCCCTATGTGCTATATAAGCAGCCGCTTGCCGGAGCTCGGGGTCCCTCTCCACCATGCTACCTAAAAGAGCTGTTCAATAAATGCTGTCAGAAGAATCCTGATTGTGTGGCGCTTTCCTTATCGGCGAGGCGGGCGCGACATCTGGTCCCGAAACCCGGGAACGAGGCCGAACGTCTTGGGAGCTCTGTTCCAGCTACGAGGGATCCTGTAAGCTCGACAGAGGATTCAGAACTGACGGCGGAGGAAGTCTAGACGCTTTTCTGTAAGGTATGGTGAATCCCCTTTGGCTGGCTCTTGTTCTTCCTGTTTGGGCGGTGGTGGTCATTATGTGTTGTTTTGTCTTAATTGCCGTTAACAAGGGAAGGAGTGTACCTGTCCTCCCTGTTTACCGGAACCGTAAGCCACAGGTAGATAACTGTGCAGGTTCGCCTTGTCCTGTAAATAAAGGACTATGGGCAATCAACAGATGAAGCCGCTCCTTTCAGCAATGCGGGCGTTGTTGAAGGAACGCGGACTAAAAGTTCCTGAAAGAGTTCTATGCAATTTTCTAAAAGAAGTAGATCGAGTTGCTCCATGGTTTGTCTCGACCGGATCCTTAACCAAAGGGTCTTGGGAAAAACTTGGAGTTGATTTCAATAATGAAAAAGAAGGAGGGAGGCTTAGACCAGGAACGTGGCCACTGTATAAAATGATTAGAGCTTGTATTGAGGACTCTAGATGTCAAAAACAGGTTCGGGAAGGACAGAGAGCACTAGCAGATGATCAGGATAGCCTATCAGAAGCAGAAAAGGAAAAGAGCGCTAAGATTAAAATTAAAAAGAGAATAAACAGAAGTAAAGAAATGACAAAAGAAAAAGAATTGTATCCTGTCTTTGAAGAGTTTAAGAATTTAAGGGTTGGAGACTCTTCCTCAGAGGAGACCTCTACAGAGGGTGAGGAAGAGAAAGAGGATTCAACATCTTCCTCGTCAGAGGAGGGTGTATTGGATTCAGATGATCAAGCTGAGTTAGAAGAAGAGACAGCTTGATATGAGGCTGAGCGGTATCGGCCTGACCCATATGCTCCAGGGTCAGTTCCATCTGCCCCGCCATTAATAGAAGTAGTAAAAAAGAAGAAAAAACCGTGAAATTAAACTTCCTGGACTTTGTGTTACCTCTGTCCAATATGAAAATTTTACTAAAGCAGCTAACTTGTCTAAGATTTTATCTCAACAGGTGCAACAAAATTGGACTGCGGAATTTGAACAGACCTTAAGGGAATTGCGAACTGCTATCATTCAAATTAACTCCACACAGCTGGATCTGTCCCTAACAAAAGGATTGGCTTCCTGGCTTCAGTCGGCTTTCTCCTACTTTAAGGAGTGGGTGGGAGTCGGGTTATTCGGCTGCTTTTTAGCGGGGGGAATGTTGATTACCCTCTGGTTGCTCTGCAAATTTAAAAAACAACACAATAGAGATAAAGTGCTAATCACTCAGGCCTTACTTGCCGTGGAACTTGGAACCTCTCCTAGAGTTTGGTTAAATATGCTAAAACAATGAGACACTGTCATCATAAATTTGTCCTGAGGGCTCGTGTTCCCATTGCACCAGGCGTTCTGATGACAGTCCTGTGTGCCTCCCAGGGCTCGTGTTCCCATTGCATGGGAATTCAGACACACAGGGTCTCTAGTCCATTTAACTACCTTGATCGCATCACTGGTAGAACGGTGGGCTTGATCGGTGACAAAGTGGACTGTTATGTTTTGCTATTTAATAAAGAAGGGGGAGATGTCGGGAGCCGTAATCGCCATTACAAGATGGCGCCGGCTTCCTGCTTCCTGGTTCTTCACGGAGGTGCTGTGCCGGTGTGCGCATGCGCAAGGCGCGTTTCTTGGCACTGCGATCTCATGCTAATTAGGTGATTCCGTATGAGCCAATGAGGGTTCGACAAGTCTCCCTATGTGCTATATAAGCAGCCGCTTGCCGGAGCTTGGGGTCCCTCTCCACCATGCTATCTAAAAGAGCTGTTCAATAAATGCTGTCAGAAGAATCCTGATTGTGTGGCGCTTTCCTTATCGGCGAGGCGGGCGCGACACTGGACTATAAATTTTGAATGTTTACAATGGTAAATGTTATGCTCTGTGTCTATTAGTGTATGTTTTAAATTCAAAATCTTCCAGAAATAATAATCAGTAAAGTTTAAGGGAGCAGCTCTGTGAAGACTCACACAGGTAATTTGTGTTTGTGAGGTTGAAACGGGGATTTCCACAAGTTCCAGAAAATCCTGGATTACATTGTGAGTTCCAGAGCTTCTTGGTATACAGAGCAAGACTGTCTCAAAAAAAAAAAAGTTTGGAAAGTCAGTGAGATGACTCAGTGAATAAAGGCCAGGCCTGATGACCTAAATTTTATCTCTCTGGGACCCACATGGCAGGAGAGAATTTACTCTTTCAAGTTGTCCTCTTACCTCCATATTCTTTCCATGTCATGTGCACACTTGTACACACACCACACACACATACAACAGTAACAATACCAGTAACACTTAGTTACATCCCCAACCAATCTATCTTTTTTTCTCTCTTTCTTCTTTCTTTTAGACAGGCTTTTGATCCTTAGCTTAGGCTGGCCTCAAGTTCCCAAGTCTCTTGCCTCAACATCCTCAGTCCTGGGATTATAGGCCTATACCACCATGCCAAGCTGTAAACTGCTTTTCTAACCTCCAACAATGACGAATGAGCTGAGTGTTTCTTTCAGCTTTCTGGCACAACAAAATGTTCCAGGTTCTCAGTGCATGCTTCTTGACCCTGACCTTGAATTAGCCATTTGTCCAAGGAGCCCTGTTGCTAGCAGTGGGAAAGAATGTTTGAGGGTCACAATGCAGACCTTGCATATCGTATTTCCAGCTCCAAGCTTGCTTTTCCTTCTGCCTCACAGTCTGCTCTCTCCTGTTTTAATTTTCCCTTGGCCTCTCCCCTCCTGCTATACTGGCTAAATGCATATCCTACTTACTGTGCATTACAAGCACAGAAGTGAAGAGCTAATGTGATTTTGCTGCTGTCCCTACTCACGGACATTATCCTCACTACCTAGACTGGTGGCTGGCTCATAGCATATGTTCAATTTAAACTCAGATGCCAAAGATAATTCGGTCTTCTGTAAGCCTGTGGGGACAGACTTTGAGGTGCTCTTACCTTCTGATCTATTTCTCCAGAACCCCTTTACATTTTTAATAGTGCTATTGTCTTATTTCATTTATAAACATTTTTTATATATATTTTTTGAGATAGAGTTTCTCTGTGTAATATCTCTGGCTGTCCTGGACTCACTTTTTTGAGCAGGCTAGCCTTGAACTCACAGAGATCCGTGAGTGCTGGGATTAAAGGCATGTGCCACTATGCCCAATCTCATTTATAAACTTAGATGTAAGCTCAAACTTCATAGGAAAGTCATAAAAGTGGCACAAAGAACTTTTGACCAACTTGTTCATTCAACAAACATACTAGTTATGTCATAACCAGTTCTGGTTGAGTATCCCTAATGTGAAAACCTCAAGACCGAAGTGCAATAAAATCTGAAAGTCTCTGAGCCCTGACATGATGTAACAAGTGGGAAATGACACCTCTTATTTCATGCAAAATATCACAATCAAAATCAAAGTGCACTAAGAATACTGCATTAAGTTGTTTATATGCTGTATGTTTACAGCATGTGTGAGACATGGGGGCTGGAGCTCATCGGGTCAAGTGTTTGAATAGCATGCATAGAGCCCCAGGATCTATCCATAGCGGAAAGTAGAGCTGCACTCCTGTAATCCAAGTGCATGAGAGGTGGAGGCAGGAGGCTCAGAAATTCAAGGCCATCCTGCTCTACATAGCAAGTTTGAGGTCAGTCTGGGATACATGAGACCCTATCTTTAAATGAGAGAAAGAAGCCGGGCGGTGGTGGCACACGCCTTTAATCCCAGCACTTGGGAGGCAGAGGCAAGTGGATCTCTATGAGCTCGAGGCCAGCCTGGTCTACAAAGTGAGTTGAGTCCAGGACAGCCAGAGCAGTTACACAGAGAAACCCTGTCTCAAAAAAAAAAAACCAGAGAGAGAGAGAGAGAGAGAAGAAAAAACACAGATAGCCATGGTGGCACATGCCTTTAATCCCAGCACTTGTGAATTTGAGGCCATCCTGGTCTACAGAGTGAGTTTGAGGGTGGCCAGAGCTACATAATAGAGAGACTGTGTCTTACCAATGACAACAAAAACAAAACACAGACACACAGAAACAAAGAAGGAAGGAAATACACAAATAAATAAACACATAAAAACATAGTGAGCAGGCCAGGCCATTCGTGGTGGCACATGTCCTTTAATCCCAGCACTCAGGAGGCAGAAGTAGGTGGATGTTTGTGAATCTGAAGACACCCTGGTCTAGAGATAGGTTCATGGTAGGAGAATCCCTGGAAGTTCTCAGGACAACTAGCCTGGAGTATGTGTGATTGAGAGATGCTGTCTCAAACACAGTTGAAGTCAGAAACTGACACCTGAGGTTGTCTTCTGACCTCCACATGTGTGCACCCAAACAATCACAGACAGACAGATTTTTTTTAATCAAAGGAAGTGTAATGGTATAAAAATAAGGCTCTCAGGGCTGGAGAGATGGCTTATCAGTTAAGAGCACTGGCTACTCTTTCAAAGGACCCAGGTTCAAATCCCAGCACTCACATGGCAGTTCACAGCTGTCTGTAAAGGTACACACCTTTAATCTCAGCTCTTGAGAGGCAGAGGCAGGTGGATCTCTGAGTTAAAGGCCAGCCTGGTCTACAATTCGAGTCCAGGACAGCTAAGGCTTGGTACACAGAGAAACCTTGTCTTGGAAAAAACAAATTAACAAACAAACAAAAAAGCGCACTCATCTTGCCTCTTTGAACTTACCTTCTCCAATTCCCTCTTCTCTTTCTTCTCTGTTGCAGCCCATGGCAACCTCAAGGTTCCTCAGCACACAGGGGCCATGCTTACTCCAGGTTCTTTGCTGAAGTTGTAGCAGTGTCCCTGTCTGAAGTGTCATCAGTAACTCTACAGCCTGCTCCCAAACCTCCTCAAGTCTGTCTATGCCCCAACTATTGTCTCAGATATCTTCTCAACTCTGTTATCCAAATCAGTAGCCCCTGCCATTTCATGCACTTCCCATGATTTGTTTCTTCACACCTGATAACATATGCCTAACATCAATCTTGACTTCCTTTATGCTGTCCTACCAACCCCCAACCTCAACGTTTGTTTCATGACGCCATGAAGGACTGTTTGCAGTTCACTGCTAGTTCATTTTCCAGTTCAGGCCTAGCTTACCGCCCACTACACAGTAGGGGCTCACTACCCACAGAAGGAATGAATGAATAATATATATATATATATATAGCTAAGGGAAAGAGAGGGGGAAGGCACTTGGAGAAGAGTAAGGTTCTCTATTTCAGCAGTCTGCCTTGGGGGCACACATTCAAACTCACCACTCAGGACGTGGCAACAGGAGCATCCAGAGCTAAACCTGGGAACTACAACGAAAAGATTCTGCCTGGCGATATGGCCTAGTTGGCAGAGTGGTTTTGTCTAGCATGCATAGCCCTGGATTCATTCCCAGTGCCATATGAATTGGGCATGGTAGTACATACCTATAATCCTAGTGCTTGGGAGATAGAGGCAGGAGGATCACAAGTTCAAAGTCACCCTTGGTTACATAGTGGTTTTGAGGCCAGCCTTGGCAACAAGAGACCCTGTCTCAAAAACCAAGTTTCCTAAGTGTTAGCTGAAAACTTCAGAGGATATATCCCACTAAATCTTTTTTTCTAGACAGAGTTTCTCTGTGTGTTGCCCTGGCTATCCTGGACTCACTTTGTTAACCAGGCTGGTCTTGAACTCACAGAGATCTGCCTGTCTCTGCCTCCTAAGTGTTGGGATTAAAGGCATGTGCCACCACGTCTGGCTAAATCATTTTCTTTTAGGAATTGAGTGTGCAAATATTATACTTAATACCACTAATATCTTTGTTAATATTTTACTGGATTTTGCTAGATCCTTGGCAAGTGTCTTCCAACTAAACTGCATCCCTTGCTCTGTCATTAAACATTTCTATTGCCCTTTTGTATTATGTAAGAATTTTATATATCAATAAATGGAATTTTGATCAAACCCAGTAGATAGTCCTGAAATATTTGGGGGGGGATTGAAACAGGGTTTCTCTGTATATCTCTGGCTGTCCTTGACTCACTCTTTAGAGCAGGCTGCCCTTGAACTCATAAAGATCCATCCATCTGCCTCTGCCTCCCGACTGCTGAGATTAAAGGCATGGACCATCACCCCAGGAATCCTGAAACATTTTTTAAGGTGACTGTGGTTCCCTCTTAAGACATGTTTTAAAGCTGGGTGGTGATTGTGCACGCCTTTAATCTCAGCACTCAGGAGGCAGAGACAGGCAGATCTCTGAGTTTGAGACCAGCCTGGTCCACAGAGTGAGTTCCAGGACAGTCCAGGCCACATAGGAAAAAAAAAGGTGTTTTAGTGTCATTTCTGTTACTGTCGTTAAATAACTTATCAAAATATAAGTTAGGGAAGAAGGGCATTATTTTACCTACAGTCCCTTATAGCAGGGTAGTTAGGAGCTTGAGAAATGTTTTCATGTCACATTCACAGCCAAGAGCAGAGATAAATGAATACATACATGTTTGGTGCTCAGCTAACTTTATCTACTCTTCTTGTTCTTGTTTGGTTTTGGTTTTTAGACAGGTTCTTACTGTGTTCTCCAGCTGCCCTAGAACTTGATATGTAGACTATGCAGATCTCCAGCTCACAGAGATCTGCCTGCCTCTGCCTCCTGAGGGCTAGGACTAAAGGTGTGCATCACCACACTCTCTTGTCTAAAGGTGTTTACTATTTTTAATTTTGTGTAGGCATATGTGTGTGTCTTTATGTGGGTGTGTGGACCTTAGTGCAGGTGTCTACAGAGGCCAGAGACATTAAATCCCTAAAGCTAGAGTTACAAGTGGTTGTGAACTACTTGAGATGTGGGTGCTGGAAACTGTACTTAGGTTCTTCAGCCCTGTAGCTTTTACTATTTCTTACATGTCCAAGACCCCATACCAGGGAATCACTTTCAGCCTGGGACTTCCCACGTCTTTGAAAGTAATCAAGACAATATCCCACAGACATGCCCACAGGCCAGTCAGTCACTCATTGACACTCTTAGTGGGTGATTCTACGTTGTGTCAACAGGATTTTCTCTCCTTGCTCCTGATTAAAATGTTTACAAAAGGCCATTAAACAACGAGAAAAGAATACTGTACGTTAGGAAGCCCAAATCATTTGGACTAGAGGTGAAGGAGAGACAAAGAGCCAAGAACCACATGTTTTTCAGCAGGGGAGCTGCTCCACTGGAGTTACAGACAAATGTGAGCTACCATTTGAGTGCTTGGAACTGAGACTGAGTCCCCTGCAAGAGCAGCCAGTGCTCTTAACTGTAAAGACATCTCTCCAGCCCTAATTTTGTGGTTTTAATAATTTAGAAGTGGTTTTTATTGTATGGTCAGCTCTTTCAGTGTTTTACCTTTGTTTCTGCCATGGATTATCATACTTAGAAAGGTCTCCTCTAAGGCCAGGGAGCTTAGTTGGTACTAAGTTGGCATAGAGCTGCCCTAGCATGTCCAAAATCCTGGGTTTGATCCGCAGCACTGCATAAAGTGAGTATAGTAGCGCACACCTATAATTCCAGCACTTGGGAAATAGTCAAGAAGACCAGAAATTGAAGGTCATCTTCCACTATGCAGCAATTTTGAGGCCAGCCTGTTATGAGACCCTAACTCAAAATAACAACAAAAGTCTTACCTAATCCAGAATGATAAAATGGAGATGTAACTTGAATAAATAAACATAAAAAAATTGTTCACTGGAATTTTCTTTTGGTACTATCATGAATTGATCTTACTTTGTCATTTTGAAACTTTCAGAAGAGCCACAGTTTTTCAGTGATACTAGACATTTATTGTATAACATACCAGGTCCTGTTGCCAATGGAAAGTAGAGCCTCTGTAGCAATAATTGCTGGTGACAGTCTTGTTCTTACAAGTGGCAACCATAGAGACATGAGGGTTGCTTGCTTCTCTAGAGCCACACAGCCGGGAGTTCCCCTAATGTTACAGCCTACACAGGCCTATTGTCAGAATTCAGGTTGGTATATGTGAAGTCTTTGGAAGACTAGGCAGTCAATGGATTAGAGGGGGTTTATAAAATTATTACTACATAGTCTTCAGAAACCAACCTACCTTCCGTCCTTCCTTCTTTTCTGTATGCCACATGTGGAGGTCAGAGGAGAAATTGTTGGAGTTGATTCTCTCCTTCCACTCTGTGGGTTCCAGGGATCAAATTCAAATGGGCAGGCAAGCTGAGCCATCTTTCCAGTCCCACAAATATGATTTCTATAATTTCTGTACTTGGGAGGCAGAGGCAGGCAGATTTCTGCAAGTTCGAGGCCAGCCTGGTCTACAGAGAGAGTTCTAGGAGAGCCAGGAATGTTATACAGAGAAACCCGTCTCAAAAAGTCAGAAACCGGCAGAGGCCGGAGGGAGCATGCTGGGAAGGTCTGAGGCTCTGACACTCCGCCCCGCGCGCCGTGTTTTCCCTTCGTCCTGTCCTACCAGGAGAACAGATATTAAGTACCATATATGGGAAAAGTGGTATTTTACATAATTATGATGGCTGTGGGGGTGGGCATGGCTTCAAACCTGCATTCCATGTGGGCGTCCTGAGTTCGATTTTGGAGCCGGCTTGCGGCTCTCCTCCAGCCTCTTAACCTTTGCTCTGGCGGGTCCCTCTGTCTAGAAGGCGATCTAAGGAACGCTTTACCTCTGAGTGATTAACTCGCGCACATCTTCCCAGATATTTATCATTAAACTATTTTTAAGGGTGAATTGCATTTGTTTTATTTATTTTACTTAATAACCACGAGAGGATTTTTTATCAGAAAAAAATGTACTCTTTTAATCTATCAGGAATCTGTCTACACATTATTTTCCGTTTCCGAGTTGTGTCCATTGATCTTTGTGGTCGATCCTTCAGTATGTCAGTGGGGATAGCTTTCAAATCACTTTATGAGGGCAAATTTCTCATCATTGCTCTTAACTGTTGGAATATTCTTCCTAACTAGCTAAAACGATCCTTCCTAACTAGCTAAAATGAACTTGAGGAAAAACTGACGTTCTAAAGCCAAAAGACAACTAAAAAAAAAAAAAAAAAACAAAGAAAAAAAAAGTCAGAAACCAAAACCAAACAAACAGACCAACAAAAGGTTTACTCCGTATTCCTAGTACTATGTAAAGTACAGAAAGCTTATCTTTAGTTTGTATTTTTCTAAATTTAAAAGTTCTTTTAGACCAGCCTGGTCTACAGAGCTAGTTCCAGGACAGCCAAGGCTACACAGTGACACTGTCTCGAAAAACAAAAGTTCTTTTATTTATCCAAACTCCCTGTATAAAGTTGAATAAGTTTTTTTTTTGGGGGGGGGGGGAGAAACAGTCTCTCTATACAGCCCAAGGTGATCTCAAACTCAACATGCCCAGCTCAAAGATGCAAAATATTTAAAATTGGGGAAAATGCTATCTGGTATGAAAACAATATGATTAATAGCTGTTTTCAACTGCAAGCAGATGGATGTGGCCAGGGGCAACTGACTCTAGGGCAGAAGCCACCCTGGAAAAGCAGGTGACAGGAACATACATGTCACAATTTCCAGGGCTCTGACTCAACAGCGTTCTGTTTTTCCTAATACAAGTTAAATTTTCACTTAGGATTCAATTATGAAACTATTATATTGAAAACAACAGTATTTTTACATTTATTTACTAGGGGGTGTGTGTGTGCACATTTAACAGTGAATATATATGGAGGTCAGAGGACAACGTGCAGTTGTTGGCCTGGCAATTGAAGCTGAACCTTGTGTATCTAGGCAAGCACTCCACCAACTGAGCTACACCCAAGTCCAGTTTCTTTTTGTGGGTTCTGGGGACCAAACTTAAGGAAGCAGTTTCCTGGTTGAAAATTAGGAGGAGGATTTGTTAGAACAAGAAAAGTAGCCGGGCCTGGTGGCTTATACCTTTAATCCCAGGACTTAGGAGGCGCAGGCAGGAGGATCTCTGTGAGTTCAAGGCCAGCTTGGTCTAAAAAGCGAGTCCAGGACAGCCAGGCCTGTTACACAGAGAAACCCTGTCTTGAAAAATCAAAAAAAAAAAAAGAGGAAGAAAAGTCCTCTGTATTTTATTTATTCATTCATTGTCTGTGATGTGTGTGAACGAGTATGCCCATGTCACAGCACCCATGTAGAAGTCAGAGAACAACTTTCAAGAATCAACCCTTTTCTTCCACCATGTCAGTCCCAGGGACTGAATTCAGGGCTTGGCAGCAAGGGCCTCTACCAGATGAGTCATCTCATCATACCAACAACAAGGCTTTCAGGAGAAGGAGGAGGGATAAAAATAGGGCACCAGGGGGTGAAAAGTTCTAAAATTCATTACACATACATGTACAGAGCTGTAAGACGATAAAAATTAAAAGTTAATTTTAAGGCTGGGTATGGCAGCACACACCTTTAATCCTAGAACTCAGGAGGCAGAGGAAGGTGACTCTCTAAGCATTTAAGATGAGCCTAGTCTGGGGGCTGGAGAGATGGCACTGACTGCTCTTCCAAAGGACCTGGGCTCAAATCCTAGCACCCACATAGCAGTTCACAGCTGCCTCGGGAAGCAGAGGCAGAAATTATGGTACATAATTTTATTTTTTTTAATTTATTTCTTTGGGTTTTTTTGTTGTTCTTTTGTTTTGTTTTTTTGAGACAGGGTTTCTCTGTGTAGCCCTGGCTGTCCTGGACTCACTTTGTAAATCAGGCTGGCCTTGAACTCAGAGATCCGTCTGCCTCTGCCTCCCAAGTGCTGGGATTAAAGGCGTGCACCACCACGTCCAGCAATTACAGACAGCTGTGAACTGCCATGTGGGTGCTGGGATTTGAACCTGGGTCCTTTGGAAGAACAGTCAGTGCTCTTAACCACTGAGCCATCTCCCCAGCCCCATTCTGTTTATTTTACATTACAATAACCATTGCCCTCCCTCCTCTTCTCACAGTCCCACCCTCCCACCCACTTTCCCATATTTCCCCCTCACCCCCAAGTACCAACACACTCTAGCACATGAAATTGCATCAGCACTAAGTGCCTCCTCTTCCACTGAGGCCAGACAAGGCAGCTCTCCTAGGAAAATAAGCTCCAGAGAGGCAACAGTGTCCAAATCACAGATAGACCCTGTTCCAATTGTTTAGGGGATCCACTTGAGGACCAAGCAGCCCATCAACTTCATGTGTGTAGGGGGCCTAGGATCAGTCCATGCATGTTCTTCGGCTGATTGTTCAGTCTCTATGAGCCCCCTTGTGTCCCAGTTAATTGGCTATGTGTGTCTCCTTGTGGTGTCCTTGATCCATCCAGCTCCGTTAAACCTTCCCCTAACTCTTCCTCAAGAATTCCTGATTTTCACCTAATGTTTGGCTGTGGGGTCTCTGCATCCATTTCCATTATCTGCTGGAGAAAGTCTCTCAGATGGCAGTTATATTGGGTTCCCGTATGGATCCCTCTCTCCGTCCACTTCTGATGCCCATTTTATTTCCCCTAGTTAGAGGGATTCAAGCATCATCCCTTGTGCCCTCCTTGTTACTTTGTCTGTGGACTGTAGCATGGTTATTCGGTATGTATTAGCTAATATCCACTTCTGAGTGAGTAAATCCCATTATGATACATATTTTAAAAATATAGCCATGAGCCACCATTCTGGTGAGACCTGAGGAGAGTGTCGCGTCCTTTGAAGAGAGTTGACACAGAAGTTCATTTTTAAGGAAACTTGCACTCAGATTTTACTAGCAGCCCTCAAATGACCACAAGGAAGGACAACTGTGTTCTTTTTCTTTTCCTTTCCCTTCCCTTCTACTTTCTTTTCCTTTTCCCTCCTCCTCTCTTCCCTTCCTTAGGCTCTTACTTAGGATCTTGAGCTAGCACATGCTCTACAACCGAGCGACACTCTCAACCCAGGACCAGCCTCTGAACATCAGTGTCAAGGGACAGAAATCATATGGGCACTTGGCATCACCATGAAAAGAGTGGATCAAACATCTCCAGACTTCCTATTTAAGAAGCCAATAAGAACCTTTTATGAAAACAGGTTTGAGCTGGACAGTCTGACCAGAAAGTCTAAAACATCCTAACTGGTACAGAGACTGGTATGACCTGACTACCTATCATGCTGTGGCACATAAATACCCTCCATATATTACACATACAAATACATATTTAAAGAGAAAAATACCATTTTTACAGAAGAGGGAAGACTAGACTGAAACCCGTGGTGTGAGCCAGAGTGCAGAGATCAGTGTAGATGTGTGTTTACTTTAACATGTAAATAGACACAGAAACAGATTTGGTATGTCAGCATCAATTAGTATCACTGCTTGTTTTACCTAGCACTGTCCCCTGTAGCAAGGTGGCTTTTACTAATTTGTATTATATTAATTATACATTCTAACTTATTTTACTATCATTAATTTATTGGGCTTAATACCTCTACCTTCTTTCCACCCCTCGTTCCCTTCAACCCCCCAACCCTAGGTGGGAGAGAAAGAAGGGACGTAGGTTTCTTTGAACTACTTCTTGCTGATCAGGGCCGTTGGATTCTTTGGAGGTAATACCAGTCTCAGTACAAGTCCAGCAAACCAGCAGACAGGCGAACCAGGAGACCAGCAAACCATGAGACAGCAGCAGGAAGAACAAGCAGTAGTTTGGGGCAGCACCAGCAACTGGGAGAATAGCAACGACTTTCTACCTTGTAAACCCTTCTCTTCTTTGTAGAGCTTTCTTCTACTTCTCTGTAGAACTTCTTACTCTTACTTCTTTGTAAAGCCCATTCTCTTTTACTTTTTTGTGGAGCTCCTTCTCTCTTTTCTCTTTGTAGCCCCCTTCTCCTTGGGAGGCCTGGCTTTTTTCCTTCCTTCGTAGAGCACCCTTCTCCTCGAGGCTCTGGCTTTTTATTCCTCTCTCCTAAGTCCTGAGTTAAATTTGCTCAGCTGGTTAAGCCATGTCCCTGATAGCTCATGAAACCTTTAATACTTTCTATCTGTGTCTTAAGAAGCCCACCTGGGATTAAACAACAACATTTCCACAATTGGTTTAATAAACTCCTGCAACAATCCCTTGAGAGACCCTAGAATCAATAATATCCCAACAGCAATGAGCATCCCCAATGCCCAGATCCTCAATTCTAATTCCATTTTCTATTAAAGGAATCAAGGCTCATAAGAAAATGGTTGAGGCTGGAGAGATGGTTCAGTGGTTAAGCTGCTCTTCCAGAGGTCCTGAGTGCAATTTCCAGCAACCATATGGTGGCTCACAAACATCCACAAAGTGATCTGATGCCCTCTTCTGGCTGCAGGTGTGCATGCAGACAGAGCACTCATATATAAATAAATAAATAAACAAACAAACAAATAAATAAATAAATAAATAGATAGATAGATAGATAGATAAATAAATAAATAAATCTTAAAAAAAAAAAAAGAAAAGAAAATGCCTGAGTCTACACCAGGGAAGGGAAAATACAGGTGAGTCTGTAATTTCTTGTGCTCCAAAAAGGATGAGACAAGTGACAAGAGAGCACAAGGGGTGATGGGAAAATGTAGACCAGTAACATCTACGTAGGGCTAGGGAAATGGCTCAGTGGCTAAAGAACAAATGTGAAGACCAGAGTTAGGATCCCTAGATCCTACATTTAAAAAAAGAAAATCTGGCAGCATGGTGTCCCAAATGTAATCCCATTGCTAACCCTGGAGATGAGATGGGTTCAAGGGCAAGGTGGATAAAGGTGGACTAGCTAAATCAGCAAGCTCCAGATTCAGCAAGAACTCCAACTCAGTAAATAAAATGAGGAAGGACTGAGAAAAACATCCAATGACAACCTCTGGCATACACACACAGGCACATACAGACACAAACACAGACACAGACCCAAACACACGCACACAGACACACACACATATACACAGAGAGAGAGACACACAGACACACACACACAGAGATAAAACACATCCTACCAACACACACACATCACATACTACAAACACACTTATACATGCAAAGTAAAAGTTCTAGGCAGAAGAAGCCATGTGTGGTACAACCAAACTTTTGAAAGGGGTGTCAGGAAAGGATGATCTGCTGAAATGCTACCAAGTTTGAAAGTCACTTCCATCATGAATCAGAATGAGATAGCCCATTACAGAGAGCTCCTATGGTTTAAAGCAAAAACTTGAAATTTAATTTGACAGTTTATCAGTAATACTTGGGGTTACAAATAATCATTAAAAAAAATTTAAAGAGCATTACTTTTTCAAGTGGCTGGGAATGTCTATAAAACTCATTTACAAATGGCAAAGAGCACCCATAATCCTTCATACTAGAGAGGTATTTTGTCTGAAGCTGCCCACAGAATTGTAAAATAAGTCAGAAGAAAATTCTGTAGAGCACATTGGCAAGAAGGTGTACAAGCCTAAAAATGCTGCCTAATGCCACAGAAAGTCAAGTGGCATGCTGAAAGTTCAGCTGGAACCTCCAAAAGCCATGTGTAATGTCCAAGGCATTTCTGATTATTACCTGTAATCAGCTTAATGCATTTCCTCTGTTGTTAGTTTACTAGCTTCTACAGGAAACCTGGCTTAAGCGCTCATGCATTACTCGGGAAGATTCAGGAGTAAAATTGCCTCTTTAAATTCCTTATCTGATATTTGCTAGCTATGTGACCTGGGAAAATCATGCAACCCTCTCTGGACCCGCATTTCTTTATCTGTAAAGTTGGAATGAAACAAAAAAACAAACCCAACTTCATTATCAGAAGATTTCAAAAGCCCTTAGGACAGTTCTGTTGCCTAAGACACATAATAATGGTAAAAAAAAAAAAATGTTTGCTATTCTTTTTTTTTTTTTTTTTTGGTTTTTCGAGACAGGGTTTCTCTGTGTACCCCTGGCTGTCCTGGACTCAATTTGTAGACCAGGCTGGCCTCGAACTCGCAAAGATCCACCTGCCTCTGCCTCCCACGTGCTGGAATTAAAGGCGTGCGCCACCACTGCCCGGCCTGTTAGCTATTCTTAATAACCAACAATTAAGGTTTCTTTCCCCTTCAACCCAAAAATGTTTTCTCTTCTGTACCTGCAGGTTCCGCATATTTGGATTCAACCAGACTCAGATTTTAAAATTTTGAAAAACAAAATGCCATCTGCATTCATCAGGATTTTGTGTCTTGTTCCCTCAACGATACAGTGTAACAGTTATTTCCATATCTTTCATATAGTGCTATATATTACTCGTAATCTAAAGCTGATTTAAAGTATACAGGAGGTGGTGTCATGAATGTCTCCACACAGCCTTACTGACAAGGCCAACTGCAGCCTGCCTTGTCTGAAGAAGGAATGCCCCCAGATCCTCCCCTGAACGGTCTTGTGAACTGTCTCAAGGCCGTTTTTCACCCACCTCCCTATCTTATGGAGGCTGCCTCCCGGGTTCTGGGAAGGGATGGGACTTTTGACCTTGCCTCCCCAGTAAGGGTACAGCTGCAGACAATAAAAGGATTAGGCTGGAGTCTGGAACTGACCTCCTATGACAGAGCAACCCGCTCTTGAAGTAATCAAGGGGGACCAGGGACCTTATCATGCTAGTTCCCATGATCCAAGTGAAACCTATCTGCACTTGGGCTTCTTTCTTAGTCAAATCGAAGGCAGAGTCACTCTAATAATGCTGAGAACTATGAGGAAAATAACCGAAGTAATTAATGGAAAGTGATACTCGGGTAGTTACAGTGATCAGGGCAGGGTTCACCAAGGTGACCTATGAAGCAGTCATGCTGTTGAGTACCAGGGAAGAGTATTAGGGAGAAGGGGCAGGGGTTACAGGGATCCTGAGGCAGGGAGGAGATAGGTTTGAGGAGTGGTAGAATGGTGATATGGAGGAAGAGAAGGAGTAATAAGGGTGAGACAGGGATACATGAGAGAAGTAAGCAAAGGCTTATTTATACATGGGTTTGTGGGCCACCGAGCAGTTAGTTTTCTGAGGTGCTGGGAAGTGATGTGATCTGATTTATATTTTGAAAAGATCATGTTCCTTCCAAAAGTAAAATAAATACATTTAATTTAAATTAAAAAAAAAGTAAAAATAGGGGCTGGAGAGATGGCTCAGAGGTTAAGATCACTGACTGCTCTTCCAGAGGTCCTGAGTTCAATTCCCAGCAACGACATGGTGGCTTGCAATCATCCATAATGAAATCTGGTGCCCTCCTCTGGCCTGCAGGTATATGTACAGACAGAACACTGTACACATAAACAAATAAATAAATAAATCTTTTGTAAAAATAAACAAAAATAGGACTGGCAAGCTGGCTCAGTGGGCAAGGATGCTTCTCACCAAGCCTAACAACCTGGATTCCATTCCAGGACTTTCATGGTAAAAGAAAACCAACTTCCACAGGTCGCCCTCTAACCTCAACATGAACAGCAAGGGCACACATACACACTGCTACATATGAAATCAACCAGACAGATCACTTCAAGTGCAGGGTGAAGACAAGATGGAGACCAGTTGGGAGTCATTTTGGCAGAGTCCCAGTGTTTGAACTAAGTTGGAGACCAGCTCAGAGATCCCAGAGCCTGTTTGGAAGTGACCAGGTTGTCACGAGGGGGAATAGAGTCTCCACCATTAAAACAACTTGGCTTTTTCGGTAAAACTGAGTCCCACAAAGGATTCCAGCAGAAGTGAAACTCATTATGGCTAAACATTACTATTTATTTATTTTGCCTTTCCTTTTAATGCTTATCCTTGGGATGGGATCTTGCTATATTGCCCAGGCTGGCTTCAAACTTTTGGGGTCCTGGTCTTCCTGCCTTTGCCTCGTGAGTAGCTGAAATGAACAGTATTTACCATTACTTCTAGCTCCAACTAAAGGATTTTGTTTGCTTGCTTGGTTTCTTGAGACAGGGTCTCACATAGACCAGTCTGGTCTGGAACTCTCTATGTAGCTGAGGATAACTTTTAATTTCTGGTCCTCCTTTCTCATTTCCAGAGCTGGGGTTCATAACAAGAGTGTACTCCCATTTTTTTCCCCAGACATCTTTATGAGTGTTTTGCCTGCATATATGTCTGTGGGTCACATGCATGCCTGGAGCCCACAGAGACCAGAAGAGGGTACTGATCCCCTGAAATTGGTATTATTGATGGTTGTAAACCACCATGTTGGTGATGGGAATTGAACCAAGGTCTTCAGCAAGGACAACAAGTGCTGTTAACTGTTAAGCCATCATTCCAGCCCTGAAATCTTTTTTAAGATTTATTTATTTTGGAATGTGCTGGTTCTTATTCTGGGCTTTACAGAGAGACATATGAGGGAAGTTGGGCCAAGGTGGAAGCAAATTAGGACATAGGCTACTACAACAATCTAGACGAGATACCATGGCATTCCCTCTGTGAAATGTGTTGTGAATGAAAATAATGCATATAAAGCATTTAGCATAGGGTCTGACTATAGTAAACAGTAATTAGCTGCCATTTGCCACTATCACTCCTGAAGCCCATGAGCTTGCTTTTCAAAGGGCTCTTAAAGGTTCTTGTGCTCTTAAAAATGCAAATGAAATCTCATTTCTAGCTTAAAACCCTCAAGGGCCTTCCCATTATGGAATGCAGAAAATTCATACTTCTTGCCATAACCTTCAAGGTCATTCATGGTCTGGCTCTGGCCTTTTGTAGTCTTAGGTCCTACCACCCTTCCCCTAAGCAACTCAGACTGCTTGCCACCATCTCTGTTTCTTCTGCTTTCCCTCCCACTAGATTTTTCCTGTGGTAGGTTTAAAATAGGGACCTAGCAATACTTACAGATGATTCTAAACATATGTAAAGGAGAACTGCAAACACTTGTATGTAACAAACCACCAACACTTTCTTGGGTGGCAATAATCCCGAAACAAATACTTGGATGTTTGTGGTAAAACACATTGACTCCTCACTTGGACCCAACCAAGGTAACTAAAAGCAGTATAAAAGCCTGGCATCTCTGCCTGCATTTTCTGTCTGTCTTCTTTACTTTGGCTGAAAGGGCAGAGGTAAGTCATCCTTAACCTTTCTTCGAGTTACCTAGGAATCATGGGAAAGCAGTCTTGTAGGACAGGTGGGAGTAATTATCAATGAGGGCATAACCTGCAGCACAGATAACTCCCTCAAGGGAGAAGAGATAACAGGGAGAAGGGCTTCTTGTCTCATCTTGCAAAACTCAAACTGAGAGAGCTATCAACCAGATCATGCCTTGACCAGGACTACTTAATTATGCCTTTCTTACATTCTTTCCCCAGCTTCCTCATTGCAACCTAAACTTCATACTGGTAGTCTGGAAGGATTATCTTGAAGTTACTGGACCCCCTTATTTATCCCTCTCAATGTTCGAACATTAAATGAATCTCCTTTTCATAATGACTTGTCTTTTTAGTGCATTTTGGGAATGGGTGGCTAAGTCTAATTTCTTGGGGTTGCTAGGACCCAGGCTTCTGCCTCCTCCTGGCAAAAAACTTCAAGTTACAATTCCTAAAATGGATATATGCTTTCCTATCTCTCTAAAAAACTTCAATGCAATTTTGTTTTCTTTATCGGCATCCGTTTTGCAGGACTGTAATGAAAATGAAACCCTGGAGGACTGAGGTAGGATAGTTATGGCCATTTGCTCCTATACTAAATAGCCACAGGAAAGTATAACTTCCTTTCAAATTTTACTCTTCCTGTATCTTGGACTGTTGTTACCTTGAAAAATGAGTGCTTTATCTCAGTAACTCCCTTTCCTTGTCACACAAACTGACTACATGATCTGTTGAAAGTTGGTTTTTAAAAATGACACAGTTAGGGAGGTGGCAGATCAGGGAGTAGAGTGTCTAACATGCACAAAGCCTTCTGTACAATCCCTAACACTACTAGGTGTAATCCCTGAACTTGGGAGGGAGAGGCAGGAGGATCAAAAGTGCAAGGGCATTCTCAGCAAGAGTTCAGTTCAAGACCAGCCTAGACCAAGTGAGAACTCTGACTTAACAAAATTATTAGCATTAAATACCCTCAAATTAGGCCACGTAAATGCAAAGAGACTTTCTTTCCCAGCTTTTAGCTGCACTTCTTCTGGTTGGGTTAGGCAATCAACTAAAAACATACTAAAAACTGAAAATCCTTCATGATAAACCGCAGCAAGTATCAGGCAGATCTGAGTTAAATTTGGGCTCTGTCATGGTTTAACAATGACTTCTTGAACCGTTCATTCATTTTTCAGTAATAACTAATGCAGCTGGAACGTATGCTATGTGTCAGGTTACTGTCCCGTTTCACGTGCACTACTGTAGCTAATTAATCCTTCAGATAAACCCCTGAAAGAAGACAGCACTGGGCTGGTGAGATAGCTCAGGAGGTAAGGGTACTTGCTGCCAAGCCTGATGATCTGAGGAGCCCTGACACCTACAAGGTGAAAGGTAACCTATTGGGAAAAGTTGTGCTCTGACATCCTCATGAGTGCACCCCTCCAAAACAATGTAAAGAGAAAAAGACAGCACTACCCCCACTCCTAGGTTCTAAAGGCAAATAATTGGATGCCAAATCACTATTAGTAAGTAGACAATCTAGCCCAGAGTAGGGCCAGAGTTCTTAGCTACCTACTCATTCAACAATCATCATGTAAGCTCCTAATCTCTAGACGCTGATCAACTCACCTGAAGCACACCAGTGAATGAGACAGATTGCAACTCAGCTATAATTCACATCCTTGGAAAGTACTGGCAGAAGTGTCATGAATTTGAAGCCAGTCTGTGTTAAGAGAGCCCTGCCTCAGTACAGACAGACAGATAAAAATATAGATCAAGGGCTGGAGAGATGGCTCAGAGGTTAAGAGAACTGGCTGCTGTTCCAGAGGTTGAGTTCAATTCCCAGCAACCACATGGTGGCTCATGACCATCTATAATGGGATCTGGTGCCCTCTTCTGGACTTCAAGCATACATGCAGACAGAACACTGTATACATAATAAATAAGTAAATAAATAAAAATTAAAAAAGATAGATCAAAGTGTTTTTGCTAGGTGGACATGATGGCACACTCCTTTAATCCTAGCACTAGGGAAGAAGAGACAGACCGACCTCTGTGAGTTCAAAGCCAGCCTGGTCTACATAGTGAGTTGCAGGACAGCTTTAACTATGTAATAGAGAGACCTTGCCACAAACAAGCCAGCAAACAAAGTGGTTTGCCTCCTACTTACATTTTAGCAGGGGATTGGGGCAAACAGTAGAAAGTGAATACAAATGTAAATGACATGGCAAGCTATTCATTTATATCACTTTAAACTGTCAATAGCCAAGTAGAGAGCTGTTGTTTTGCCTACAAAAACAGTCATCTCACATGGCTCAACCCAACAGAGTTATAGAGCAACTGAAAGAAGGAGCGGAAGAAGGCTCAGCAGCGGGAGCTAGGTGAAGCACCGAACTAGAGTAGCCAGACAGACCTCAGTAGGTGACCTTTTAGGGGAGGGGAGGACGTGGGAGCTATTGTTGACACTGCATTCACATATAGCAACACCAGGCTATGAGAAACAAATGACAACACAGAAGTGAAATGCTAGTAAACTAGACTAGTAAGTTCTAGGACTGTGGCAAATTTTAAAAATTTAATTCCATTTATTTTGTCAGCTTAGGATGTGTGTGTGTGAAGGTGAGAGGACAACTTGTAGGAGTCCTCTCCTTTCACATGCGGGTGGTCCTAGAGATGGTAGTAGGCCTTTACCGGCTGATCCACGTCATCAGCTTCACTGCAGCAAGTTCTTCCTTGGTATTATTTAAAGCTCCCTACTCCACTGCTGGAAATGAGAACATGGTTTGAAAGAAATAAAAATATGCACTGTGCCACAAGGATGACAGCTCAAACCTCACTATAACAAGAGGGCAGGTTTAAAATAGTTCTCTTACTCTCAAAAACCAGAACTTTTTGTTATTGTTCATTGCTCAGTAAAGCTTTATCTACACAAGAAATGGTAACAGAGCATGTCTGAAAACAAACTGTAGGTCGGACTGCAGTCTGAACAACCTCACAGAAATTGAAAGAGCTATGTTCTTTTAACAGAAGAAAGTGTAGTAAATAGTACTGACTATGTTTAAGTAGGTAGGAGCTTCTCCTAGCTCTACGAAACCACTCTACCAGATAATCATTACTTGAAATACTTGGTGAGGATTACAATTAAATTAACTACTAAAATTTAGGGAAAAGGTAACCAATGCAAAATTGTACTAAGTTAATTTGTAGAAAAAAGATAGGCATATAGACTTCCTTTAAAGACACAGTCCTAGGGGCTGGAGACATGGCTCAACAGTTAAGAGCACTGGCTGTTCTTCCAAAGGACCGGGGTTCAAATCCCAACACCCACATGGCAGTTCACAGCTGTCTGTAATTGCCAGGCATGGTGGCTCACGTCTTTAATCTCAGCACTCAGGAGGCAGAGGCAGGCGGATCTCTGTGAGTTCAAGGCCAGCCTGGTCTACAAAGCGAGTCCAGGACAGTCAAGAATACACAGAAAAACCCTGTCTCAAAAATCCAAAAAAAAAGACACAGTCCTAGCCGGGCGGTGGTGGCACACGCCTTTAATCCCAGCACTTGGGAGGCAGAGGCAGGCGGATCTTTGCGAGTTCGAGGCCAGCCTGGTCTACAAAGCGAGTCCAGGACAGCCAGAGCTGTTAAACAGAGAAACCCTGTCTCAAAAAACCAAAAAAAAAAAAGACACAGTCCTTAGTTTTAAAGACTTTTACTAAAGAACTCAAAAGATGGTGAATTTTTACAGTCTATTTGCATTTAAAAGGAACTGTTTACAATGATTCAATTTTGAAATTATCCACGTGGGAAAATATAGTCAACACTGATAAAACATGTTTATTTCACTGAGTAAAACCTTTTAGATGCTGTTACTAACATGAAACTGAGTACTCCAGACTATTCTAAACACATGGTGGTATAGTTAACAATATTCAATCACATCTTTCTCTCTTGAATATATAAAAAATTAAATACCAATTAAAAAACTAATATATCTTCTCTTTAAATGCTTCTTACAGATACAATCTCAATATCATTTAGAAGTGGTAATTTAAAAGATTTTCTTTACTCACAAGGTAAGTAGAATCTACCAAAGGGAACTGACAGTCTGTCTATACACTTGTAGTGCAAATTAAAAGTTCAAGAATGCAGCAACTGATATTTCTAAAAATAAAAAAAATACAATTTTTAGGAGGGTTCGTGCAAAAAACTTTACTAAGCAGATGGCCATAGAACTATCACACCAGCTCATTTTAATGGAAACATCAACAGGACTCCTGCTGTTTCAGGTTCAACTTGCACTCTTGTCTTAGGCTTTGTATTTGGCTTTTCCCGTTTCACCAATGACACAAATATGCTATAAAATTTTTAAAAATTCACATTAGAAAAACATACCCTGAAGAAGCAAGAACATTAGAGAGTACTACATTGTCTGGGTTCCTACCAAAAAGGTACTTTGGACTAGTAACTTGAAGAAAACATTTTGAAAACAAAGTAGAATTATGTTTCATTAGTTTGCTTTTTCTTTGCCTTACTATATAACTTTGAAAAACATAAAGCTGGGAACTGAAGGCATATCAAAATAGGGGCCAGGGTAAGTGATTTAAAAGGATGAAATAAAAACTGTGCTTTAGATAATGCTGTTCTAGGAAGATAAATCTTCCTAACTGCCCCTGGACCATGTTCATAAACTCACCAGAGGGACTCCTGCTTCCAGAGTGGGGGGTGAGTATCTGAAGCAAAGTCAATTACAAGATTTAATCAAAATTGTTTCTTTCTTTCTTATGACCATATTTATCATGTAAAATAACAATAAGACAGTTATTGTAAATTAAAGCTGTTCAACGATTTCAGCCAGCAAGAAGTGTCACCCTAGCCTGGCCAAGTTCCAGTTCTAAGGACGTCTGTACTTGACTACACCTTTATGTGACTAATGGGAAACATAAATCTGGTCAAATTATGAGGTACTGGAAGGAGAAAACAATTCTTCCCTTTCCTAAATTTTTATGTAGGTTTTTGAAAAATGAGAGAGAGAGAGAGAGAGAGAGAAGAAAGAAGCACTACTCACATTCAAATCCCTGAAGTACTCATTATAGTCGAGGGCATATCCAACAACAAACTTGTCCGGAATTTCAAATCCAACAACTATAAATTAAAAAAAAATAACAGTTTATTCTTTAGATAGAGAAAACAGTACTTTCAATGTAATACTTGCAAATGTGCCTTCTTTACAAATGTTCCCTAAAGTAACTCTAAGCCATTTCACAGTTAACTTTTTCAGTTAAGATGGATAAATGATTGACCAAAGGGTATCTACTTACAGTCTGGTCTGTATCCACCACTTCGAGAGGTCCTTTTCACCAGCAAGCTGTTAATTACAAAAACTTACATGTGACATATAGAAAGAAAACAGAGCATTACAAAAGAAAACATCAGTGTTCTTAAGCAGTATCCTCTGAATTTAGAATATGGTCAGTTTTGCATACCCATAGGAAGACTGAAATGAAGAACTGAATCAGAGTTTACATGAAGTTCACTGATCACCACCTGGAACCTGGTAAGGTGCTTCTGAGAGCAGAATTCTAACTACCTACATGTCTACTGAAGCACAGCTACTGAGGAAAATGAATGGGTGGGGAGTATCCATAAGCAAAGATGTCTACCAGTGAACTACCCACTCCATTTTTTAGTTAATTACATTTTCAAATATTTGATTCTTGCTAAAAATATAATAGTTTTCAGTTCTATTTTTAAAGTTATACTGCTTTTACTGAGTATAGAAATCATGAATTTATAAATATAGTTTTATTAAATAATTACATAACTATAAAGTTAAATGTTCATTATCTGAATGCTTGTCATGTGTGCATTCAACCTGGCTTGAATTCCTAATACCACCAAAAGTGTTAAATGTAATAAAAAAAAACAAACAAAAAGAAGGATGCTGTGAGAATAAAATATGTAGTACGAAAAAAAGAAATAAAGAGTTAAAATGTAAAAAAAAAAAGTGTTAATGTCTTTCAAAATTTTTATTTTCACAGTAAGTCACAAAAGAAAAAAAATCACACACCTAATGGACTTTTTCTACAACCAGAACATGCACACTGGTAAAGTGCCCTGTGCAGATTCCACCAATTTTCTCTCTTTCTGTACAATTCAGGCAATTTTAATCACGTATGCATTTATCTAATCATTACCACAATCAAGATACTTTGAATCACAAAAGGCTCCCTTCTGTATTCCCTTAACCTCTGGCAACTCCTAATCTGTTCTCATCTATATAATTTTGTCATTTCAAATGGGTTATATAAGTAGAATCATATAATTTCATTACTTTCCCCTTGGGGGGTATTCTACTATAATACTCTTGGAAAAAATTAGAGAATTTTAGGTATATCAAAAACAGGGGGCAGGTAAGTAGTTTAACGAGAAAGAGCAAAACTCCTGCTTTACATACTACTGAAAGTGTCATAACTGTTACAGTTCCAGTAAAGTCACATCTCAGCTGTTGAATACTGATAGCTGCTCCTATTCACTCCTGATTTGATGGTACAGGTGTACTACAGTTGTGTGTGAATTTCACTGCTTTTAATTCTGGGCAATCACAAATGATGTTGTGAACATTTGTATATATATATATCTGAGAAGGGAGGTAGAAGACACATTCTCACTATATAGCTCAGGCTGTGTGTCTCCAATTCAATGTGATTCTCCTGCCTCCATTTTCCAAGTGCTAATGTCACAGGAGTGAAGTACTATACCTGGCTATCAACTTATACAAATTTTTATATCAACATACATTTTCACTTCTCGGGGATAAGAACTCACTACAATTTCTGAGGCCTTCCGATAGTTGTATGTACAGTTTTTAAAGAAACTGCTTTCTAGAGTGGCCATACTATCTTACAGTCCTATCAAATAAAGCTTTTTAATTTTTAGTTTGAGAAAGACCCAACACACTTGTATAGGACAACAATGACATCAAAAAATTATCCAAGTATTTTTTGAGCACATCTCACCCCCAGTAAGATAGGAACTCACTGAGGTATATTTGCACCATCTATCAGAAAAACTCATGAAGATGAACTGCTGAAACGCTGTATTAAAATTATAGAGATTCAAAGACTTTAAAAATACTTTGATCCTTTAAAAAATTTATTATAAAAGCCAGTTAATTGGTCAGCAGAGATAGCTCAGTGTGAAAGGCTATTGCTGCTAAGACTGCCATCCTGAGTTCCACCCTTACCCAGGAGCAACACAGCAGACAGAACCAACTCCCCTAGGCTGCCTTCTAACCTACATAAGTGTACATGGCACATGCCCATATTCCCACCACAATTAATACATGTTACTAAAAATTTTGAGAACTGCGGGTATGGTGGCACACACCTTTAATCCCAGCACTCAGGAGCCAGAGGCAGGTGGATCTCTGTGAATTCAAGGCCAGCCTGGTCTACAAAGTGAGTTCAGGACACCCAGAGCTGTTACACTGAGAAACCTGTCTTGAAAAACCAAAAAAAAAACCTGCTTTTAACAACAAACTCCAACTTAAAATAGCAGAAGCATCAAGTGAGCCCAGTTTCCTTGTGTCCAAATCTTCTCTCTATAGCTTATTAGCTCCGTGTCTGTTAATAGTTCCCTAGGCGTCAGCATCTTCATCTATAAGGTGGAGATAACATGTATTGTAGGATCAAACTATAACTAAGGATAAAACCAGAAAGAACTATGAAAGCAAAAGCCAAACATCCTAGCAAGATGTGAGACTGCTTCAGAAAAAGAAAGTAAGCATTGTAAAATTTCAATGACTATACAAAACAGGATGCCTCATTCACCACTCAAATCCAGGAAATACAGATATTCAGGGCCCATCACTTGTTACCACCTTGGTATAACTGGCTTCCACTTCACAAGGTAACCCTAGACCCTCTGCCGTGCTACTCAGGACAAATTTGGTATAAATAACATGCTACAGAACGAAATGTTACCTAACTCTGTATATTTGTGAGACTTCCATATCTAAAAACTTGTATAGTAAGATATTCTATGGATTGGGGAGGTGGCTCAGTGGATAAGAGCATTTGGTCTTCAAGCACAAGCACTTCAGTTTGACTCTCAGTATAAACATAAAAAGCTGGCCATGGTTGTATGTTCTTGTGACCCAAACACTGGGGTTGGAGATGGCTTCCAAAAACCTACCAACCAGCCAGCACGGTTAAAACTTTGAGCTTACAAATCGGTTAGAGATCCTGTCTCATGAAACAGAGTAAGGGGCAATAGAGGAAGATAGTCAATCCTGTTCTGGCCTTTGCATATGTGCATGTGACTGTGTATGCACTTGCATGTAACACACACGATATACACATAAGTAAAATATTCTAAGAAACTATACCACATACATATTTCCCTAAATGATTTAGCATAATTATATGACATTAACATTGTAATAAGCATTAAGGTATATGGGAGAATATGCATAGGTTCTATGCAACACTCTTGACATAAAAAAATTAATTACATTTATTTTATTTGTGTGTGGGTTGGAGGCATGTGTCATGGTGCACACATGCAGGTCAGAGAGAGAGAGAGAGAAAGAGAGAGAGACAGAGAGAGCGTGTGAGTGAGTTAGTTCTCTCCTTCCACCACATGAGTCCCAGGGATTGAACTCAGGTTGTCAGGCTTGGTAACAGGTGACTTCATCCGCTGAGCCACGTTACCAGCCCTTCTGACATTCTTATGAAGGAATTGAGCATCTACGGAGCTCAGTGTCTGAGGTGGCTCTGAATCCAAGGCCCTGGCTGTCCTATCCTACATTAGACAAAGAGTTGGCTATAATGAAGGGCTTTATTAACACATAATAAAATTACAAAGGAGTCTGAGTTTTTTACATTACTGTTTGAAGATAAAATGACCTGAAAGATTTCTCCTTACAAAGAAGCAATCACTTAATGCTCCAAATGAAGAAAGCATTCTACTCTAAAATGTCATACATACCTTGCAACCTTAACCATTTTGGGGTTGTACTGCTTGACTAAGGAAAGCAAAGTTTGCATTGTTTTGCCAGTATCAATTATATCCTTTTAAAAAGAAAAGAGACATTTAATGGTAAATAAAACCAGCATAATTTTAAAATCAGAGTCACTATACAAACACAAAATACCAGAAAAAACATTCTAGTATTTCATAATGCAATGTCATCATTTTTTCAACATATACATAAAATCTTCCCACAGTTCACACAGAAATAGTCCAGAACTTGTAACCTATCTGGCTCTAAGTGAGGAGTGGGAATGTCAGTTTCCTAGAAATAGATTGCATAGGTGTGGCAAGGTCAAAAACAGTACATTGGAATGTGTACATATAAGCACCATACACATATACAAATCTTTCTGTTGTTTTTCAAACAGGGTCAGCTATGTAGCTCAGGCTTAAACTTAAGATTCTCCTGCTTTAGACTCCTAACAACTAGGATTTCAGGCATAAACTATCATGTTTAATTCTGACACTCTAAGAAATGTTGCTTCATATTATCTATAAAGGCATCCAAATTAGTCAGGCGTGGTGGCACACACCTTTAATCCCCAGCACTTGGGAGGCAGACGCAGGAGAACTCTGAGTTTGAGGCCAGCCTGGTCTACAAACTGAATTCAAGGGCAGCCATTACTGTTACACAGAAGCCCTACCTCAAAAAACAAATAAACAAAAAAGAAATGATGGCAAAGGGACTGGATTTCTCTGTAGGGAAATGAAGATGTTTTTACACTGTTATTTAAAAAAAATGACCACCAGATGGCTTAGTGGGTACAGACGTTTGCAATGCAGAGGTAGGTAATCCTGGTCCACCTAGTGAGACCTAGGCCACGTGAGGCTACACTAAAACCTGGTGTCATAAAAGAAAATAAAACCATCTTGAGCTGTACAACAAGATCCTGCTAAAGGAAGGAGGGAGGGCAACAGAGATGGAATAAGGGAAAGAGAGGGGGGTAAGAAGGGAGGCAGATGACACTTGACCTACGAGATACAGGCAAGTAGATGGAGTTAGGAGTCTAGCCTGGGCTGTTTATCTAACCTCTTAAACAAACAAACAAAGAGTTGAGGGTAAAATTTAATGGTAGAACACTTGTAGCATGTTCTAGGTTTGATCCCTAGCACCACACATAAAAACAAAGAAATAAGCCAGGCGTGGTGGCACAGGCCTTTAATCCCAGCACTTGGGAGGCAAAGGCAAGTGGATCTCTGTGAGTTCAAGACCAGCCTGGTCTACAAAGTGAGTACAGGACAGCCAAGGATACACAGAGAAACCCTGTCTTGAAAAAAAAAAAGAAATAAAATTTATTTTGTTAAAAACAAAACAAGAGCTGGAGAAGTGGCTCAGTGGTTAAGTATATTAGCTGGAGTTTGTATCTCAGCACTCACACAAAAACCAAGCATCCTGCTCCTACCTGCAAGCCAGGTCTGAGAAGGCAAGAGGCAGGAAGAATGCTGGGGTTTGCTGGCTTGTCAGCATATAAAAGAAAATGTGAGCCCCAGGTTCAAGGAGAGACCCTGCTTCAAATGAATAAACAGAGCAATAGAGGAGGCCACACATCCTCTCCTGGCCTCTGTTCTTGTGCACATGCATGCATAACTGCACACACTCAGACACATAAAACAATGCACAAAAATAAATACTACAAAAGACAAAGAAACAAGAGATTACAAAAATCACTAAGCAACTAGGGGCAGAAGAATGATGATAGAAAACTGAGGCTCTGGTAAATGTGTAAAGTACAGAGAAAATTAAAGATGGTAGAGAATGATGTTGATCTGTACTCTGAAGCCACACTGGAAAATCTAGTAAAATGTACACTGAACAGCCGGGCGTGGTGGCGCAAGCCTTTAATCCCAGCACTAGGGAGGCAGAGGCAAGTAGATCTCTGTGAGTTCGAGGCCAGCCTAGTCTACAGAGTGAGTTCAGGACAGCCAGGGCTGTTATACAGAGAAACCCTGTCTCAAAAAACCAAAAAAGAAAAGTACAATGAAGAACTGAGGAACAGAGTCAAGGTAGGAGGAAGAACACAATGTATGGTTTACAGGTGCAGAGTTCAGAAAAGCAGACAGATATGGAATAGGAAAACCACAGACAAAAAAAAAAGTATGTGTGTGTGTATGTATGCTGTTAAACCATGATAAGTGAAAAAGTACTGAAAGGAATAGGAAATTGAAGACATGGAAATGTAAGATTTTATGTAGGATAGCCAAAGAAGGCTTTAATGAAAAAGTGACTTCTGGGTAAATCAATGGTTCTTTTTTATTTGTTTGTTTTTTGAGACAGGGTTTCTCTGTGTAGCCCTGGCTTTCCTGGAACTCACTCTGTAGACCAGGCTGGCCTTGAACTCACAGAGATCTGCTTCGTTGCCTCTGGAGTGCTGGGATTTAGGTGTGTGCCACCATACCCACCCAAATCAATGGTTCTTCAAGCTTAGCATCCATCAGAATCAGCTCAAGGATTGCTCAAGAAAAGCTTGATGGTTTTCATTACAAAGATTCTGAGTCAGTAGGCTTCTGGCTGATGCTTTCGGGTTTTAGATCACACTGAAAAACAACAGGCTACAGACAGTGATGGTTTGAGTCTTTACTCCACTCACTGCCTGGTAACCACGAGAATCTATTTGCTCTCCCTGTGCTTGTTTCTCCATCATTTACAGTAGGAGCAGACAAAGTGAGCACTGGACAAACTTTACTGTTATTACACACAAAGTACTCAAGGACATGATATCAAATGTAAAAATAGTACACAAACTATAAATACTTTTTCTTTCTTTTATAAGAATACTTCAAAAAAGAATATTTCATACTCATATATTGTTTAGATGAAATGTTAAAAATCTTATGACATTCTATAAAATAAAATTTAAGACACTAAATCACACACACGGCTATCTACATAGTTATAGCTAGTCCTAAAAGAAAAAAAAACATAATCAATAGAGGAAGTGTGTAACTTGTTTCATGAGTAGCAAAATACATCACTTACAAAATACATTTTGAGCCGGGTGTGGTGGTGCAGCCCTTTAATCCCAGCACCCGGGAGGCAGAGGCAGGCAGATCTCTGTGAGTTCGAGGCCAGCCTGGTCTACAGAGTGAGTCCAGGACAGCCAGAGATACACAGAGAAACCCTGTCTCGAAAAACCAAAAAAAAAAAACAAAAAACAAAACACATTTTTGTTTGTGTCTTTTTGTTTTGTTTTTAAAACAAGGACTTTCTCTGGCTTTGAACTCACTATGTAACCCAGGATAACATAGATGGAATTCATGAGCCTCCTAAGTGTCTGGGATTCCAGGCATGTCCTACTGTACCTGGCTTTTCCAAGTGTTAGAAAACATAAGTACCTTTGGCTTCCTTATTAAAGTACACAATAAGAAAACTGTAAACAGTATATTAAAAGTAAATGTAGAACTTACTTCAACAATCAAGACATTCTAGAATAAAAAAGAGAAATGAAAATTAGTACATGAAGTGAGATATTTCCAATTATCAGTGAAATCATATAACAAACTTCAAGAAATTATCCAAACTCATGCTTATAAGTATTTTATTATACTGATTCCTGCTTGAAACAAATGGGTTATTATAACTCAAAAGTCCTTAATACTAAATCTTTCATAAAGAATATTTGACCCATATGTTCATTTTTTATTGAAAAACAAAAGCTTTTAATCTTTAATGCAAGATCTTAGGCAACTTGTTGAAATTTCTCTAGAACTCAGTGTCCCATATGCAAACTGAGAAACTTAAACCAGCTGGCCTTCCGTATCTTGACTCTAATATTCCAAGGACTGTAATCTGTACAAATGACTCCAAAAATCACGTATTTAACATAACAGAGAATTCAATTAAATTTTTTATTTCCACATCAAGCTAAAAGTAGGAAGTTTGTGCACATACTTGGGGAGCTTCACTAAGGAAAGATACCAATATTTCCTCCTACCATAAATCCTAAACCCACTCCAACCCACTCTTGATGGGGTGATGTTATATATTCTAAATGTTAATTACCTGCTCCCAGAGGCCTGTTTGCTGTGCTGGGCCATAGTACACCAAGTGAAGCTATGCTAATTTTATTGTTAACCATTGTCTCTGATTATTTAAATAAATGCTGAGGCCTGAGATTGGGCAAAGACAGAGGTAGGCGGGACTAAAGTGTTCAGACTTCTGAAGCAGAGAGGTTGATGGGTAAAAGAAGCCTCCAATAGATGAAGTAGAAAGGGCCTCCAGAAGAAGCCTCCAAGGAAGTAGCAAGAGCAGGAAGGAGGACACATGCCATGGGTTAGAGAAAACAATGTCATGCCACGTGGCCTGGAACATCGGCATAGCATGGAGAATAACAACCCAGGGGACGCATGTATATATGGGGTCATATTTGGGGAATAGAATTATGAGCTAGCTTAGATGGGCTAAGATTGCTCAATTCAGGCCAAAGCTTGTTAAAATCCATCAGGTGTCTGTGTGCTCATATATAATGGTGGGTTAAGGATTAACAACTACCATCCAATTAAATATAACATAAATGCGGCTAAATAATTTAATTACCCATTTTCTTTTTTTTTTTTTTTTTTTGGTTTTTCGAGACAGGGTTTCTGTGTGTATCCCTGGCTGTCCTGGACTCACTTTGTAGACCAGGCTGGCCTCGAACTCACAGAGATCCGCCTGCCTCTGCCTCCCGAGTGCTGGGATTAAAGGCGTGCGCCACCACCGCCTGGCTAATTACCCATTTTCTAAACACCCTCTTCTTTTACTCTGTAGTCAGGCTGGCCTAGAACTCATTATGTAGCCAAAGCTGTCTTCAAACTGACAGAAACATTTCTGTCTCAATCTACTAAATGATAAAATTACAGTTGTGATTTACCATGCCTGGTTCCTCACTCAGTTACCTTCTATGTTTGATAGTTAGAGGAACAAGACACCATTTCACATGCCCAACAATACTCACTGCAGATCTATTATATACTGTTTATCTATAGCTCTCAGTGTACTCTGCCAAACAACCATAATATCAGAATTGCAATGTCCTCTATATTATTCTAAGCTAGTGATTATCAAGGTAGAATACACAGAATTCATTCGAATTTCATTAAAATTCTAAACTCTTTTTTTACCTTGTGTAGTTTGAATGAGAATGCCCTCCTCCATAGGCTCTCAAACTGGAATGCTTGGTCCCTAGTTGATGGAACAGTTTTGGGAAGTTTTGTAGGTATGGCCTTGTTGGAGGTGTGTCACTGGGAGTGGGCTCTGAGGTTTCAAAAGCCCACACCACGCCCAGTCTCTAGTACTTTCTGCATCTAACACACAGATAAAATGTAAGCTCTCAGCTATTGCCCTAGTGTCATGCTGCCTGCTGACACCAGCCTCCCCCACTGGGAAGTTATGGACTCACCCTTTGAAACTGTAAGCAAGCTCCCATTTAAAGGCTTTCTTTTATAAGTTACCTTGGTCATGGTATGTATTCGCAGTAATAGAAAAGTAACTAAAGACATACTTCATCTTGTTTAACCTATAGTTTTAAGTACTTTATGAGATAAATTACTACAAATCTATACATAATTTACAAATGCATACGCTGTGGGTAAATCCTTGAAAAACTTGTTTAGTAACTGGACATGAAAACCAAAGATTGGACAGGCAGTAGTGGTACATGCTCTGTCAGTTCAAGGCCAGCCTGGTCTAAAAGAGAGAGCTCCAGGACAGCTAGGGCTCCACAGAGAAACCCTGCCTTGAAAAAAATCAAAGTTTGGAATCACAGCTTATACATTAAAAGTAAATTATAATCAAGAAAAAATTCCAATATGCCCATGTTTTAAAATGGTTTATCATATAAGGCAGTATCTCATAATCCTGAAAAGGTGTAAGAATACAATCAAGCAAAGTTAGCCCTGAACTTCTGGCAAGCAACCCACAACTACAGCCCATTCTATAGACAGAAAAAGATCACTTTAAAGCAAATCTTAGGATATGCATAGAAAATAAAACAGATATAAAAATTTGGAACAATCTAAAGGTACAGAGTACAGAGCAAATGATAACTATGTTTTTTTTTTGAGACAGGGTTTCTGTGTTTAATAATAGCCCTGGCTGTCCTGGACTTGCTTTGTAGACCAGGCTGGCCTCAAACTCGAACACACAGAGATCTGCCTGCCTCTGCCTCCCAAGTGCTGGGATTAAAGGCATGTGCCACCACGCCTGGCCTAACAACTATGTTTTTATTATGAGGTCTATATAAAATCTATGTAGGGGTTGGAAAGATAGATCAGAGGTTAAGAACACTAGCTGTTTTTTCAGAGGTCCTGAGTTCAATTCCCAGCTATCACATGGTGGCTCATAACCATCCATAATGAGATCTGGTGCCTCTTCTGGCCTGCAGGCATACGTGCCGATAGAACACTGTATATATAATAAATATTTTAAAATATAAGTAAACTGAAAATATATTAATATACTGAGAAAAAAAGCAACGTTGCTATTCAAATGACTCCTAAGAAACAGACACTACAGTAGAGTAAGACATTTATTTACTCAAATTGTGGTTCTGCCACTTAATAACTGTGTGACTGAACTTTAATGTCCCTCTATATGGAAAGGGGATAATGACTCCCTTACAGGACAAGTGTGAGAACTACATGAAATAATGAACATAACATACTACAATGTAAATCTTTAGCAAAACTGTACAGTTAACTCATGAATCAGTAATTGTTTCTCTATCCACTATGCATTTTTCTCAACATTTTGAACCCTATCTTCAACATCTGAAAGAAAACAGTTCCATCAATAAGTGGCTCACAGCAGCACTGATAGCTGCTGCAATATTATAAAATTATAGGTTGGTAAAAAACATGGGCTTCTGGGATAGACTGAATTGCTGAATTCTAATCTTGTGTCTAACACTAAATAACCTTGATTGAGTTGTAAGTATGTATTTTTTTTTTGGTTTTTCGAGACAGGGTTTCTCTGTATAACAGCTCTGGCTGTCCTGGACTCGCTTTGTAGACCAGGCTGGCCACAAACTCACAGAGATCCACCTGCCTCTGCCTCCCAAGTGCTGGGATTAAAGGCGCCACCACCGCCCGGCCCGTAAGTATGTATTTTAATTCTTTACATTTATCTTATGTTTCATTCGAGAGGTTGTAACACAGCTTACATGTAGAGGTCAGGCCATTAGGCTCAGTGGCAAGTGTCTTCCTTGTATCAAGTATCAAGCCATGTTGCTGGCCCATCACTATAGATTGTATTAGCATAAGAAAGCTTATACAAATCAACAAAGTCCAGAAAGATTAAATATTTGTACAATACAAAACTGTAATAAACTACTGTTCTAATACAGAGACTGAGAATTACTACCACTAAGAGTTTATTTTATGTCCAGTAAGCTACATGTCTATTTAATAATGAAAACAATGAGGCTCAGGAGTCAAAGGATTTACTTAAAGTGGTAAATACAGACAAGTGCAAGAGGATTTGAATAAAGGTAGATTTTTAGATCGAAAGCCTATATTCTAAAGTATTAATGGAAAATATTTGCATATATCTGTACTTACACACACATAAGATACATTTCCACAAAAGAAAATAATCGTTTCAAATAAATCCATAATCTCATCACCAAGAGATTTAACTTTGCTTAATTTTTATTCCTTGATTTTTTCCACAATAAATGGAATCTACTGTGACTGTTATTTTAGAAGCGGAGGTCTGTTTAAGATCACAGAGCTGTGTAGTGGGACAGAGTCATGAGGTGAAAAAGACAAGGTCAAACTAAACCACAGATGGTCTTGAAAGCTTGGCCCCTTCAGCACCAAAAACTGATTATTACAAGTGCAGGTTTCAAACAGTTTCTAAATATGGACAAAGCATGCTGAAAGGGAAGGAGGCCTGGCAGCTGTACACAAAATGGACAGAAGAAAAAACAAACAGATTACAACTTCTCTGAAGTTTCCAAACACTGCTGATGCTAACACTAGTTTGGCATGACCCCGATACAGGACTATAGAATTTCACAAGTGTTTTCTGTTAAAGTTCCCCTATAGATTTTCAGTGAAGTAAATAGCACTAAAGTCTAAAAGCTAGAGGAAAGAACGAACTTTGATGTATGCATTCAAGTTCTTCTACTTCTTGGTTGTGTGACTTTGAGATTGTGAGACAGTTTTCATCTCATAATCCCATGTAGTTTTTGAAACTGTAAGTGTATTACTTAATTTCCTGATCTGCAAAATGGAAATATAACTTCCCTCATCAGATTACTGTGAAGTTTACCAGACTACTGTGAATTTTACTAGATTAATACATTTTCATATGGCACATTGTCTGCAACTAAACAATAACTAACATCTTAGAAAACATACAGTCTGGGCTGGAGAGATGGCTCAGTGGTTAAGAGCCCTGACTGCTTTTCCAAAGGACCCAGCACCCACATGGTAGTTCACAGCTGTCTGTAATTGCCAGGCATGGTGGCGCATGCCTTTGGTCCCAGGACTCGGGAGGCAGAGGCAGGTGGATCTCTGTATATTCAAGGCCAGCCTGGTCTACAAAAAAAGTGAGTCCAGGACAGCCAGGGCTACACAGAGAACCTTGTCTCAAAAAATAAATAAATAAAAATATTACCAAAAACAGAAAGAAAAAAGAAAGCATACAGTCCAGTATGGTGGTTCATGCTTGCAATCCTAGCATTTGGCAGGCTGAAGCAGGACACCAAATTCAAGGGCAACCTGACATATATGAGATGTTCAAGAATGGTGTGGACTACAAAGTGAGACCAAGTCTTAAAATAATAAAACAAGTGCTGTTGAGATGGCTCAGTGGATACAGGTACTTGATGCCAAGCCTGATAATGTGAACACAATCCCCTGAACCTATATGGTAGAAGAACTGACTCCTGTAAGTTGTCCTCTGACCTTCACACACTCATGCATCACACACATGCAAATCTTAAAACAAAACTACATCTGAATCTATTTTTAAAAAAACCCCTCCTCTCAGGCTGGAGAGATGGCTCAGTAGTTAAGAGCACTGACTGCTCTTCCAAAGGAGCCAGGTTCAAATCCCAGCACCCACATGGAAGTTCACAGCTGTCTGCAATTGCTGGGCTTGGTGGTGCACGCCTTTAATTCCAGCACTAGAGAGGCAGACGCAGCAGGATCTCTGTGAGTTCAAGGCCAGCCTGGTCTACAGAGGGAGTTTCAGGTTATCCAGGGCTACACAAAGAAACCCTGTGTTGAAAAACAAAAAAACAAACAAACCAAAAAAAAAACCCTCTTCCCCCTCAATATTTTTCTGAAGGACACCAAATTAGATTTTCACAGAGGTACTATAGAGAGCAGTGCGTAACGATATGGACTTTTAGGGTTTTTGTCAGATTCTGCGATTGTTTGACTATACAGCCCAGTAGATAATACTAAACTAAATCAGGTACTTCTAATAGTTAAACAACACTTGCTTATTATTACTAAGGAACCTCTGAGTGACTGATTCTTGATATAAAAATTTGTTTCCTTCCCCTTCAAGATACATACCTTTCCAGTTAAATTTGAGAGATCATCTCCACCAATAACTTTTATGTCCCCCGTTGACTGATCATTCTAGTTAAAAAAAATCATTTATAAGCATATTTTTGTATACACACAAACATCTCAAATTATTAGATGTAAACCATAAGATTTTAAAAGTTAGCTACCTAATGGACACAACATTGTGATATTCTAAATTATAAGAATTAGGTTTCTATAAAAGAATGACTAGGAAAATTTCACATAGAGATTAGTAAAAATTACAAATCCCAATTTGCCATTATTTTATGCTCTGAAGAGTATTAAAAATAGAGTACATCGATTTCTGAGTGGGCATATTATAACTTATCATCAGTGAGGTACTTCCAACCACAAAGGACAATTTATTAGCATGGGAGGTGTCTGCTTCTGGTCCTATACTATTCCTGTGAGTCACCCAAGTTGCAGGAGCTAGTTTGTGTCACATCCAACCCCAAGGATATGCCCCCTAAAATATGCCCATATCCTGGATATCCCCATATCCAGGTCATCTTCAGAACTGTCTGAGAAACAAGGTCTGATTACTAGTCTGTTAGAATATACTTTTAAGGTTCTCAATTTCTGCTCTCAGAAAAATCAGCAGAAACCTTTACAGGAATTTCAAAGGAGAGTGATTAACACCCACCATAGTTGGTGGAAAGAACTATAATTTGAATGTGTTAGAATCAAGACAGGAAACTCAATTGAAAACAGGTGATTAAAAGAGTTTGGACTTGCTCTGCTGGGACAGCAAATTATACCATAAGGCACAGCAATTACCCTGGTATGGCACCAGCATGGTGGTTGACAAAAGTTCAAGGAACCAAGTAAAATCCAGAAACAGACCCAAAAATATGACAATTTAGTATATGACAAAGATGGTATTTTGAGTCAGTAATTAAAAGATGAATTATTCAATAAATGGTGTTTGGTCAATTACTTATCCATTTGGGAAAAAATAAATCATGGTCCCTACCTCACATCATGCACAAAAATAAAATCCAGATGGATTAAAATCTAAATGTAAAAAAATGAAACTAGCCGGGCGGTGGTGGCGCACGCCTTTAATCCCAGCACTTGGGAGGCAGAGGCAGGCGGATCACTGTGAGTTCGAGGCCAGCCTGGTCTACAAAGTGAGTCCAGGACAGCCAAGGATACACAGAGAAACCCTGTCTCGAAAAACCAAAAAAAAAAAAAATGAAACTATAAGTGGATTAGAAGAAAATGTAGGAATATATTTTTTACCTGAATTCTTAAAAAGGGCAAAAACAGCCGGGAGTGGTGGAGCACGCCTTTAATCCCAGCACTTGGGAGGCAGAGGCAGGTGGATTTCTGCAAGTTCAAGGCCAGCCTGGTCTACAAAGTGAGTTCAGGACAGTCAGGGCTACACAGAGAAACCCTGTCTTGAAAAATCAAAAAAAAAAAAAAAAAGAAAAGAAAGAAAGAAAGCAAAAGCTAGTCATGAACCCCAACTGAAAAGACCTGTAACCAATATTCCTAATGTACATTTTGAAAAAAGAACCCACCAGATGGGACTGGAGAGCTAGCTCAGCAGTTAAGAGCACTTGCTGATCTTGCAAAGGACCTGGGTTCAGTTCCCAGCACCGACATGGCAGCTCAAAACTGGCTGTAACTCAAGTTCCAGGGGATCCAATCCCCTCTTCTGGCCTCAAAAGTATCAGGTATGTACATGATGCACATACATATATGCTGACATTCACACATAAACATAAAGTAAGATAAACAAGTCTTTTTAAAAAAAGAACTACTGGAAAATGGAGAACACAAATAGACAATTTATACAAGTCTGTAACATAAAATGATGGCTATCTGACAAATATTAAATGTGATTGTACTGTTCACCTACCCACATTTACAGAACTTTTAAGCCTGGTAATACATTGAGGGGAAACAAATATTCAAGCTACTAGTTAGAATACAGAAATCAATATGACCTCTTTTGAAAAAAATACAATAATATCTATTAAAATTAGAAACATACAAACAATTTTGGCCTAATAATTCATTTCTAGGAATCAATGTCACAAAAACATTCACAAACATGCAAAGGAATATTCAAGGATATTGACTAAATAAGTTATTCATCAAAAAGAATCAACATGGGGCTGGAGAGATGGCTCAGCTCTTCCAAAGGACCCGGGTTCAAATCCCAGCACCCACATGGCAGTTCACAGCTGTCTGTAATGGCTGGGCACGGTGGCACACGCCTTTGATCCCAGTACTTGGGAGGAACAGGTAGGTGAATCTCTGTGAGTTCAAGGCCAGCCTGGTCTACAGAATGAGTTCCAGGACAGCCAGGGTTACAGAAAGAAACCCTGTCTTAGAAAAAGAAAAAGAAAAAAAAGAATCAGCATCTTTTAACAGGGAATTATCTAAATTAATGAAGTAATATACATAGCAGTAATATTTTGGAACTACTAAAAAGAATCACACAATCTAGTATATACCTAAATGAATCAACAATATTAATAACACCAAGTAGTAGACTAATATGCTACCTATAACACTATTTTTAATCTGTATTTAAAAGTAGTTGGTGCAGGTATTCATGACAAATATCTGTAATCACAGCACTATGGAGACTGAGCCATGATTGAGAGCCTGAGGTTACTGTAGTCCACCTAGCAGGACCTTATCTCAAATGTTTAAAAAGAAAGATAGTTCAGTTGGTAGAATGTTTACCTTATGTTTAAGGAGGAGTGAGTGGGGGAGCGAGGAACAAAATAAATAAAAACATACTACTTAGTCCATGCTGTAAACCAAATATTTGTCTTTTTTTTTATTTTTCAAGACAGGGTTTCTCTGTATCCCTGGCTGTCCTGGACTCACTTGGTAGACCAGGCTAGCCTTGAACTGAAGAGATCTACCTGCCTCTGCTTCCCTAGTGCTGGGATTAAAGGCATGTGCTGCCACCACACCAGGCACTATTTGGCTTTTTAATTTATCTTTGCATGTTATTTCTTGTATTAGTCTAGCCTAAAAACTCAGTTTCAAACACACAGAAATGATTAATGACACAAAGGAAAAAGAACTGGACAAAACCCAAAACTAGTTAAGAGGGAATTATGCTGAGGTCTACATAGTAATAAGAAACCTTGGTAAATACTGACATCTTCTGGCCAAAGTTGGTATTACAGTCCAACACCAATTATTTCCTTTTTAAAAAAATGTTTATTACTTCCAAGTTACATCTCCATCACAGTGCCCTCTTCCTACCCCTCCCAGTCCTTCCCTCCCCCTCTCCTATCCTACTCCTACAGAGTGGGGTGTCCCTACATATCAGTCCACTACCCCAGTTCAGCAGTTATATGAGTGCTAAGAGGAGCTTCCTCATGTACTGGGGGCCTACATGGCAGCACCACTAGGGCAAAGTGTTTTATTAACAGGTAACAAAGTCTATGTTCCTGTTGCTTTTGGTGCATTGGTTAAGTATAGTTATCCGTACTATATGGCTAAAATCTAATTATAAGTGAGTAGATGCCATTTGCATCTTTCTGAGTTTGGGTTAGCTCACTCAGGATGAGCTTTTCTAGTTCCATCCATTTGACTGCAAATTGCATGATTTCCTTGTTTCTGATAGCTGAGTAGTTTTCCACTGTGTAGATGTACCACAAATTTTTATCCATTCGTCCATTGAGGGATATCTGGGCTGTTTCCAGTTTCTAGCTATTACAAATAAGGCTGCTGTAAACATAGATGAGGAAACTTCCTTGTGGTTTGGTGAGGAATCATTTGGGTGGATACCCAGAAGTGGTATGGCTGGGTCTTGAGGTAGGGCTATTTCAAGTTTTCTAAGATATTGCCAGACTGATTTCCATAGTGGTTGCACAAGCCTGCACTCCCACCAGCAATGGAGGAGGGTTCCCCTTTCTCCACACCCTCGCCAGCATGTGCTGTCATTTGAGTTTTTGATCTTAGCCATTCTGACAGGTGTGAGATGGAATCTCAGAGTCATCTTGAGTTGCATTTAATCCGACACACTAAGTCTACTAGAAGAGAAAGTGGGGGAAACCCTTGAACTCATTGGCACAGGTGACAACTTTCTGAACAGAACACCAACAGCTCAGGACCTAAGACCAACAATCAATAAATGGGACCTCATGAAACTGAAAAGCTTCTGTAAGGCAAAGGACACTGTCATTTGAACAAAATGGCAGCCTACAGACTGGGAAAATAATCTTCACCAACTCCACATTTGACAGAGGGCTAATATCCATAATTTACAAAGAACTCAAGAAATTAAACGCCAAGAAACCAAATAATCCAATCAAAAAATGGGAAACATCTAAACAGAGAATTCACAAAAGAGGAATCTCTAATGGCCAAGAGAAACTTGAAGAAATGTTCAACATCCTTAATCATCAGAGAAATTATATCCTTTTTCAAAGGAAGGACAAAGGGAATAAATATCTAAGAATGAAACTGTGATCCAAAGGCTACAGCTATAGGGTCTGAGGCAACAGAACTCCAAAGCACACAGAAAACTGGCCTTCTATGTCTGTTCAAGTTTCCACAGTCCTGTTAACCTCAGTGTTTCAGGTCATGTTTCCCTGAGTTTCCCTTTTTTTTCCAAGGAAACAGCCTCCTTTTAAATGAAAGCTAACAAAAAAGTTCACTTGATAGTTGTTACATAAGTGCCTATAGGACTGGAGAGATGGCTCAGCGGTTAAGAGAACTGGCTGTTCTTTCCAAAGGACCTGGGTTCAAATCCTAGCACCAACATGGCAGTTCACAGCTGTCTGTAATTGCTGGGTTGGTGATGCACGCCTTTAATCCCAGCGCCTGGGAGGCACAGGCAAGTGGATCTCTGTGAGTTCAAGGCCAGCCTGGTCTACAAAGTGAGTCCACGACTACACAGAGCCTGTCTCGAAAAACCAAAAAAAAAGTGCCTAACCTAAGTGGTCAGAAAACCTATAACAAGCAACCTCCCTCTCTGTTTGCAATACATATCTCACTGTACCCCTTAATAACTTGGTGCCTTGCAGAGGCCTCATCTTTAACTTGTAGTAAACTCTATGGAGACATGAGTGGAATGAATGAATGGACAGCCTCTCCAGATTTGCTCTACCCTCATTTGTCCTCTTTCCTCACTTCATTAGATAGAAATGTCCAAGGCATCCTTCATTTAGGTGTCAACAGAGAGTTACCAAAAATTCCCAGAAAGGCCAAAGATGCAGCTTAGAGCACTGGCTTCCTTCCAGAAGACCTAGGTTCAATTTCCAGCACCTTTTTGGCAGTTCTCAACTGTCTATAACTACAACTGTAGGGATCCAGACACCCTTTTCTGGCCTCTGTGGATTATGAGCACACATGTGATACACAGACGTGTATACAGGCAAAACATTCATACACATAAAAACATTATTTTTTTTAATTCCCAGAGAAGCTCAGGAGTCTACAAATACAGGCTTAGTGTTTGTTTCTTTGTCTACCTTTTAGAGTCCAGATTGGAAAATGGGGGTGACAGGAAAGAAGATTTATTCCTATTTTTCCATTCCCTAGGATTTCTGAAAATCTCTAAATAGCAACAAGAGCTCCAGTTTAAGAGCATATTTGGTTGGCATACTTGAGGCCTTGGATTTATACAACACTCAAAATAAATTAAAAATTTAAAAAGAAAACTCAAACCTTAACTTGTTTACTAACAACCTTTTTTATTTTTTTTCTTTTTTCTTTTTTAAGTTTTTTTTTTGAGACAGGGTTTCTCTGTGTATCCTTGACTGTCCTGAACTCACTCTGTAGACCAGGCTGGCCTTGAACTCACAGAGATCCACCTGCCTCTGCCTCGAGAGTGATGGGATTAAAGGCGTGCGCCACCAAGCCCAGCTTATTGTTTTTCAAGACAGAGTTTCTCTGTATAACAGTTCCGGCAGTCCAGCTGTATTTCACTGTTTTAAGATGCACATTTATACTTTACTATCTCTGAAAACATAATTCATGGCACCATGCAACTATAACTGGAGGTATTTTCTTAGAAGCACAAAAAAATATAGTGGTTTTACTTAGTGAACTCTTTCATTTAATAAAATAGATATTTGGAATCCCCAGGTTCTTTCCCACCTAGGTACTTAAATAACATCTGGGCTAACCCTGATTATGTAAACTATCATAGAATGCGTGTACATGTACATGCGTGCACATTTAAAGAAAATCCTTTAAATATTCAAAATATGGGACTAAAGAGATGGCTCAGTGGATAAGAGCACTGACTGCTCTTCCAAAGGACCCAGGTTCAAATCCCAGCACCCACCTGGCAGTTTGAAACTGTCTGTAACTGCCAGGTGTGGTGGCGCACGCCTTTAATCCCAGCACTCGGGAGGCAGAGATAGGCGGATCTCAGTTCAAGGCCAGTCTGGTTTACAAAGTGAGTCCAGGACAGCCAGTACTGTTACACAGAGAAACTGTCTCAAAAACCATAAATAAATAGATAAATAGATAGATAGATAGATAGATAGATAGATAGATATTCAAAATAAAGTGATGACAGGAGCTAGAGAGATAGTTCAACAGTTAAAAGTAGGTACTGTTCTTGCAGAGTACCAAGGCTCAGTTCTCAGCACTCACATGGTGACTCACAAAAATCTGTACAGCAATTCCAGTGGATCCAATGTCTTTCAGCCTCTATAGACATGCAGTCACATGGTGCACATATATACATGCACACAAAACACTATAAAAATAAAAGCAAATATTTTTAAAAAGTAGAATGTGGGATGACTTAATTTCTCTATAACTTTCTGCAGTTTTATTTTTAAAATAAATACATATTTTAGCCAGGCATTGCTGGTGTATGCCTTTAATCCCAGCACTTGAGGCTAAGGCAGGAGGATTTGAGTTCAAGGTCAGCCTGGTCTACATACTAAGTTCCAGGAAAGCTAGAACTACATAGTCTCAAAGAAAAGAGCAATAAACTATACCATCAAAATTGTTAATTATGAAATTTACATGTAAAGATTACATTTATTTTGTTTCATCACATTGTCAATGTTCTAAATCATTTTAGACTCTGGCAAAGGTACAGTGGCCCCCAGTCAAAAGTGGTTTCTGTTTAGAACTAATTGCTATTCTTAATATATAAAACTTTGCTTCAAATAACTTAGGATTCTTCTCAAAGCAATTTATCTCCAGAGAGATTACTTGCTACCATCACATACAGTCAGGAAATACCAAGTCTCAATAACAATTTTTCTTTATGTGTATGGATATTTATGCTGCATGTTTGTTGTACACCATGTGAGTGCCTGATACCCTAGGAGGCCAGAAGTGGGTGTCAGATCCCTAGGACTAGAGTTACAGACCATTGTGAGCCATCATGTGGATGCTGGGAATTGAACCTCGGTCTTCTGGAAGAGCAGTCAGTGCTTTTAACCACTAAGCCATATCATCAGTCCTGTAATTCTCTTAAGACTGACAATTTTACTTTACATGCATGACTGTTTTGCTGCATGCACATATGTGTACCACACACATGCAATACCTCTGGAGATCCTTTGGAACTGGAGCTACAGATAGTTATGAGCCATCTTTAGGGTGTTAGTAACCAAACCCTAGTCTTCTACAAGAGCTCGTGAATGCTGAGCCATCTCTCCAGCTCCACTCAATAGCAATTCTTAGTTTTTGAAAAATACCAAAACACAGCCAGGTGTGTTGATATATGCCTATACTCCGAGAACTTGAGCGGCTAGGACAGAAGGACTGTTTGGGCCACGTAATTTGAGACTAGTCTTGAGCAGTGTTGTGAAACAAATCAAAATCCAGATCAAAATAAGACAACAGAAAAACTGTGCAAAAGTCAATATAATTCATTTTATGTTGGTCATAAACTATAGTGGTTTGTATTCTGTTTTATGATATAAAGTATCAGTGAATTAATAATATTAATAATAACACTGGGCATGGTGGTGCACGCTTTAATCCCAGTACTTGGAACGCAGAGGCAGGTGGATCTCAAGAGATTAAAGCCAGCCTGGTCTACAAAGTGAGTCCAGGACAACCAGGGCTACACAGAGAAACCATGTCTCGAAAAACTAAAACAATAAATAAATAAATAAATAACAACAACAATCATGGACAGAAATGGTAGCACCTGCCTGTAATCCCAGCCACTCAGCTGAGGCAAGATGACGAAATTTCTAGACCAGCCTATGTGTAATGAGTTCAAGGATAGTCCAACCTATCCTTAGTGAAAAAGTGTCTCAAACTAACTTAAAAAAAAAAAGAATGGAATGAAACTCAGTTTTAGAGGACTTAGTCAGCTCCTGGGTTCCACCCTCAGTACATAAAAATAAATTTATAGTAATAGTAATTCCACTTAACCAAGTGAGATGGTTATGTAGTATAGCTTACAGAACTTCAAAAACAATATAAACAAAACTAGAATTGCCCGGTTTTTAAAAAACATTATAAATTAATTATACTTACACAATAGCTCTTCAATCTGATAAAATCTACAGTCATAGGGATGGATCTATCACTATTTCTATTCAGGGCTTTAATATAATCCAGCAGGTCAGCAAAAAATTTATAGCCCCCCTTGAGCACACAGAGGGCCACAATATGATGGCCTCCCATCTCTTTCATGACATCTCGAGCAAGTCTTTCAGTCCTGCAGAAATAAAATCAGGAATTAAAAAGATGATTCTAAATAATTATGTTTTATAACAAATACCTTTTAAAACATTAAACTTCCACAGGACACATCTTTTGCCCCATGAAGAGGATTCTTGCTTCATAAAGCATTTTTTTATAAAGAAGGGGACTTCATTTTCCATATCCCTAAAGTAAGATTTCTGGAGGGTAGGGGATGGGGACACAGAATCCCTCTATATAGTCTAGGCTGGACTGTATATCATAATCATTGTCTCCACTGCTCTGTGCTGAGATTATAGATATACACCAATCCACTCAGCTCAGCCAAAATTAAAAGCTGATACCTTTAAAAACAAGGTACATGCTAAGCATGATGGTATATGCTTGTAATTCCAACACTGTAGGCTAAGGCATGAGGATTGCTATGAGTTGAAGAATAGCCTGGACTGCCGAGTAAGTACTATGTCACTTAAGAAGATCCTGTCGAAAAGAAAAGGCAAGTCAAGACAGGTACATTATAACATCTATCATAAATTTAAAAGTACAAATAAAAACAAGATATAATTTTCAAAACTTACTAAATTGGCAAATTTTGGTTAAACTGCATTTCTCTAACATAAAATATTAGAAGAGATTGTAAAGAAAAATGAACTTTCACACACCATTCGAAGTATAAAATGATGTAACTTTTGGGAGGATAATTTGGCAATACAAAAATATTCAATAAACATCTCTTCCTTGACCCATAATTTTTACTTGCCTAAAGTTAAGCAAGTGTCAAAATGTGTATATAAGATATTCCCTCTAATATACTCTTCTAAGTGCAAAATAATGAAGATTTTAAGTGTCCATCAACAGTACAGCGGTTAAACTAGTCATGGTACATCCATGAACAGAGTAGCATATAATCTTTAAAATAAATGTAGGGGAGCTGGGGATGTAGCTCAGCTGGTGGAGTCCATGTTTAGTATACACAGGAGGTCCTGAGCTCTATCCTCAGAACTGTGCAAACTGGGGATGATGGCACACCAGGAATTGAAGCAGTAGGATCAGAAGTGCAGGCCATCCTCAGCTACACAGTGACTCTGAAGCCAGTCTAAGCGATTTGAGACCCCATTTCAACAACAAAATAACATGCAGAGCTGGGCACAGTGGCACATACCTGTAATCTCCACACATGGGAGGCTGTTGGAGATGACTGCTGAGTTGAGGCCAGTCTGGGCTACACAGAAAGTTCCATGCCAGAATGAGCAAAACACTGAGACCTTATCTCAAAGAGCAAATACTTCACATATACACCTCGATTATAAAATAATTTTTAAAAGATGAAAAACGTGACAGCTCTACATGTACTAACATTTAAAAGTCCAAAAAGGTTGGTAGTATATGACTGTATGTAACTCATGTCTCTCTCTGTGTGTATATATAGACTTTACATACAGTATGCATGCATAGGTAGTGTCTAGTGAGGAAAATGTGGATAGGAAGCTGAGGGAACAAAATTATAATCTCATTTATAACCGCCATAGACAGACTAGAGGCAACTCTTCTAACCTGTATTTAATGCTTGTTGTACTCACTATGGGTTCCCACTATTTATGTCTCAAACTAGATAATTAATTACTTCCTGCTGGGGTGTGTATGTGTGTGTGAGAAAGAGGGGGAGAGGATGACTTTAAAAAAAAGAAAATTGGAGCCGGGCGGTGGTGGCGCACGCCTTTAATCCCAGCACTTGGGAGGCAGAGGCCGGCGGATCTTTGTGAGTTCGAGGCCAGCCTGGTCTACAAAGTGAGTCCAGGACAGCCAAGGATACACAGAGAAACCCTGTCTCGAAAAAAACCAAAAAAAAGAAAATTGGAGCTAGAGAGAAAGTTAGACAAGAGGACCTAAGTTCAGGTCCCAGCACCCATACAGTAGTTCACAATGGTCTGTAACTCCAGGTCCAGGGACTCATCACACTTTTCTGGCTTCCTGGAATGCATATGCTGCACGTACATATATGCAAGCACCACATATACAAATAAAATAATAATAAACATTTTTTAAAAATAGAAAACCTGTGTTCATTAGTAAGTTGGCTTAACTTATATTGAAATATCAACTACTCAACAGTTAAGTTAAATTAATACAAGCAAAATCCCTTCAGTTTAGGCTGGGGAGATGGCTCAGTGGGTGAGAGCACTTATGCAAGCATCAGGACCTAAATTCTGGTCTCCCAGTACCCATATAAAAACCAGGTGTGAGACCGGCAGTGGAGGCACATGCCTTTAATCCCAGCACTTGGGAGGCAAAGGCAGCACTTGGGAGGCAAAGGCATGCGGATCTTTATGAGCTCAAGGCCAGCCTCGTCTACAGAGTGAGTCCAGGACAGCCAGGGCTACACAGAGAATCCCTATCTCAAAAAAAAAAAAAACAAACAGGTGTGTCCTGGGCATATACCCCAAAGATGTTCCACCATACCACAAGAACATTTGCTCAATTATGTTCATAATAGCCAGAAACTAGAAACAACCTAGATGTCCCTCAACTAAAGAATCAATAAAGAAATTGTGGTACATTTACACAATGGAAAACTACTCAGCTACTAAAACAAGGAAATCATTAATTTCACAGGCAAATGGATGGAACTAGAAAAGATCATGCTGAGTGAGGTAACCCAGACCCAGAAAGATACACATGGTATGTATTCACTCATAAGGAGATACTAGTCATATAGCACAAAACAACCACACTACAATTCATAGACCCAAAGAAGCTAAGTAACTAAGAGGGCCAGAAAGAGGATGCTTGAAACTCACTGAGAATGAGAAAGAAAAAAGATAGCAGAAGTAGGTGAAGAGAGGGAACTGGGTAGGAGAGGGAAGGATGAGGGAAAAGAGTTGGGGAAGAATGTGGGAAGGATAGAAAGACCCAGAGGAGACAAGAACTCAACAAGAAAACTAACAGCATCAACTAACCTAGGTCTATGGGGCTCACAGAATCTGAACCACCACTCAAAGGGCAGGCATAAACTGGACCTAGGTCTGCTACATATATGTAACTGATGGGCAGCCTGATCATAATGTGGGCACCTAGCAAGTGGAGCAGGGGCTGTTTCTGACATGGACTATGAGGCCTGCTTTTTGATCACTTCTCAATGGGGCTGTGGTGTCTGGCTTCAATGGAAAAGGAAGCACTCAGAACTGATGCAACTCGATATGTTGGGTGCAATGATATGGGGGGAGGGGGCTCCCCTTTTCTGTAGAGAAGGAGGGTGGGAGAAGGGGACAGAAGGGCAGGACCAAGAGGAGGGGAAGGAGGGGGCTACTATTGGGATGTAAAATGAAAAATTAAATTAAAAACAAAAACAGACCTGGTGTGGTAGCACACGCCTTTAATTCCAGCACTAGGGAGGTAGAGGTGAGCGGATCTCTGTGAGTTCGAGGACAACCTGCTCTACAATGTGAATCCAGGACATACACAGAGAAACCTTGTCTCAAAACAAACAAACAAACAAAACAAAAACCAAAAAAAAAACAAACCAAAGCAAAAGCAGATGTGGTTGCACCTGCTTGAAACCTCAGCACTAGAGTGCAGACAGGCGGATCCCTGGGTCTTGCTAGTCAAGAGCCAAGCCAAATGGGACTGCCCCAGGTTCACTGAGAGACATTGACTCAAGGAGTATGACAGAGAGCAACAGAACACCCAATGTCCTTCTCCAGCTTCCACATACATGCATACACTACACATATATGACATACACACACACCTAAAAAAAAAGCAACCTTCAACTGAGGTCTTACTAACCTGTCCATAATCAGTCCATGAGGGATAAACACTTTTTCCAAATCCTCGACATAATGATTAGGTATACAAAATAAATCTAGGTCATAGCCTGGTTCATCATCGTTAATCTGAAAAAGAAAGATAGCTGTTTCAAGTTAGAGCATTACATGATATCCACATTTAATTAAATTTAGATAACAAGCCTTAGTTCACCAGAGGAATTTAGTTATGAGACGTTCTGAATGGCAGTTAATTTTATAGTTTTTGTAATAACCTATACTTCTCCAAGAAAACCATGTGTCTTATTGCTCAATAGTCAAGAATGAGAAGTAAAATATGACAGAATTTCCGTTGGGTTACAAAGAGAAAAATTTAAAGAGGTATGACAAATGTGGCAGAAATATTTTAAGCATGAAGGGCTAATGGCATTTTCTACTCTAGATTCCATACATTTTAAGTATATTTTAACATATACGTGTTTGTATTTACATATTTATATGCAGGTGCATGTGTGTATGGAGTCCAGAGACTGAACTCCATTGAGTCTAAAAAATTTACTTATGTTTTGAGACAGGGTCTCTTAATGAACCTGGCTAACCAATTTGGCTAGTCTAGGTGGTCAGGAAGCCCCAGGGATCCCCCTGTCTCTGCCTTCCCAGTGATGGGATTATAGGAATGTGCTGCTTTTTATTCCAGTGCTGGGGCTCCAAACTCAGGTCCTGAAGATGACACGGCAGGCATTTTATAGAATGAGCCATCTCTCTAATCCCTAAAATACTTTTTAAATTTAACAGAGTATGATGCAGCCCCCTACAGAGCAGCCATTTAGTGATTTGCTGTCAAGCACTTAACCTGCCCCTGAGTGATGCAGCTGGCCTGTTACCTGGGATATTCCATGCAGCTGGTATTTGCTGTGTTTTCCTGATCCTGACACCACGCCTACTTGTTGTTCTTAGTCTATATAAGCAGTTGAAACTTCAGTAAAGTTTAAGACCTTGATCAGATCTGACTTGACTTGGTGTCCCTCTCTGTGTTCTTTGTCTCTCTAATTCCCAGCCCCCTATACAGGTGGTATAGTCAGTGGCCACAGGCGATGACACAGTATATTCTAGTAAGTTAATAAAATATCTTACAGAATAAAAGTGAAAACTAGTGTTACTGAGTTAGGTATAAAATGTTAAACTCATTGAGATAATAGAATATTATTAGTTGCCAAATACATACGGACTGGACATTGGGAGTACATGTTATACCTTATAATTTTCATAATTCTATGTAGGGGTTGATAGATTAATATAAGTTAGATTTAGTGAATATCTAGGTTTCTGATACAGTCTCTTAATCCGGGGCATGAAGATCAACTTGACTGTGAGCAATTTGCTTGTTTATGGAGGAAGTCACATGAAAAGACGGGAGTCTCTTTGGACTGAAAAACAAGGTTGAAGCCAGGTGAGACAAGCAAAGACTTTATGACCTGGCATTGTTTTCAACTGCTAAGGGGGCAGAGCCCAAATTAAGCTGAAGCAGGTGGAACAAGGAGCTATCCTATTTAAGGACAAGTGGATGAGCCCGGGGAGCTGCGTGCTAAGGGCCCCCGATACTAGGGAGCTCCGAGGCTAGCGAGTCCTGCTGGAGAAAGTGCTGGTAAAGTGATGGCCGGATTTCCCTGAGGCAGAAAGAAGCTGGTGAGCAGAGAAAGCCTCAGCAAGAGAGCAAAAGGCCAAGGACTAAATCCTGTGGCTCAGCTTTTGCCTAGAGGGGTTTGACCTCTCCGAACAGTGGCCTGAACGAAACTGTGGCCAGGTTTAAAGACTGAGGCAGAGCAGCAGAGTTGCTGATACGTAGGAAGTAAGTTGGCCTACAGACGCTGAGGTCTCCCAGAGAGAAGAAAGCCTCAAGCCTTATTTAAGGTGAGACTTCGATAGCCAATTTACCCTGACGAACCTGCGTCTGAGATATTCCAGAAAAAGGACTGCTAAGTGCATTAAAGAGTCTACCCAGAGACTGTATTCCTGACGACTGAGGACCTGCCCCAGAGACTGTATCCTTAGAAAAATAGTTGTAATAGTTATCAATAGGTTTAGTGGTTAGGTCTTAGGGGTTGTAGGCATTTATAGGGGTTGTAGACATTCATAGGGGTTGTAGGAATTTAAAGTGATAGTAGTTAAGTAAGTGTATTTGTTGTAAGTGAATACAGTTAATAAAAAAGTGTTAAAAATTAAAAAGGAGCCGGGCAGTGGTGGCGCACGCCTTTAATCCCAGCACTTGGGAGGCAGAGGCAGGCGGATCTTTGCGAGTTCGAGGCCAGCCTGGTCTACAAAGTGAGTCCAGGACAGCCAGAGCTGTTACACAAAGAAACCCTGTCTCGAAAAACCAAAAAAAAAATTAAAAAGGTTGGGTTTCAATTGTTCTTATTGTTTTGTATTTTTTGTTATAAGAAAAAGAGCCTGCCGGGCGTGGTGGCGCACGCCTTTAATCTCAACACTTGGGAGGCAGAGGCAGGCAGATCACTGTAGGTTCGAGGCCAGCTTGGTCTACAAAGTGAGTCCAGGATAGCCAGAGCTGTTACACAGAGAGACCCTGTCTCGAAAAAACCAAAAAAAGAAAAAAAAAAAAAAGAAAAAAAGAAAAAGAGCCTTTTATTGGACTAAAAGGGGGAAATGTTGTGGGGGGAATACACCTTAAATTAAAAAAAATAGAAGATAGGAGGGAGGGGGAAAGGGTAGTAGGGTGGGACTGGGAAGAAGGAGGAGGGTATGATTGAGATGTAATTTAAAGAAATAAATG